>CM066032.1:1699371851-1699920490 GCA_033557465.1 Ichthyophis bannanicus
CCTGAGATTACAAAACACCTTCTGTTATTTTCTGAAGACCCTAAAGCAACCCCTTTTGATACTTTAATGCTCAGAATTGGGTTTGTTTGGAAGACCCAGTCCTCGCAGGTCATAACAGTATCAGAAGCATGGAAGTGGCAAGCTGAGGGATCCTCCCAATACACAAAAAACACAGACAAAGGATACAGAGGACAGACACCTTGGAGAGGACAAAGCAGAGGTACTTTTAGAAATTCCTCAGGGTACATTCCCTTTCAGGAGCTCAAAGCACAGACAGATGGATTAGAAAAGGAGAAAATTAAATGGGAACAGGACAAACACATACTGCAGGTAGAAATAGATAAATTAAAACAGGACTTACAAGCAGCACAGGACAAACACAAGGCTAGTGCATAGGGGTGTCCTGACCTCCTGGGTTCAGATATCAAAATGTCTCAAGCCTTCATAGCCCAGCCTGCCTCCGTTCTCTCAGCAGAGGACTCGATTCCAGAGCCTCTGGATGATGAAACAGATACAGGCCCAGAATACAGTTTAAAGCTTGTAACATCCTTGATACTGGATTCTTGTGGATGTCCCAATGTTATCAGTAGAATAGGGGGTCAGGATAAACTAGCTTTGATTGACACAGGGGCTGGAATTAGTTTTACAAACAGAGCTTCTCCCACTGCAGATCAGAAAAATATGGAAATTTATGAAATTCAAGGAATTAATGACACAGCTTCCAAATGTGTGGCTATCCCAGTTAAATGGGGTATCCCTGTGCACAGTGAACAAAACAAGGAAATATTGGAAACCACTGCCTCCACTATAGTGAACACACCAAAAGAAATAATTGGAATTGACGTTCTCAACCAGTTAAATTTGGTGGTGGATATGGCTAATCTTAAATTGTGGCAGTATTCAGGAACTTCAAGTGCTTCTAAAACTTTAGTGCATGAAGTCATTCCCATGCAGTTAGCAATTCAGTGGCAGCTCAGCAGTATGATCTGTGTGTAATTCCCTCAGAGGTGGCTGATATTCCAGTCTGGGCACAAGACAAGTTAGATTGTGGGAAAATGCACACAGAAATACTGTTGGAAGGCGAGGATCCTCCACCACAGAAACAATATATTGATGGTAGTAACCAATGTGAAGTAGGCAGGCGACTAGCAGGTTTTGCAATTGTACAATTGGACCCAAATAACCAAGTGGAACTGCAGAGACAGTATTCCTGTGGGTCAGCGTCAGCACATCTTCTGTGAGCTGGCTGCTTTTGTAGCTTGTATGCAACAATATCAGGATTCACACCCAGAGATACAAATCATTTTAGATTCTGATTATGTCTTTAAAAGTGCCATTGCCCTGTTACCCTGGTGGCGGGCAAATAAATTTAAATCTACAGATGGGTCCACAGTGAAAAATTCATCCCTGTGGACTATGGCACAAGAATTGAGTGAAAAGTTTCAGAGAGTACATTTAATTAAAGTGAAGTCACATAGGAAGAAAGGCCCTTTAGTGAAAGGAAACACATTAGCAGACTCACTAGCCAAGGAAGCATGCCATGTAGGCCTCATATGGCCCTGGTATGAGCAGACACGCATGGTTGCTATTGCTACACGTTCCACAGATTATGATCAGATAATACCACCAGAGTACTTCGTAGCACTGCAGACGAAGGACCCTGAGCTTTCCAATTTGAGGAAGCTTGTGCAGGACGCCCCAGATAACCTATATCAGCACACACCCTTTCTCACACTCACTACAGAGAAAGACATTCTATGTGCAAAAAGAGAGGAAGGCTTGGTTATAGCTATCTGCAGAGCTCGAGGTAAAGAGTGGATGCATTGGGTTCATGGTGCAGGTCCTATGGGACATCCTAAAGCAGAAGAAATGCAGACTATCCTCAATAGGTTGGTATGGTGGCCAGAAATGAAACATGATATACAGGATCATGTTTCCTCCTGTGTAATCTGTGCTTCATTTGGGAGGCAACCTAAAAGGAGAAGGGGACAGTTAATGAGAGCACCTCCTCGTGGCCCATTTGAGAGATTGCAAATAGATCATGTGGGCCCTCTTCCGTTAACAGCTAGGAAAAATAGATTTTTACTCACTGTTGTTGATTCCTTTTCTCATTGGATAGAAGCATTCCCTGTTCCAGATTCTAATGCCCGACAACTAGCAGTATTGGAAACACATCACCCAGTTGAAACCATATGGGTAATACGTGTTGTATCAGTCTTTGTTTTCAGATACCACCTGAAGACAGCACGAACAGCTGCTTTCTGAAGACGGCACGGACAGCTGCTTTCTGAAGACAGTATGGACAGCTGCTTTCTGAACTAAAGTTGCTTGAGGATGGGAACTATTTACTTCTGCTGTATAGTTGATGTGCCCTAGATACTGGACATGTATCTAATAGTTAGCTAAATAAGTAGTAAAAATTATTTTTTGTTGTTGCATAGTATAAGTGGGGAGCACTAGTTTACTCTCTAGTAGAATGAAACAAGTTAGCTTTTATTATGTCTCGGTTTCCTGTTGTTCTTGTATCTGCTCTCTTCTACCCAAGTCTCATTACAGAAACTATCATCCGAATATGCAGGATTGGCTGGGCTAACTCCACAGGTGGGGTATATCGCTATCAAGAAATACCCCCACCTTTCCCGGAAGGAAAGGATCTGGTCATCCTGAGTTTCTGTTCCATACAGGACAAGCCAGTGTTCTACTCATTAAACATCACTCAAGTACAGTGGGCGCCACCAGTTTCCACTTCTCTAGAAAGGACACAAGAATTGAGGCACCTCCAGAACATTACTTTTTAGGTCCTCCTGCCTTGATTTTGTACAATACTTCCTGTCAGAACAAAGAATGTTTCTTTTTCAGTTGCTCCCAGAATGCATGACACCCGCCTTCCTAAGAACACTTTGTTGTACAGTTCAAACAGTACCTGGTGCAGTCATACACCACTAGTCTCCATCACTATTAACGGGACAACTTATTCCACACCGCTGGTTATCAATGACTCTATGGACATTCCAGACTTTATCTCATATGCTATGCATCCATTACCACTTGGCATGGGAGAAGAGACACTACATAAACTGCTCAACTTTACAGAACTCCATGCCTATATTGATCACCTTAAAACAACATCCACTGAAGTGAATCACACCATCACTTATGAGAATGGACACACTTGCTACAAGATGCTCATGTGTCTGGGTGGGAATTGTTATTTGGTTACTCACCTACTGCTGATCATGTCTGTAATGTTTTTATTCACCCTATTATTATTTGAACTGCTGTACAAATATTGCTATGCATTATCATAATTTTCCTGTGTTATAAAATGAAACACATGCAGCGCAGGTCCTACAAAACCACCAACAACATTTTAAGGTAGTTACATTTAATTTCTCCAGCATCTACCGCTACATTCAGGCCCATTTGGCCTGCTAATTTGGCTAATTGGCATTTCCTACTACATTGAATACCAGAGTCAGCTGCAGTCTAGTATTGCTTCCTACCCTCACTCATAGCATCCTGGTACCTTTCAGCTTTAACCTCCTCAGAAATTCCTGCACTCCTTATGCACTGTTCACTCTCTCTAAGATGGGCACTGAGGTGGCATATTGGGTTCCCCACCCAGTAGTGGCTGCCCTACCTAAGACACGAGGTTTGGACTCATACGGGGACTTGTTTATCTCTAGAACACTAGAGACAGTACTGTGCAGGACAGGGGACCTGCTGGACATAGCAAGGTATTTAATACAGGAGGTATTAGACAAGCTGCCTACTATCGTGTAATTGCAGCTGGGACAGGTACCACAGGTTTGCTTCCACCATTTCCAGGCACAAATAATAAATAAAAATAAAAAAGGTGTGGGAGATGTCAGCATACATCAGCATGACATTATGCCTAGCATAGATGTCATGGCTTTTTCCCAGACCTTGGATTTCAAGCAGCTTTGTTACTCTGGTGATGTCAGTCTCCAAATTTAATGAGCGTAGTTTACAAGATGAGATTAGCTCTGACCCCCTGGTGATGTCAGTCTCCGGGCCTGATGAGATTAGTCTGCAGCCCCTCCTTGCTAATCAAATGATAGCAAACCTCAAACTGACCAAAATTATGACAAAGGGAGGTGCTGGAGATTTTCTCTATAAATACAGAAACACAAAAATAGCTGTCTCTCTGTTGATGGGACACTTCCTACTATGAGGCTCTGACCCATACTTCTCTCTCTCTCTCTCCCCCTCCCCCTTGTTCTTTTCTTTCTCTCTATATTCTTCTTACTATGAGACTCTGATACACACTTCACACATGCACACACCCACAGATGCAGCTCTGTAACAACCTTATAACTCTGTTCTGTACCTATGTAATAAGCCATTTTCTATATAAAACTCTTTTTCCAAGCCACACCAGTTTTGGTTGTCTTATTTGTGCTGCTTACCCTCCTGTCTCTGTGAAATGAACCCAGGACCAAACGGAGCGTAACCAAAAGTAGAGAGCGGCGAAAGATTACATTTTCCGTAAGATCACATTTACGCAAGGTATTTAATACAGGAGGTATTAGACAAGCTGCCTACTATCATGTAATTGCAGCTGGGACAGGTACCACAGGTTTGCTTCCACCATTTCCAGGCACAAATAATAAATCAAAATAAAAAAGGTGTGGGAGATGTCAGCATACATCAGCATGACATTATGCCTAGCATAGGTGTCATGATTTTTCCCAGACCTTGGATTACAAACAGCTTTGTTACTCTGGTGATGTCAGTCTCCAAACTTAATAAGCATAGTTTACAAGATGAGATTAGCTCTGACCCCCTGGTGATGTCAGTCTCCAGGCCTGATGAGATTAGTCTGCAGCTCCTCCTTGCTAATCAAATGATAGCAAAACTGACCAAAATTATGACAAAGGGAGGTGTTGGAGATTTTCTCTATAAATACAGAAACACAAAAATAGCTCTCTCTCTGTTGATGGGACACTTCCTACTATGAGGCTCTGACCCATACTTCTCTCTCTCCCCCCCCCCCCTTGTTCTTTTCTTTCTCTATATATTCTTCTTACTATGAGACTCTGACACACACTTCACACATGCACACACCCACAGATGCAGCTCTGTAACAATTCTGTACCTATGTAATAAGCCTATTTCTATATAAAACTCTTTTTCCAAGCCACACCAGTTTTGGTTGTCTTATTTGTGCTGCTTACCCTACTGTCTCTGTGAAATTAACCCAGGACCAAACGGAGCGTAACCAAAAGTAGAGAGCGGCGAAAGATTACATTTACTAGAAGATTACAGGTGTCTTGTCTGTTCTCTGTGTGGGATGACGCTGGGCTATTACCTGTATGGGGACTGCATCCATACCACGCATTCGGACCATGCCACCATGGTGGTGCAACTAGCGCCTGGCCAGAGTCTGGTTTTATTGGCACCCACACTAACAGTCTCTTTTGTAGTCTGTAGCACCATTAGAGCAGTTGCACTAGCTACATGTAGCTATTCTCACCACTCTCTACCCCAACTCTACCTTAACTTTACCCTAACCCTGCCTTTTTTCATGGTACCAGTAACATGGCATTTTTGCCATATGTTTCCAGTTATTGTGAGGCCAGAATGTACAGTATGCTGTTTGTGAGATGGACCCCACGCTCCCAGCTATCATGCTTCAGTAAAAATGCCCAGATATTGTTTCCTTGTATTTTGTGTTCACTACTAGACTAGGGGTATGTTTACTAAACAGCGCTAACATCGCAGTGGCGACGTTATCACGCAATAAGTGATGTTATAGCGCGATAATGACACATTACCATGTGAGAACGTCACGTATCGCGCAAGAACATCTCTGTCGGCGTTAAGGCACACAGAGGGTGAAGTAAAGCTCCCCAGAGGGCAGAGTAAGGCACCCCAGGGGTGGAGATAAGGGGTCAATGAGCGGAGAGTGGGCGGGTGAGGCTGCATGCACACTAACGCCGTGAAATGAAGGTCTGAAAATTAGCGCCAGTGAAAACCTCACGCTAGAGGCACATTTGCAGGAGAGAGAAACCATTTCAGTCAGCAATGTACAGCAAAGGCAGGGAGACCAAAAAAAGTGATAGTAGTGATAGATGTGCAGCAGCAGCATAGTGCCCAAGTACATGAGGGCATGACAGTGAAGCTGCAAATGGGGCACAGGGGGCTGAGGGCGGGACATGCAGTGGGGCAACTGGGGCATAGTGTGGACCAGGCAGATGCCTAGGTGGCACATAGGAACACAGAAACAGAAAAATAGCAAGACAGCAACTGACCAAGGGCAAACATGCCCACGAATGTGTGTCATAAATTGCCCCAATGGACATCAACCAGCAGGTACCCCAAAGGCCACAGAACATTGGCAGGCAGCGCAGTGGGGAAGTGTGCATGTCCATGTAGGCACCCCATCTAAGAAACCACACCATAGGCAGCAGCTTAATGGCACATTGGATGGCCTGGGACTGCGCACCACCAGCACCACCGGCACAAGGGCATGTCAGCATGGTGGCGGAGGGGTGCTGGTGGTGGAGGGGGCAGTGGCATCTGCCCACAGCAGACCAAGGCCAAGCCCTGTTTAGGTGGGTGCCGTGCACTGCAACAGACAAGGTCTGTCTGACAAACAGTCATGGTATCCCCAGGGAATGATCTGCCTCTGGGAGAACAGTTTGGTGCAGTACACACAGCCAGTATATTCAGGGGCAGAAGGTCACAGGTTCAAGTCCCAGCTGTGGCTCCTGCAGACCATGTCCCTATATTTTACCCAGTACTAAACCGTGGTAACAAAGATGGAACCTTTATTGCAGATAAAATAATAAACACGCCATAAACGCCTATACTTTGCCCTACAGAGCACATACCATAAACATGTGCAATCCCTAGAGCAGAGTTTTCCAACTGCAGTCTTGGAGGGCCAAACACCATTCAGGTTTCATGCTGTCCCTAATAAATATACCTGTGATGCATTTGTATGCACTGCCCCCATTCTATGCAAATGTATCTCATGCATATTCATTAGGGACAGCATGAAAACCTGAACCATATTTGGCCCACCAGGACTGGAGTTGGGAACCTCTGCCCTAGAGCAGTGGCCAACAGGGGCACAAACACCCACACCCACAGGCTCCACTATCCAAAGCCTCATGGAGAGTTAGGCTGTTACCTAAGCAATGCCGTCTTAAACTTGGAAGCATGTTCCTCATATATCAAAAGGTTGCTATGATTAATGTCAGATAACAAATCCTAAGTTAAACACAATTTGTTGACAGAGATTCATCATAGCAACCTTTCTGATATCTGTGGAGTGTTTTTCAGTTTTTGTTTCTGACAATGTTTACCACCCCAGGGAGTGACATTAACAGTATTGAGTACCATAGCAATGCCTGCACTGTGCCCAGGACTGGTGTGGCGGCCAGGGCTGCCAACCACCTCTATATTTGCACACTGCTGAAATAGATGTGGGAGTGTGTATATGTCTATCCAGTGTGTTGTGGCTGCCTACACCTTATTGAGCCCACAATGCTTGCACTGTTTCCAGTGTTAGCCTGCCAATCTGCATAATGAGGAGCAAGGTACTGTGGGTATGGCCCAGACAGGGCAGTTTGGGCAGGATGCATCTGCATAGGGCATAGGGCAATGGCTGGGACATTGTAGTGCCTGACCATCACCTGCACGGACAGGGTGGCCACAGTATGTCATGCTGGGGGGTCACTCTCACCCTGGCTGAGCAGTGACCATGGCATGGCATGGCTAGGTTCCCAATAGTGCTAGACAGCATTTCTCTTAAGTGATATCTATGAGTTCTCTTTTCTGGGGCCCAATCAATGACATGCCTGTTTGGTGTGTGTGTATTCCCATCCTATTTTTGGGTGCACACAGTTCCTCCAGGAATATGTACTAGCTAGCAGACTCTTTGCATTTAGCATGTGTATGGTTGGAACACCTTGCAGGGTGCAGTGGGTGGAGACTAGCTGTGCCCTGTGCCCTCTGCTGGTGAATGTCAGATTGTGGTGGGGGGCAGCTGAGCTTTTCTAGGCGTACTGCCTGTCTGCCAGTACCCTATGTGATGCATTCAGATCTGCATTGACTGCCCTGTAGGGTGCCTATTCCCCAGCAGGACTGGGGTTGATGGTCCCCTCTACTGCCACCATTGCAGAGACATAGAATGTGGATTTGTTGGTGGGAGATCCTATCCCCCACCCTGGCCCACAGAGAGCAGGATGAGTGGTGCTACATAATCCTCTTTTGGGTCCAAACTCCACCCTTCTTTTATAACATATGACCATGGCGATCACATGGGATATGCACCATTCTGGGTGCATCATAGTCCACAAGGGCTAGACTTGACTGGGAAAAATAGATAGACACAGGTGTATTCTAGGTGCGTCTGCAAGGACTACCTATCGCACACTGGCACTTATGGGGGACCTACAGCACAGCCTACCTCAGTCAAGCCAGGTGCTGTGGAACTGGTGCTGGGTGCCCCACCTCACCCTCAGAGTGAGCACAGGAACCACACAATGTTACGGTCTGTAGCTACTCTGTGCCAGTAACACACACGGTCAGTTCCCTCTACCAGACCGGGGTGCTATAGAGGCGCATACCCCATCTTATGATCAGATGTAGGCTGCTGATCTGCATGTGCAATGCATCATGGATATGGGTGGGGTTACCCTATCCTGGTAACCACAGCGGACAGTTTTTGTGGTGACCTGCAGTCTTTCTGTAGCCAACCAGCGGTGTGTTAGACACTATAGAGATGTAGTCCACTTGTTACTTCAATGATTTTTGGAGGTAGAGGTCATGGGTTTGATCCCACAGTGGTGTTATTTAATAAGGCTGTCTGAGGCATTTCCTTTTAATTTAAATCAGTGCTACCAGCAAAAACACCCTCACAGTGTCGTAGCCTAAGGTGCCTCATAAGGTGCCCTATAAAACGCCCTATAAGGCGCCCTATAGGGCACATTATAAGGTGCCTTGGCGGACAGGGCACTTTATAATGTGCCCTATGGAGTGCCTTATAGGACGCCTTATGCGGCACCTTAGGTTACGGCACTGTGAGGGTGTTTTTGCTGGCAGCACTGATTTAAATTAAAAGAGGAAATGCCTCAGACAGCCTTCTTACACAACACCACTGCAGGATCAAACCCATAACCTCTGCCTCCACAGTCATTGTAGTAACCAGTGGGCTACATCTTTATAGCTTCTAACACTGCACTGGCATGAACTTAGGGATAACGCGCATTAACGTGCCATGGCACTCACTATCGTGCGATACAGATTCTTGCTACCTTGCCACAGGACCGCCCACTATCTTATATGGCATTCTTCACATTAACGCTGCAACTAGCACCGGTAACATTAAGACGGTTTAGTAAACATACCCCTATGACTTGTAAGATTTCTAATATGCTGCCAGAAGATACTCTATCTCCTTCCTTTTAATCTTACCCACCCCCGGCTCCTAAGACAGTGTAATAACCTCAAACCTATTTACCTATTAATATTTAAATTGAGTTTCAGATTGCATGTTTGTAGAAATTTCTGATCCAAGTATAAAGTATGTCAATGTGAGAGATATTCTCCATTCTGGAAAGCTTTTATAAGATTATTAAATTGTGAATAAAAATGAAAGATGAGTGGATGGACAGTAGTCAAGTTGAAGCCTTGCTGATTGGCATTACTGCTCATAAATTTCTTATTTTTGCTAGTTCAACCCATGAGTTTCCAATGACCTGTTAAAACATAAGTCTGTAATTATAAGAGAGTTACTAATGTTAGTGGTTGAACAGAAACAGTGTATATATTGCCGAGAAAAAGTTTGTGAACACCCTGTAATGGTCTGTACAGTATTTTAGCACAATTAAAGCATGATTAGATTCTAATCTAAACCCTGATATGATTGAAAGATAACCCTATTGAATAAATAACTCAGACAGAAAGGATATATTTTGGTTATTTATAGGTCGGAAAGATGCAGCCATTATTATCCTTGTGTGAAAAAGTCTGTGATGGCACCACTTTGAGCATCACAGCAATAACGTCAACTAAATGTTTTCAGTAACTGTTGACAAGCCTCACACATTAACCTGAATACTGCCATGCGGAACTATATCAGTTCTCTAATATTTGAGGGTTTCCTTTTTCACACTTTAATATATCCTTTTTTTTGTATGAGTTCTTTATAGAGTGGGATTATAATTTTCTCTTTTCAGGGATTAAATTCAGATCTAATCATGTCTTGAGTATAAATTGTTCTAAATTATAGACAGCCCTGGAGATTTGAAATCTTTTCTTCGCAGTGTATGATCAACCATGTTGCTCAATATTTTGCTTAGACAATAGTCTTTGATGGATGTTTTGCAATGAGTTTTTGGTAACCAAAACAATGTTCATGTCTCCAGTCCCCTCCCTCTACATTTTTGGAGGTAAAAAATACTGAATAATTTGGTTTAACGATGCTAATTATTTGACTATGTACATATCTGGTATGGTCTTTGGATATACCTAGTAATAAAAATAGTAGGTACAGAAAATGATTTCAACTAAAACCCTGATCAATTTATTCATGCATAGAATAAATTGCAATTGAACAAAAGTATTGTGGCTACCTTGTTAGACAACTTAATGTAGAAATGAGGAGCAGCAAAGTTCTAAGTGAAACATTTTTATTGGACTGACTTAATACCGCTGTGACTAGCTTCTGAGAATTATCCACCTTCATCAGGTCAGTCACAGGAAACTGAAAACAAATCTGTTTTTGTTTACAAGATTCATCCCTTTCCAGAGTAAATTGTACACTAAATATTGATTCTTGGATTGAATCTTTAGAGGAACAGAAAGAGTCACGCTTTGCTGTATACATGCAGCCTCCCTCATTGAGTCGAAGCACCTCAGATGGCAATCTCATTCTTGTCATCTTTTGCCGTTGTTCAGGTGACTGACCTTTCTGCTGAAGGCTGAATAAGCCATAAAAAATTGAGGATTTCACTGAATCTTGCATTCAGCTCATTTTCCCACCAACAAACAGCTAACCTGAGAAGAGCTCTGCATTTCTATAAGGAGAATGATTCACAGACAGAACCCTCTCTGAAATAGAAACACAGGCTGTTCCCACTTCTACCTCTCAGCAAAAAGATCCCAGGAGCACTACAAACAGCCATAAACCACAGCAGGCTATAAATCCCTCCTCAGCACACTGGGACCGGGCTCCCTTATCAACTGGAGAAAATAATTGTGATAGCAATGTAAAATGCAAAAACACACAAGGTCCCACTTCAGGCAGCAAATATTTCCATTTCCTCAGTTTCCTTGCATAACAAACAAAACAGGGTTGCTGGGTTTTTTTCCCCCTGCTATTGTACCTTGTTCTCTGGGATGAACATTAGAGTCAGGGCAAGTAACACATTTTAGGTTTAAATCTGTTTTTATTGATAACCTGCAGCAATAACCATACAAACAGTAAGCAAACAATAAAGTTAATACAAGGCAGCAGAACAACAACACGATTAGCTTAATGAACCAGGGCGAAGTAAGTTAGAGAGAGTAACAAATGTATGTACAGATGTAAAAGTATAAAAGTATAATATAGGCATAATATGGAGTGTTCCCCCCTCCCCCCCAAGCCCACAAAGGAAAACAGCCCACAGTACTTGCTCTGCATCACCAGACACAAAGAACCAATATGAGCCAAAGCTGGTATGATAGTACCCCCCCCCCAAAAATAAATTAAAATAAAAATAAAAATAAATAAAAATATATATACACCCACCCTCCCCCAAATCACACTTGAGGCCTGATATAACTGGGCTCGAGAACAGACAGATCCAGGGTGTGTTCTCCCGGATCCGTCCCCAGTCCACTAAGAACAGCGGAGCCGCTCCCCCCCAGGGTCCCCCCCCCCTTCTCCCGCCATCCTTCCCCTCCCACCCCACCCCTCCACCCGCCCCCCATCCTCCAGGAGATCAAACAGATAGGAGAGTATAGACTGATTAAACTAGATGACTAAACACCTGCAAGGGGTGTACCAAAAGGGAAGGAGCACCAGGCCGGTAGTGAGATATAGAAATAGAAATGAAGAAAGAGAGAGGAGGACAAAAAGCGGACAGCCCGTTGCCCTGTCTGATTACCAAATTGCCCTAGAGGCAGGTTTGCGTACCATATAGACACCCAACCGAGAAAACTACCAACAGAGTTCATCACCTTAGAGACCCCCCAAGACTCGACGACGTACGCCAGCGGGAGCCAGCTGTAGATGAGGCCCCCATCCACAAAGAAAGCGGGCCCAACGTCGCTCATTGCCGGCCGCGTCGAGGCGCTCCATAAGAAGAAGTCTATGGATCCTAATGCGCCACATCCCAAAAACCGGGCCTCGAGTATCCAGCCATTGCTGCAGGAATGTCATGCGGGCAGCCATCAACACCAGGCGTACCCAGCGCAATGTCCAGCCCCCCAACGAGAGCCGCCAAGTATCGTCCCACATATCTAATACCAAGTGGCGAGCGGTAAGAGATGCCAAATGCGGTATACATTGGTAAAGGTAGGAGATAACCCGGCCCCAGAACAACTGGGCCTTGGGACAGTGCCAAAACATGTAGCCCAGTGTCGCTCTGTCGGCCCCACACCTAGGACAACAGTGACTCGCTACAATTCCAGCTTTCCAGGCTCGAACAGGAGCAAAATAGAGGCGTCGCATAAGACGATATTGAGTATCGCGGTGAAGAACCTGAATGCTCACAGTAGGAATAGCCACCAATCCCTCCAAAAAGGACTCCCCCCCAATCTGCTCGCCCAACTCTGCCGTCCAGGCCGCCGCCAAAGTATCAACAGCGCATGGCAGCATGTTTTCCCATAGCATCTTGCAGAGATACGACACCCCAACTGATGAAGTACCCCCCAAAAGGGACATCTCAAGTTCGGAACATACTGTCCCTTGAAGGGCGTCTCCGGGAATCGAACTGAGGTAACTTCTGAGTTGCATATGTTGGAACACATCCCATCTTTCTAGGGGGTATTGCCGACAAAGATCCTCGAAAGCTACCAACGCACCCCCGGGAGTGAGTACATGTTCCAAGTTTACCAAGCCCAGACCCTCCCAAAAGTTAAAGCGTGTTTGTCCTATGCCTGCTACAAAGTCAGCATTTCCCCGTAGGGGAAGATAAGGTGTATGATTCACAAAAATTCGACGGCCTGCACAGAAAAACTGCCACGCCCTCCGAAGGGGATACAAAAAGAGTCCACGTAAAAGCGGCGGTACCTCCCGAAGTGTACGAGCGTGTAGCAAATACCGCGGGTGGGAGGGCGCCAACAAGGCTGCAAACTGCTCCGTCGGAGTCCAATCGGATAGGTCCCACAACCAATCCCGAACGTGACGCAATAAGCAAGCCATATTATACCGCCGAACATCTGGAAAGCCCAGTCCACCCAGAGATCGGGGTTGTTGTAGAATAGCCAGGCGAACCCGAGGTCTGCGGCCGCGCCAAAGAAAGTTGTTAAAAAGACGCTCTAGCTGCCGCAGGTCCACCCGTCTAAGAGCCAACGGGAGGGTCTGGAGAGGGTACAAGATCTTGGGGAGAAGCGTCATTTTACAAAGGGCAATTCGTCCCCCCAGGGACAGGGGTAGATCACGCCATCTATCCACACATGCCGATACCTCGGCCAAAATCTTGCGCACGTTTAAGCGATAAAGTTCCTCTAAGCGGGCCGGCAAGTAGACACCTAGGTATTTAAAGTGACCATTCGCCCACCATAGGGGGAACGGTCCCTGCCAGCCCAGATGTCCATCCGGAGTCAAGTAAAGCGCTTCTGATTTGTCGAGATTGAGTCTTAGCCCGGAGGGGACACTGTATTCCTGAATAAGCCCCAGCAGTCTTGGCAGACCCGTTTGAGGATCCCCCAAGTGCACCAGCAAGTCGTCTGCAAAAGCTGCGACGCGAAATTCACTATTCCCCAGTCGGATGCCCTTAAATTGGGAAGTGGCTCGAATGCGTTGGAGCAGAGGCTCCAGCGACAATACAAAGAGTAAAGGCGACAACGGACAACCCTGACGTGTCCCTTTCCGAATCGCAAAGGCTGAGGACATAACTCCGTTTACTATAATGGCCCCGAGAGGGTCCGCATACAACAACTTGATTACATCAACAAAGAAGCCCTCGAACCCCATCGCTGCTAATGTTTGATGCATGAAACCCCAGCTAACGCGATCAAACGCCTTTTCGGCATCGAAGCTGATGAGCAGCGAGGCCTCCCCCGTCAGACGTCCAACACTAAGGGAGAGTAGGATCCGCTGCAGGTTGTAGGCCACCTGACGTCCCCGGACAAATCCCGCCTGATCCCGGTGGATCAGGGTTGGCAAGATGTTCGCTAGGCGGTCCGCCATTATTTTAGCTAAAAGTTTTATGTCTACGTTAAGTAGAGATAGGGCGATAAGAACCAGGCATAAGAGGATCCCGTCCTGGCTTAGGCAAGACAGTAATCAAGGCCTTGTTGGGTGCAAACGGGAACCTCCCATGACCCACAAGATCCTCAAAATATCCAACTAGGGGTGGTATAATTGTGTCCCTCAAAGTCTTGTAAAATTCCCCCCGGAAACCATCCTCACCCGGAGCCCGCCCATTTTTGAGGTGCCGAATGGCTGCCTGGACCTCTTGGCCAGTTAGGGGCATATTAAGGGTCGACAGTTGCTCCTCTGTCAGCCTGGGGAGTTCGCAGCCCTCAAGAAAAGAACGTCCCACTGAGGGCGCCGCCTCCTCACATGCGTATAATTGCTGATAAAATTCAATGAAAGCCTTTTCAATGCGGGTCGAATCACGGGTCACAGTACCATCTGATTGCCGAATAGCCCCTATCCGCCGGGCGGCACCCGAGGGTTTCAATAGTGAGGACATCAGTTTACCGGCCTTATTCCCAAATCGATAAAGCTTATGACGATAGTACAACAGTGACTTACAGGCCCGTTGGTGTAATAGCGATTCCATTTCCGTCTGCAGCTCCCGGAGCCTTCGCATATGCTCTCCCGAGCGTGTGCCAGCCACGATCCGGCGTGCGCGGCCCAATTCCCTTTCCAGGGTGAAAATCCGCTGGTTTAACTGCCGGCGCCGACGGCTCTGATAGCTGATAATGTCTCCCCGGAGCACCGCTTTCCCAGCCTCCCAGAGGAGAGCAGGGGGGACATCCGGGGAAGCGTTCAGGAGTTCATACTCTTCCCAGCGCTCTTTTAAGAAAAACTCAAAACTAGCATCACCACAAAGCTCCAAGGGGTACCGCCATACTCGACCAGAAGAGGGTTGAGTCCCCCGTATATCCAATACAACCATAGCGTGATCGGAAATAACGAGAGGTCCAATATTAGCCTGAGAGACCCAATTAAAGACCGATTCAGCCACCAAAAAGAAGTCTATACGAGACCAGGTGCCGTGCGCCCGAGAAAGGTGTGTGTAGTCCCTGTCGTTCGGATGTAACACTCTCCAGATGTCAAGAAGGCCATACGCTTCGCAAAGACCCCGTAGCCGACGTCGCGCCCGGGAACTTCCACTCTCTGAGGGGCCGGACTTATCCAAACCACCATCTAAGGCAACATTAAAATCCCCACCAATGAGAACCGCATATCCACTAGCCGCATCAAGCACCTTGGAGATATCCTGAAAAAAGGCAGCCTCGTAGACATTAGGGCCGTATACAGAACAGAGTAAAACTTTCCGCCCGGCCAGACGCCCCCACACCCCAACATATCGGCCCTGCGGATCAGTAACAATCTTTTCTTCCTCCCAGGGAGTGGCCTTGGTCACAAGTATTGCCATTCCTCTTTTCTTCCCCACGGCAGGGGCCCCATATACATGGGCCTTAAAACCTAAGCCCAGTTTGTGATGTTCCGCCTCCGATTGATGTGTCTCCTGCAATAAGACAACATCCGCTCGCTGACGTCGCAAATGCTGCAAAACCTTGGAGCGCTTCACCGGAGAGCCCAACCCACATACATTCCACGAGATCACTCGAGTATCAGCAGCCATAATAATGAAAAAGGGAGCTATAAAGCCAACAGCAAGCCGATAAATGAGCTATTCTGAAGGGACCCCCCCAGCCTAGAGCCCCCCCTTCGGAAATTCTTGGTCCCACTACAGTTGCTTCCAAGAGCCACCTCCCACCCAGGACAGTGGGGTATCCCCAACTCTCTTCTTCCCCATGCAAGTGCTCAAATGTGCCGAGTATCTCTTGCACTACCTTAATTACGTCCTCACGATCTCCTATCCGCGCCCCTCTCCCTCCTCCCCCTCTCCGCTCGTCCCCCCCTTCCCCCCCCCCACCACCCCCCACCCAGGCCTTCCCCCCCAAGCACTGCCCCTATCCTCTCTACCAACCCTATCCCAGCCAAGGCTGGACCACCTAGACTTCTATGGCATGTGGGTCCCCGCCCCTCCCCAGTCACCCTGAGATCAGATCGCTCTACCACCCCCCGACCACCCCAATGGTGCTCTTAACAGCATTCCTATCAATATTCTTAACAGGAAGGTGGGGCAAGATTATAGGGGTAAGAGTATGGGAGCGTGGGAGCGTGGGGGAGCTTTCTCCCCATAAAGCGACCGGCAGCCCCATCCAGCAGAACATCCCCAAGCAACAAGCCCATCCCTCTTCGGTCCGTGGAGCTGGCTATGGGAGGGTTAGACCCACTGGCAGGAGCTGATCTGTGTCACGGCTCGCCACTCTCCCCCTCCCGCTCTGGGCCTTCGCCCGCAAGCAACGGAGGCAAGAACATTGAGGAAGACCAAAGAAAATAGCAGCGAAGCCCGTGAGGCCCATGACCGCTCTCGCAAACCCTGAGCCCCAGTGCGCTCCACCTAAAAATAAAAAATTTTCTTTTTTAATGCAATAACCCACCAGACTACAGTATACTGTGTAGTGTGCCCCGTTTACCCGTTTAAATCAATCTGTAGGCCAGAAGGAGCGGGATCAAGACACAGAGCTCAGGGCAGTATGCACCCCCTTCCCCATTCACAGCTACCAAAGCGTGATCGTCATCTCCCCCCCCCCTACAGCCTACACAGTCCGGGTTCTGCCCCCCTGCTTCGTGAACTGCCCCACCTACCAATTAAATAATCCCCCCGCACTTGACAGCCAGCTATACCAAACCCACAAACTTAATCCCCCTTACATTCATAATTGTGTAACCTGCAAGTATTAGATGCATACATACACCAAAACCGGGAAACCCCGAATTGTTGCAAAAGGTAACCAACCCCGATTCCAATCCCAGGGTCTACAATGAAACAGATTAGTAACAGAATGTAACAAAATGTAACTGTTCTCAGATTGAGATTCCGCAGTATAAAACCTGAAACAAAGTCTCACAGCAGACTGACTGCGCTCAGGGAAAGTGTCCCGGAGGTCTCCCGCTCCCCCCCAGTGTCCAGGACCGCTTAAATGCGGTTGGCAGCAAAATGGTGAGGGGTAACCAGAGAGCAAGAGAGCCAGCACAAGGTTCGGGCCCCCATGAAAAACGCCCCAGGCTCCAGTGGGGACAGTAACAGTCAGGGCCCAGGCCTCGATAGGAGCACAAGCCAACCCTCTCAACCATACAAAAATTCAAAAAAAAACTTTGCAGCCGTGCATACTGTTAGCCAAGTCCTCGCTGGGCCACATCAACGCAGATTGTTGCAATAATCCTTGGCTTCTTCGGGGGTATGAAAGACCCGGGTCCCTTGGGCGCCATAGACCCGCAGAATGGCAGGGTATGCAAGGGTGAATTGAACTCCCCGCTCTATAAGTTGACTGCACAGATCTTTATACGCTTTCCTTTTCAGGGAGACGCTTGCGGAGTAGTCCTGAAATATTAAGAGCGATGGTTTGGAAGAGTCCGTCCGCCGTAGTTGCCGAGAGGCCCTCAGCACCTCCTCTTTCTGCGCGGAGTTGAGAAAGCGGGCTATCACCGCCCGAGGTCGACGGTCTCCCGCTCGGGAAGGCCCCAACCGGTGAGCGCGCTCCTGCATTATGCATCCAACATCTTCGGGTAAGGCCAAAGTGGACATCATCCATTGTTCCAAATGGCGTCGCAAGTCACGATCTGCCACGGATTCCTCCACTCCGATGAATCGCAGATTGTTTCTACGGCTGAGATTTTCCAAATCTTCTAGTTTGTCGTGATGTTGGGTGAGCGTCGCCTCCAGGCTGTGTATTCTAGCCAAGTCTTGCACATGCTGATCCTCAAGGGAGCTAATACGGGTTTCGGCGTGATCTACTCGTTTAGTAAAATCAGCCACCGCCTGAACTACCTCTTGCATCTGGGTAGACAGTCCCCCCAATCGTTCTTCCAAGGCTCCCACCACCGCCCTGGACACCTCTGCCACCAACGCGGGGGTTTCTCGGGGGCTCAAGGGTTCTCGTCCACCTTCCGCCATTTTGTCGTCCCCTCCGCGTGTCCGAGTTTTGCGGGGGATCTTCGTGGCCATAAACCGAGAGGCGGGCAAACAGATGATGGTTTAAATCCTCCGAGCCTCTGCAAAGTTACTCCCCGACAGTATCGCTAAAAAGATTTAGTTAGGCTGAGCTTTTCGGTATGGGGGAGGGTACAGGCTCCGGAGCCGAAACGAACACGTCCCTTCAGCTCACCATGCCACCGGAAGTCAGTAACACATTTTATGACAAGCCTCTTGCAAATGGCTAGTGTTTTCAACTGGTATTATTTACAGGAGAGATTTATAATGGTAGATTCTCTATACGTACAATAATGTATCACATCTTGGGACTCAATCTAGGTCAGGAATGTTCAACCTAGACTTCAGGACACACCTAGCCAGTCAGGTTTTCAGGATAACTACAATGAATATGCATGAGAGAGATTTGCATGCAATGCCTCCATTGTATACACATCTCTCTCATGCATATTCATTGTGATTATCCTGAAAACTGACAGACTAGGTATGTCCTGATGACTGGGTTGAGAATCTCTTATCTAGGTTGAAAGAGACTTTCAGAACTTAGCTCCTGAAACCTGCTTCTAATCTCTGCTTGCAGTGTGCCCTGAAAATATCATTTTTAAACATGTTCTGATGTTCCTTTATTTAGGGCTCATTTTATTTATTTATTTATTTATTTCAACTTCTTATATACCGCACTCTTTGACATCAGCGCGGTTTACAAATAACAGAAAGGAACCAGAACAACAGGCTGTTTGGTATTACATATAACAGGAGTATCAACTTGGATAACATGGGAGAACTATTTACATGGAGTATATAATCTATTAGCTAGATAGCATGCTCGAACTATTTACATAAAATTAGCAGTGATGTTTGGAACAAGAGGGATATTGTGGATTATACTAGGGTGAGGCTGTTATGTTACGGTTCATGTAGGGTAGTATTTGATGAAAAGGTGCAGTTTAAGGGCCTTTCTGAACTGGGTTAGGTTGGTTATGGCGCGGAGATCAGGTGGGAGAGCATTCCAGTATTTTGGTGCGCTAAACATGAAAGCTCTGTTTGATGTTGATAGGCTGCACGTTGTTATAGCCTTTGGGGTTGTTAGTGAGTTTAATGCTGCATGTCTCCTATTTCTATTTGATGGGAGGGATTGGATGAGTTTGGTAAGTGATGTGGACGATAAACCATTTAAGGCCTTAAATGTGAGAGTGAGGGTTTTGAATGTAAGTCTTCCGTGTATAGGGAGCCAATGGAGCTCTTTGAGGATAGGTGTGATGTGTTCACTTCTGGCCGCTCCTAGAAGAACCCTGGCAGCGGTGTTCATTGCGAGTTGCAAGGAGCTTATGGTGGATTGTGGGAGTCCTTGTAGAATGGAATTGGCGAAATCGAAGTGCGGCAGTATCAGTGCTTGGTAGATGGTTCTGAAGTCTTCGTGGTCTAGTAGGGGACGCAGGTGTCTAAGAGTGCGTATTTTGAAGTATACAGATTTTACGATATTGTTTATGTGTGATTTCATGTCAAGCCTATGGTCTAGTGTGACTCCGAGGTATTTTATTGTATCCTTGGTGCCTAGGTCAGCTCCCTTGACACTTATATGTGGTGGTGGGGTGAAGTTGGGGTCTCTTGTGATAAAGAGAACCTCAGTTTTCTTATGCTGAATGCGGAGGTTCTGTGACAGGAGCCATTGTGAGACTGCATCGAAGCAGTTTGTTATAGGCAGTAAATCCATTTGCATTGTGGAAAATGGCATGTAGAGTAGGATATCGTCGGCGTATATCATACATTTCACATTGAAGGACCTGATGATATCGCAGATAGGCTGCATATAGACGTTGAACAAGAGGGATGAGAGTGAGGACCCCTGCGGAACGCCTTGTCTTTGATGGAAGAGTTTTGATTCTCCTGTTGCGGATTTGACGTATTGCATTCTGGTGTCGAGGTATGATTTACACCATTCAAGTGCTGAGTTGCAGATGCCTTTTCCTTCCAGTCGACCGAGGAGAATCTCGTGATTTACCGAGTCAAACGCTGCTGCTATATCCAAGAAGATTAGCACGACGCCTTGTCGGATGTTGTCTATGGTATTGAGAATATCATTGAAGAGGGTGGTAAGCAGTGTCTCGACGCCGTGGAATTCTCTGAAACCGTGTTGAGAATAGTCTAGGGGGGCTGCGGAGTCGATGTGGTCTTGGATTTGGCGCTGTGCCTCTTTCTCAAAGATCTTTGCTAAGAGGGGGATACTGGCTATTGGCCTGTAGGAGTCTGGCCGTTTTGGATCCAGTTTAGCGTTTTTTAGTAGTGGCCTGATGGATGTGAGTTTTAAAGCAGATGGGAAGGCGCCAGTAGTGAAAGAGAGGTTCATGATTCTTGCAATGAAGGTGCTAAAGTCACACCGCAGATCCTTTATCCAAAAGGCTGGGCAGGGATCGGTTTGCGCAGTGGTTGTGTTGAGTGAGGAGATGGTGTCTTCAATGTGTTTAGAAGAAGGCGTGTGAAGTGCGGATAGGGATGTTGGGCAGGTCGTTTCTTGTATATTGTTTTTTGAGAGTTCATCTGTCTGTAGGAGTTTTGATTGCAAGTAATCAGCGAATTCTTGCGGGTGGATATCATTATTTTGTTCAGAAGATGGTTCCTTTGATAGTGACTTAACCAGGTTGAAAAGGTCACGAGGTTTGTTCAATGATCTCTTGAGCATATCTGAGTGGTATTGCTTCTTTCTGGCTGCGATTGCCTCGCGGTGAGTTGAGAGGTGAAGAATGTAGGCTTCGTGGTCATCGGTAGCTAGTGAGCGGCGCCAGCGTTTTTCTAGCCTTCGTAGGTGCGTAAGAGAGGCCCGTAGTTCCGGGGAAAACCATGGTGCAGAGGTTCTTTTCCCTGATAAGGTCTTTTTGTTTGGTAGCTGAGCAACAGCGTTGAGGCTGTCGTTCCAGGCAGCGATTGACTCGTCGAGGTTGAGTGATGTGTTGTTGAGGATTGGTTGGGTACTTGACAGAATAAGTTCTCTGTTGAAAGGTCGAAAGCCCCGTGTTACTCTGGATGTATTGGCGAGTTTGCTGGTGTTCAAATTATGACTGTTGTTCAGAGGGATTCGTAGGTTTATGAGTTTATGGTCAGACCATGGGACATCGGTGACCGATGTTACAATGTTGCTGTTTTGCTCGGCGACATGGTGTGGGGCAAATACCATGTCAAGAATGTTTCCTTTGGAATGAGTGGGTTCAGTGATCATTTGTTTATAACCAAGATTTTCGATGGCATTGAGGAGTGAGGAGGATTGGTTTTGTTGTAGTGATGGGAGGTTCAAGTCTCCCATAATCCAGTTGGGAGTGTTGGGGTTGCTGGTGTCAGCGGCCAGATCCAATATAGTGGGCAGATCGTCTGGGGAGCTCTAGGGGGCTCTGTAGACCAGGTTCATGGAGCATTGTTTATTGGCTATGGTGATTATGTCCAGATTGTTTGTGCTATGGGAGTTAGTCATGTTGAAGAGGAGTTCAGACTTGGTGAGTATGAGTGCTCCTCCTCCCTTCTTGTTTTCTCTGTGGGTTGTGTGTATAGTGAAGTTTGGTGGAATGAGTTGGTTGATAAGGACATTGTCTTCTTTAGATAGCCAGGTTTCGGTGATCATGAGAGCATCAAGATCATAGAGAGTAACTATGTCTAGGATTACAGGCCATTTTTTTTCGAATTGATCGAGCATTTATAAGGGCACATTTTAGGTTTTTTGAGGGCGATGGTTTGTGTTGCTTCAGGTTGCTGGATTGCTGTATTGCAATGTGGATCAGGTGGGAGTGTCGGATATGCGCTTCCCTAGTCGGATACTGGAAAGGGTTGCCTGCCCATTGCTTTCCGTGGTTTTTGAGGATGGGGATAAGACTGTAGGTGGGGGAGTAGGCAATGGTGGTTCCGAGCCAATCTGTGAGAAGATAGAAACTGAGGAGAGTAATGAGGTGGAGAGACATTTTGGTTTCTGGGATATAGTATGAGGGGGTAATTGAGTTTTGGGTGGTAAGAATACACAATACAGTATACAGGTAATTTCACAGTACAGTATACAGACTATGAGGTGGTAGCAAAGGTATCACTGATTGAGGTGTATGTTACAAGGCTAGTAATGGCTATAGCAAATATAACAGGTGTCGTGTGTGCGCGTGTGTGAATGCTATACAGACAACTGTAAGAGTAAGACCAATGAAGAGAGTCAGGTGTGAGAGTATGTGAATACAGGCAACTGTAAGAGTCAGGCTGATGAGGAGAGTCAGGTGTGAGGGTATGTGAGTGCAATACAGGCAACTGTAAGAGTCAGGCAAATATAACAGGTGTCAGGTGTGTGTGTGTGAATGCTATACAGACAACTGTAAGAGTAAGACCAATGAAGAGAGTCAGGTGTGAGGGTATGCGAGTACAGGCAACTGTAAGAGTCAGGCAAATATAACAGGTGTCAGGTGTTTGCTGTGTGAATGCGATACAGACAACTATAAGAGTCAGGTTGATGAAGACAGTTGTTGTTTGTGAGTGGTGTTGCTTAGTGAGGGTGAAGTGGGAGATCAGTTCAACTTCAATGACCAGGACCAGCCCAAACATTAGGGCGGCAACTCCCCCTCCCAAGTTTGACAGCTGGGGGAGGGGGGGTTGTAAAGCTTAAAGTTTTCCTAGGGCACCAGCATCTTGAACCAACTCTGGGTCCTCCCTCGACAATTATACAATTTCTGGAATGGGAGGTAGACCTCTGGCTTTTCTCCAAGGATGCTGCTGATGTGCCCAGAAATGGCCTGCAGCTGTCCCTCTGCTAATTCTGGAGATTTTTATTGCTGGAGGCTGGCAGACCATCGCCGCCAGCACCAGCATCTGCAGTTGTGGAAAGAATATCCAGCTTGACCCACATATGATACAGACACAGGTGTCATTGTGTTTGGTACCCAGGTGCTATATGTGTATTCCACATGTGTTTGTGGGCAAGGTAGCGAATGGAGTGGGTAATGGCTCAAAGCATTGACAGGGAGGCTCTCACTGCAAGATTTTGGGGCTGAATGTGCACAGAAGTGTGAGAAATGTGGGCTGCATGGGGACACAGTGGTGTAGAGTGAAAGGGGGATTGGCAAGATTCACCAGTATAGTTCTGCCACCCACTCTATTGCATGCAGAGGTATTAACTGGTTCACTGTCGCTACCCCTCCCACATCTGTACAGTGCAAACATGTCCATTATATTGGCACTTGAGTTTGGCAGACCATAGCTATGATGTTGCTGTTTGATCGCTGCAGAAACACCTGTGCCTCCAAGCTTGTTGGTCACACTAATCTTAGAGCACTAAACCAGACCCATACAGGTGAGGGGAGAACCGCTGATGGAGCCACTTAGATGTGCAATGAGTAACGGCTCCCCTGGGGGTTGGGATTTATTTATTTATTTGTGTACTTTTCTATACCGCCCCTTCCAGAGATCAAGGGCGGTTTACAGAGAACAAAGAAAACAACAATGACATAGAACATTTTGAGAACATATTAACTATTTACAATGAACAGGCCAAAAATAGTTCAATGAATACATAATAACTATTTACACCAAACAGGAATATATCAGTTTTTTACAGGTTTATATATTACAGCATGTGCATATAGCTTTGATTTTGAGTGAATTGTGTGAAAAAATGGTATGGCCTATGGAAGTGAGTAGGCTGGAGCAAGGGGAAAGAGGAAAATGATACATGTATTAGGGATGGAATGGACATGCATGCACTAGGCTACTGGTATTGTGGACAGCGATGGGTATGTGTCGAATGACCACAGCCACCAGTGCAGGTGATCCTACTGCTATCATGACTCATAAACCATTTGCCATATTTCAGGAGAGTGCTACTGACCTGGTTGCTGCAAGGATCATGAACTATCAAGTCTGCCAACTCCTGTCAATGCCTCCTTGTCCATAGTTCTTAGAATGCATTCCTCCAATTCACTCAGCACGGGTGGCTTTCCATCTGGATTGTAAACAACTGCCTTAGCCTTTGCCCTATGCTTCATTGTCCTCTTTCTCTTGATGTCTTACACATCACACAATAGTAGATGGCATTGAGTTTGATACATATGACATGCTAGAAATGCTCCTTTTGATACGAGCTGTAGTTACTGCCAGCATTGACAAAGAGGGTGTGATGTTGCACTAGGGTCTCTTAGAGCATCAGCTCCACCTTTCCAGGAGAGAAGTTCTCCTTGTTGGAGAATTCCTTGCCTTCGGATGCCATGGTAATAGAACAGTGGTGTTTCGCACTGGTTTGTTTTACAAAATTGGCCATTTGCATATATGCTGAAGCTTTTGGAAATCCATAGACCCATTTCCAGAATCATATCCCTGGATGCCTGCAGATATAGCAGCAGTAACACAGCAGATATTGCACTATGGTGATGGTTTTGACTATCTGCCCCGGACACTTCTTTCCAAGATGACCCTTTGAAGCGGATTAACTCTATGAATGCTGGATAACAAGCACATCCAGGCTCCTGTGTCACCCAACTATAAGATGCCTACAAGTTCTTGTAGGCAATGGTTCTATGTAGTGCAATGCATGCCTCTACATTGTACTCAAGCCCTGCATGGAAGGCAGGCCCATCCAGATGCAGGTGTCCATGTAGAGGGTCATGGTTGATAGCAAACACCATGAGTTTGGGGGACTCACTATAGTGCAGGGTATTGCTGTGGATGTACAGCATGCTCCTGTCTAGGACACCTGAGGTACAACAACAGAGCAGCACATTGTTATCTTGAGTATGCACCACCAGGGCTTCTTTGTGGTGGGTCCCATGCTTTTCAGTACCATTATTATGCCAATGATATATCTAAATCTCTCTACATCTCTCTGACAGTCCAGGCCCAAACCTCTGACTGCCTATTTGACATCGCTCCCTCTTTGAGGCTGCTTTTAAATCCTGATCTGCTTAGTCTCCTATGTGTCACCTTATCTATCCCTAGTTGTATTCTTGTCCTCGGCTGCTATATTGTCTGTCTTGACTAGATTGTACACTCTGATGAGCAGAAACCATCTTTTATATGTATCTGTACAGCGCTTCATATGCCTTGTAGCGCTATGTAAATGTTCAATAGTAGTAGTAGGACTACTCTTGCATATTACTGTTGATGTTTCAGACTATTTATGTCACGGTATACTGTAGGAGAAAGGGCGCTTGAAACCAGCCAAGATCAAAGGAACTATGTCCTGATACCATTTGTGGATACAGACCCGGGATGATGCCTCATGGTCCTACATATATTTTGCCTTGGTCCTGGACCATGCAGCTCTAGTGAGTGTTCCCTGCCCGTAGGTTATACTACTACTACTACTGAACATTCGTATAGCGCTACAAGACATACGCAGCGCTGCACAGACACATGTAAAAGATGGTCCCTGCTCATCAGAGCTTAGAATCTAGTCAAGACAGACAACACAGTAGGTGTAGACAGGGATACATCTAGGGGGAATGATAAGGAAACAAAGGAGATCAGATGAGTCAAGATCCGAAAGCAGCAGTGAAGAGGTGAGTTTTCAGCTTGGATTTGAAAAGGGTCAGAGAAGGTACCTAATATACAAACTCGGATATTTTGTTCCAGGCATAAGGGCCAGCAAGGTGAAAGGAGCAAAGTCTTGAGTTAGCAGTAGAAGAGAAGGGCACAGATAGAAGTGATTTGCCAGAAGAGCGGAGTTCCCGAGGAGGGGTATAGGGAGAAATAAGAGAGGAAAGGTAGTGAGGAGCTGCAGAGTGAATGCACTTATAGGTCAGCAGGAGAAGTTTGAACTGGATGCAGAAATGGATAGGCAGCCAATGAAGTGACTTGAGAAGAGGGATAGTATAAGCATGACCAGGCTGGCAGAAGATTAAACGCACAGCAGAATGCTGAACAGATTGAAGGGAAGAGAGATGATTCAGAGGGAGACCAGCAAGGAGTAGGTTGCAATAGTCTAGATAGGAGGTGAACAATGAGTGGATAAGTGTCTTAGTAGTGTGTTCAGAAAGGAATGGGCGAATTGTGTTGATGTTGTAGAGAAAGAAACGGCAGGTTTTTTCTATCAGTTGGATGTGTGTGGAGAAGGAGAGAGAAGAGTCAAAGACAAAGGACCTGATTTCATCTGGGAGGCACTATGAGCTGTATCGGTGCATAGTCCGCCCCCTTCTGCCTAACCTTGATTTTCAATGCCAGGGTCATATGTGGCCCCGGCATTGAAAATATGGGTCTCGCCGCATAACCTGGAAGCCGCAGGAGCTAGCAGGGTAGCACCGATTTTCGATGCTACCTGCTTAGCCCCTACGCCTGAAAGATATCAGTGCTACCTGGTTAGCCCTTTCCTCTGACCCCGCTCCATGCTGGAACACCCCTAACATGCCCCGATGCTAACCGCATAGCATCTGGGCACGTTAGGGACTTATCCAGGATTTTCGAAAGGTACTACCTATGTAGGTACCTTTCAAAAATCCCGGATAAGGCATTTACACAGGTAACTAGGGCAGTTACCCATGTAAATGCCTTCGAAAATGCAGCCCAAAATGTATAATAGGCAAACACTTTAGGGACACCGTTTCCATCACATATGGGCCCTATGGTTGCTAACTGTGCATCTTTTGTGAAGTTTCAGGTGTATGTGTGTGAGCAGTGAACAGCAGTGGCCTTTTAATGATGGGGGGGGGGGACGCTGGTGAAGGGGAACATTGGCTACATTGTCCACCTCATCATGTCCTCATGCTGATGGTGGCCAAGGGGTCCCGGAGATGTGCACATGCTGCCAACATGGTCTTCACAGAAGGCAATATGTTCTTCTGGCCCAGTCTGCAACTAACAGCTCCTCCAGCTTCTGTGGTAGTGTTGGTATTAGTGCAAAATATTCAGGAGAAGACAGCATCCCTGATGCAGCCATAGGCCATTGTGAACTTGTTCATGGACACACTACAGCAGGAGATAACCACAGAAATTAATGAAAAAGCTAAGAGAACTGAAAACTGTTAGGTGTACTCCTGATTTAAAAAAGGAGATAATGCAGTACTAGTATTATGCTACAACCCCCGTTTTGATTACAGAGGATACACAAAGAGAGCTTGCCAAAAAAATGGAAGAAAGAGAAAAAATCTCTAAGGAAAACCAGAAAAGACAACAGATGAAACATTAAAGAAAAATATCTGAGTCAGGCTGTGTTATAAGAGCTGAACAGCGCCACAAAAAGAAAAATAAAGAGATAATGGATTCAGAAAGAAGTACAAAAAGAGATGCCACAATAACCAGAGGAAGATAACATCAACCAGGATGGACAGTCTGGCATGGGGCAGAATGAAAACAAATTGCAGGACAGCCCAGAGAGTGGAGGGGGAGTTGGGGAACATAAGAAATGCCATACTGAGTCAGACCAAGATCCATCAAGCCCAGTATCCTGTTTTCAACAGTGGCCAATCCAGGTCACAAGTACCTCTCAGGTTCCCAAAAAAGGTATACAGCACTTGAATAATGTGGAACAGGTCAGGGGGCAGAAAAGAGAGACAGGAGAGAGATTGCGAGACCTACATGGAGGTTAATAAGTATGCTAGGACACAAAAGAAAGATCAACTACCCGTTACACCTTACATCTAAGGCAAAAAGCATGACAAGTAAAGTTAATGAGGCATAATTTGAATTAAGAAAACATCAGTGGATATTAAAGAGAGAAACTGGATCCAATACTGTGCAGCAAAAATTGCTGGCAAGATAATTCTATCATATTGCTACAACTATTGTACTACTGATCATTTGTATAGTTCTATAAGGCATATATAGTTCTGCACAGACATGTGTAAGAAACAGTCCCTGCTTATCAGAGCTTACAATCTAGTCAATACAGGAACCTAAAAGTAACAGCAGAAGCACCAAAATCGCAGAGATATGAAGAAAACAGAAAAGAAAGATATCAAAATAAGCTATTTAGAGAGAACCCAAAGCAAGAAATGGGAAAGAGCATCAGTGAAGTGAAAATACCACCAACTACGACTGACACAGAAAAATTCTTGAGAAATTTATACAAGAATCCTGTAGAGCACAACTGAGAAGCAGAATGGCTACTCAGCATACATAAGAATTTGGAAAATATGAATATGAAAGATATTGAATGGCCTGAAGTAAAAACAAAAGATTTAGAAAATAGATTTAAAAAGAGCCCCAAATTGAAAAGCTCTAGCCCAGAAGGAATGAGACATTTTTGGCTCAAACAATTAACATCCCTTCACTAAGACTTGACAAATTGCAAACATCAATTGATCAGGCAGCCAGATTTAACACTACAGTGACTGATAACAGGAAAAAACACTTCTTACAAAGGGAGACGTAAGTAACATTCTCAAAAATTGTAGGCGAATAATTTGTATGCCTATAATCTACAATCACTGCAATAGATGCTAACAGAATATGGGAGACATTTTAAATCACTTAGATGTGATTTGAACTTCTGAAAATGTGCACATGGGCATCTAAAGCAGAGATCACAAAAACAAGGATTTTAGATGTCTCTGCTGTGGGGATGTCTAAATAGGCAGGGGGTGTGATGGAGGAATGACTGGGGTCGAGTTATGGACATAGACATCCCTGATCGATCTTAGAACCCTCGGGGATGTCTGTGCCCGCACCCAAACTTAGACCTGCTCCAGGCATGACGAGGCATTCAAAAAATGCTTGTTTCAGCACTAAAACCTCTGGAGTGTTAAGAAGTTGGCACTACACTATCCTCACGATTCTTCACAATGACAATGCTATGTTGTTTGTGTTTGAGGATCTTATTTTGGATTTGCATGATCGCTGCATGTCTTGTAGACATCCCCTGCATTAAATACTATACCAGGGACACCTATGTAGAAGGCCCTGCAAACATCCATATAGGGCACGACCGCGTTTGTTAAATTGTGTCCGAACTTGGATGCGCTTGCCGATTGTAGGGACTTTCAGGCTTGGACATCCCAGTTTTCACTTTGTAAAATGTGCCTCTATATGACCACATCAATTCCAATGGAGAACACAAGAAGCAAGAGTCGTAGATAGGTGGAACAGGTTTTATTGATCCCCTACGCGTTTCGGCCGTAGCCTTCTTCAGGGGGCACACAGATGTGTAGTACTGAAGAAAATCTGCGAACGCAATTGCGCGTATACAAGAAGTGAATTTAAGACCTCTGAAGAGGGACGTATTTGTCGCAATGTGAAGAATCACTGTAGGGTCCTCAAAGGACAAGCTTCTTCTGTCAACATTGAAATGTATAGGGAACCAAAGACTAGCTACTGCTAAACAACGCCATCATGGCTAGTGCTAAGAAAGAAGAAATCTCCATGTAGCATAGATTGATTATAAGAAAGCCTTTGATAGTAGTAACTTATTATCCAGGAGTGTGGGATACTACTACTACTACTGAACATTTGTATAGCACTACAAGATGTACGCAGCACTGCACAGACACATGTAAGAGACAGTCCGTGCTCATCAGAGCTTACAATCTAGTTAAGACAGTCAACACAGTAGCAAGTTGCCTTGAAATGTTCAAAATATATTTTAAATTGATTGAGTAAATCAAATTCATTAATAAAATTGATTTAGTCTTAATCCTAAAGCTGGAAAAGACCCAGAGATGACTTCATACCTACTGGTTATAGATGACTTGAAGATCTACATTGCCAATGATCAACATCACAGAACAACTCCATCTAGTAAAAAGCTTTTCAGATAACATCAGGATGCCTTTTGGTCTGGTTGAATGTGCTAAGCGAACCTTCCTTGGAGGAAAATCGAAGAAAACTCAAAGCATATCTAACTGATGACTGTGATATAAAGAAACTTGAACAGGAACATATATATAAATATCTAGGAGTAGAGGAAGGAGCAACAATCCAGCATAAAGTATTGAGAGAAAAGACCAGCAAAAAATATCACAGAAAACTGAAGCTGTTAACTGAAGAGTGCACTAACATCAAAGAATAAGATACAAGCCATTAACAAGCTTGCAAGTCTCGTATTCTTAAATAGCTTTGGAATTGTAGACTGGCCTTTGGAATATCTTGAAGAGATGGTTTATAAGAATCAGTGTATGCTGAGACTATATCTCTAGATCCAAAAGAGGAATGGCCCTCAAAGACATTGATTGTGTACTCGTATGAATTGGCCATCATTGACTGTGTTTATGGAGTAGAGAAGTATCCTTGTAGTTAGAGCACTGGCTTGGGAACCAAGAGACCAATGTTCCATTCCCACTTGCACTCTTTGTGGCCTTGGGCAAGTCATTTAACCCTCCATTGCCTCAGAAGAATGCAAGTTTTCAATGTCCCTGTTTAGTGTACATTACCAAGTTTAAGTTACAATGTAAACCAATTTGATTAAAATGATAAAGTGGTATAAAAACCTTTTAAATAAATAAAACAAATCATAGGCTTCCAGGTTTACTTAGCAGCATCAATAGACCCACATGCATGAAATCTATTGCAGTTATCTCCGTTATCAAACTTGGACAGGCATTCTGACAAGCAGAAGGGAATGAACAAAAATCCACCTCTGTAAACAGGGAAGGAAGCAACAGAATTTACAAAGAGAAAACACTTCAGAGAATCAGATCAGCAAACAAGGAACAAGTGGCAAATGCATAAATACAGTGGTAAATACAAAGAAGCCATTTGCTGATCAAAGCAGGACATATGAGTGGTTAAGGAGAGGCAAACTGAAACCCAAGGATGAGAGATTGATAGCTGTGGCTCAAGATAGTGAATTACTGATGAGATGATTGACAGCAAGCATATAGAAACCTGGTAAACAGACATGCAGATTCTGTAAGAAACAGTTGGAAATGGTTACTCATCTCATAGCTGTTTGTAAAGATCCGATGGCAGAAAACTTCTGGTGGATTCTGGAGTAACTAAGGCAAGAGTCTCGCTCAGATGTATCATTTGTAGCTTGGTTCTGGCAGCTGGTGGCAAGCATGGAGGACTAAAACCCACCAGCCATGTGGCATCAGTTTTATCTGGGTCTATGGGATGTGTCAAAGGATGAACTAACCTGAATGGAGTCACCAGCAATCCTGGAAGTCCTGATGGGTACCTCCTGCCTTTGTTTATCAGCTCTGCTAGGGAACACCATGGAGAATAAAAGGACGCACTAAAGTGGCTGCTACATGCTTCCCCACCCATCACCTCCAAGAACAATCATCTGATATTTATACAAATAGATGCCACTCACTCTTGGGAGCAGTGAATAGAAAACAATCATTGACAGCAACAACAATAAAGTTGCACTGGTGAAGCATGGGTCACTATGATGCCGGGTGCCTACAGAAAAAGAAGAAATCCCAGTACACCATTTCAACCTGAACAGAGGCGTCCAGAGACCTCAATGGCATGCAAAGCCAAACACCTCAGGGAACGACTGGTGATAGGGAGAGGATGGGATGACCTGAGGTTAAAATCAAAATAGCTGGAGATAGGGCCTAGAATGTGAATCACTCAGAGAGTGAGAGTAAATGTAAAAGAGCCATCATATTATCTTCTCAAGCATGAATGAAGTGGTCACAGCAGTTATGCCCATGTAATCCACACTAGATAAAGCAATGTCCTGAATCAGATTGACTTGGAGCGATATATGGTCAGCACTTCAAACTCTGTGGGAGTTCAGTAGGCTACATACTATATACCTGTAGAGAAGCTACCAAGTGCTCTGCATCACAGGTGCCTTCATCTGAAAATAAAAGAGAAAATGCTGCCATCAATGAGCAGCCATCATGCGTATAGAACATAAGATATGCTATACTGGGTCAGACCAAGGTCCATCAAGCCCAGTATCCTATTTCCAACAGTGGCCAATCTAGTCATAAGTACCTAACAGTTTCCCCAAAACACACAGGTTCCTCAATGCTTGTCTTGGGGCAAGCAGTGATATTCTGGGTCCCTTTTAATAATGGTTTCTGGACCTTTCCTCCAGGAACTTGTCCAAACCTTTTTTAAACCCAGCTACACTAGCAGCTTTTACTACATCCTCCGGTAACAAATTCCAGAGTTTGATTACACATTGAGTGAAAAAATATTTTCTCTTATTAGTCTTAAATAGGTTACCCTGTAGCTTCATTGCATGTCCTCTAGTCTTTTTATATTCCGATGACATAAACAACTGATCTACGTTTACCTATTCCACTCCGTTCATTAATTTATAGACCTCTAAAATATCTCCCCTCAGTCATCTCTTTTCCAGGTCGAAGAGCCCTAACCTTTTTAGCCTCTCTTCATAGGAGTATCCTTCCATCCCCTTCACCATTTTGGTGGCTCTTCTCTGTACCTTTTCTAATAACGCTATATCCTTTCTAAGAAACAGCAACCAGAATTGCACACAATATTCAAGTTGCAGTCTGGAATGATACAGAGGCATTATAATATCCTTTGTTTTATTTTCCATTCCTTTCCTTATGATACCTAGCATTCTATTTGCTCTCTTGGTCGCTGCTGCATACTGGGCAGAGGGTTTTAACATGTTATCCACGATGACGCCTAAATCTTTTTCCTGGGTGATGATTCTCAATGTGGAACTTTGCATCATGTAACCATAGTTTGGGTTGTTCTTTCCTAGGTGCATAATTTTGCACTTTTCCACATTAAATTTCATCTGCCATTTGGGTGCCCAGTCTTCCAATTTATCAAGATCCTCTTGCAATTTTCCACAATCCTCTTGGGTTTTAACAACTTTAAATAGTTTTGTGTCATCTGCAAATCTGATAACCTCACTCGTTATTCCCATTTTCAGGTCATTTATGAATATGTCAAAAAGCAGCGGACCCAGCACAGATCACTGTGGTACTCCACTATTCACCTTTTTCCATTGGGAAAAATGGCCATTTAGCCCTACCCTCTGCTTTTAACCAGTTCCTGATCCAGAATAGTACACTGCCTTCTATCCCATGACTTTTTAGTTTTGCCAAAAGTCTCTGATGAGGGACCTTGTCAAAGGCTTTCTGAAAGTCCAGATACACTATATCATCCGACTCACCTTTGTCCACCTGTTTATTCACACCCTCCCCCTCATGGCCCCCCACGACCTCCCCAGCATCCCCCCACCTCTCTCCCTGCTCCCCCGTCCCGCACCCAACAGTGGTCCACACCAGGTCATGCCCTCTGGGGCCTGTGCCCCCGAACACAGGTCTACCCGCAACACTGTCCCTACCCCCGCCCACTGATATCTGGGCCATCCCCTTGGCCCGTCCCCAGCGGACGTTCCCCCCTCACTGCCGTGATACTCCCTGGTATCAGTACCCCCTGGGGGGACACACAGGGACATGCACACGCCTGGCAAGCACACCTCACATGCCATGATGCGAAATGAGACTCTGGATGCATTGAACATGGCAACAACAGAGGTGTATTTACAATAGGGGGGGTTATATATGCATGTTGTGTGCTTCCAAGGGCCCTGGCCCTGCCGGCCACTATGCCGCCGGTGTTGTCAGCCCTGGGTCACAGGACACCAGAGGGCGATGGAGACGTGGGTCAGGCTGCCACTCACACCCCCTGGGGAACTCCCTGGCCGGGTGGCTAGTCAGCTGTGCCTGCTGTATGTTGCAGAGCATGCGCAGCTGGTCAGCCGCCATGCCCATAGTCACTGACATCTGGCCCACAGCTTGGCAATGCTCCCACAGGGCATATGCCTGTGCCCGCATCACCACAACCATGTGGAGGCCACACATGCACCAACACAGACACACACCGCCCCTTGTCTGTGTGGCTGCATGTGTGGCCTGCCATCCTGCGCTGATGTGCGCAGGCTCTGCATCCCGACGGGGTACATCACCAGTGCTGTGGGGCAGATGGCAGGGGCCCCCAGCGCCCTGTGACAGTATGTGCTGCTATCAGCTGGTCATGCCTCCATGGCCGCCCCACCCCCAAACCCGCCTCCTCCCCGTCCTCCCATCCCCACACCCCCTCACCCCTCCCCGCTTGCCGCAAACCCCTCCCCACCCCCCTCCTCCCCCTCTCTGCTCCCCTCCTCCTCCCCTCCACTCCCTGCCTCCCCCCCGGGCCGGCGCCAGTCCCGAGTGTCTGCATGGCATGGGCCGCTGTCACATGGCTGTTCCTAGGGTGCATCCGCCTGGTACCCCTCCGCACCCCTCAGCGGGGGTACATCCCTGCTCCTCAGATGTATGCCCCGGACCACCCACAGAGGGTGTACATACCATCCCCCCTGCCCATCTGGCAGGCAGCCGCGCCTCAGTGTACCACGTCCCCGCTCTGCCTCTGTGCCCATCCCCCTATCCCACCACTCAGGGTCCACCTTTCCCCCCCACGTCCAGCCAGGGGGTCCAGCGCATCCGCCCCCCCATTCAGACCCCTATAATCATATCCATCCCATCCCCTGTGGCCTGTGTGGGTCTGGCACTGCTACTGCTCGGCACCTCCACCCTCCTTGCCCACTTGCTCCCCACCCCCATGCCTACATGCATTGTCATCCCCCTCTGTGGTGTCCCACCACGCACCATTGTCTGTACCCCTGTCACTAATATCACACCTGACCTTGCCCGTCTCTCTCCTGTCCATCATGGTGTCCATGGTGGCCCCCACCCCCAGCAGCTGCAGACCCCCATACTGCCATATGTTACCACACAGCCAGATGCTACGTGCTATGCCCAGTGCATGGGGGAATGGGTATACACAGCCAGGCACATGGCCATGGCACACCAACCCATTGGCATGCCGTGCCCCCTACACACCATACATGGCAGGGGGGCGTGTGCTCTGTCTGTGTGACATCAGGTGCATAGCTGTGCTGTGTGGCACCCATGCCATGTGCCGCGCCATGTGTGCAATGTTAGCATATGCCTGCCACCATGGGTCTGGCCATGGTGGCCCAATGCTACTCCCCTGCACCTGTGGTGATGCATCTATTGGTGCCCATAGCCATACACCCGCCCTTGCCATGGGGTGTCTACCATGTTCGGGTACGGTGACATGCACTCACTCACACACGGGCATGCATATGACTGACATTCTCACCTCTCTGCCATGTGGCTAGATGGGACACTGGACCAGCGTGCATTTGTTTAACATATGTACATATTTATTTACAGGTTTGTCATGCCATTCTTTGGCGTTCCATCTCCCGCTCCTGATGGAGATGGCAGTCCTGGGGCATAGGCTGGCACAGGGCGTGGGTCACATGTGTGGCTCCCCCTCACACCCCCTGGGGGTCTTCTGGGCCGGGTGGTTGGCCGGCTGTGCTCGCCTCGCCCCTCTCCCACAGTATGCACAGCTGGTCATCCATCATAGACAGGGCCACCAACAGCTGCCCCAGGATGTGTGTGTGCTGTGTGTGTAAGCCTGGGCATACACCGCCACAGCCAGGCGTAGGCCGCACATGCAGCCACACAGACACACATCCCCCCTTGTCTGTGTGCCTGGATGTACAGCATGTCTGCCTGCGGTGCTGGGTGGCAGGCCCTCGCCCAGTCGGGGGACAGCACTGGCACCATGGGGCAGGTGGCTGGGGCTCCCAGTGCCCTGTGGCAGCCTGTGCTACTCGGGACTGCCCATCCCCTCCTGTCCCCCTCCCCCTCTGCCTCCACCCCCTCCCAGCCCCCTCCTCTCCCCACTCCTCCCCCTCATGGGGCCCCCACAGACCCTCACTCCCCCCCTCGCTCCCCTACATCTCCCCTGCCCCTACCCCCTCCTCCTCCCCCAACACCTCCCCTTCCCCCTCCATGCTTCCGGGGCCCCCCTCCTCTTCGGCCTCCATGCCGGCTTCTGCCTCTGGGCCCCCCTCTGGCTGTTCGGCCTGTGCTGGCTGGCCTGGTCCAGCATCCAGCCCTGCTGGGCGCTCGTCTGCTCCTTCGGCCGCTCTGGAGGTAAGACATGCATTATCGGCACCGTCACAACGCATACACATCACAGGTACATGACCTGCAGCCTCACAGGCTGCTGGCCCACATGGACATGCCATGGAGCATGGCACGGTTGGCATCAATCACCATCGCGCTGATCCTGCAGCTCAGCATGTACCCTGGCCAGGAACCTTGGGTACCTGGCCCTCAGCTCCCGACCCTTCTTATGTAGGTCCTCCACCTGTGGACACAGCAAGGTATGGGACCATTAGGGGCCAGTCATCATGACCCATCCTGGGCTGCACAACACACATAGCTGGGGACAGTAGGTGGCTACCTCCGATGCATGCTGTGTGTCCAGTGCTCACTGTTGGCTATGGCACACGCATGTGTGCATATGTCATGGTATGCTGCATTTTGGCTGCCTGCCACACCTTTACAGCCCATCGGCCTGGCCAGGCATGACCCTACACCACCTTTCATATGTGCCGCTGAAATGCTGCGTGTCACATGCGCCATTGGCGGTGGACATGCATGGCGCCATCATCCATACAAGGTGTACCCAGGAGGGGGCAGGGCTTACACCGCACCCCACACATGTCAACTGTGGCAGCATGTCAGCTACACCCGTCTGCCTGGTTAAAACACATGTCCAACATATGCACAGGCTGCGTGGCATGTGCTGCTGTGCACATGGGGGGGGTCTGATCATGTGTGCCACCTCTGGCCCTTGGGCAGTGCACCAGCCATGCCCAGGTGGGGCCAGGGTGTGGGCCACCACATGCTTTCCGGTGTCCTGGGGCAACATGGGGGTGGGCCAGACCCGAACCCACCAGCCTGTGCACCTATCATTATGCCAGGGTGACTGACCTACCACTCAGATGTGGCCTGTGGCAGCCCTCTCAAACTAACCCATGGTCAGTTATGTCGGCACCAGGATAGATGAAGGGGCATCCTGGGGCTAAGACAGCCCTGTGAAACTCAACCAGGAACAGGTACCTCAGCACCAGGATGGATAACAGGGCTCTTCGATGAGCCCGGGGCATCCTGTGGCTGAGGGAGCCCTGTGAAACTCAACCAGGAGCAGGTACCTTAGCACCAGGATGGGTAACAGGACTCTGCAAGGAGGCCTTGGGCATCCTGGGGCTACGACAGCCCTGTGATACTCAATCAGGAGCAGGTACCTCAGCACCAGGATGGATGACAGGGCTCTGCAAGGAGGCCTGGAGCATTCTGGGGCTGAGGGAGCCCTGTGAAACTCATCCAGGAGCAGGTACCTCAGCACCAGGATGGATGACAGGGCTCTGCAAGGAGGCCTGGGGCATCCTGGGTCTACAACAGCCCTGTGAAACTCATCCAGGAGCAGGTACCTCAGCACCAGGATGGATAAAAGGGCTCTTTGATGAGCCCTGGGGCATCCTGGGGCTACAACAGCCCTGTGAAACTCAACCAGGAGAAGGTACCTCAGCACCAGGATGGATAATAGGGCTCTTCGATGAGCCCTGGGGCATCCTGGGACTGAGGAAGCCCTGTGAAACTCAACCAGGAGCAGGTACCTCAGCACCAGGATGGATGGCAGGGCTCTGCAAGGAGGTCTGGGGCATCCTGGGGCTGGGACAGCCCTGTGAAACTGAACCAGGAGAAGGTACATTGGCACCAGGATGGATAACAGGGCTCTTCAATGAGCCCTGTGTCATCCTGGGGCTAAAGGGCGCCCTGTGATACTGTAACAGGTGAGGGTACCTTAGCACCAGGATGGCTAACAGGGCTCTGCAAGGAGGCCTGGGGCATCCTGGGACTGAGGAAGCCCTATGAAACTCAACCAGGAGCAGGTACCTCAGCACCAGGATGGATAACAGGGCTCTTCGATGTGCCCTGGGGCATCTTGGGGCTGAGGGATCCCTGTGAAACTCAACCAGGAGCAGGTACCTTAGCACCAGGATGGCTAACAGGGCTCTTTGATGAGCCCTGGGTTATCCTTGGGCTACGACAGCCCTGTGAAACTAAACCAGGAGCAGGTACCTCAGTACCAGGATGGATGACAGGACTCTGCAAGGAGGCCTGGGGCATCCTGGGGCTACGATATCCCTGTGAAACTCAACCAGGAGCAGGTACCTCAGTACCAGGATGGATAACAGGGCTCTTTGATGAGCCCTGGGGTATCCTGAGGCTAAGACAGCCCTGTGAAACTAAACCAGGAGCAGGTACCTCAGTACCAGGATGGACGACAAGGCTCTGCAAGGAGGTCTGGGGCATCCTGGGGCTAGGACAGCCCTGTGAAACTCAACCAGGAGCAGGTACCTCAGCACCAGGATGGATGACAGGGCTCTTCAATGAGCCCTGGGGCATCCTGGGGCTACAACAGCCCTGTGAAACTCAACCAGGAGCAGGTACCTCAGCACCAGGATGGATAACAGGGCTCTGCAAGGAGGCCTGGGGCTACGACAGCCCTGTGAAACTCAACCAGGAGCAGGTACCTCAGCACCAGGATGGATAACAGGGCTCTTCGATGAGCCCTGGGGCATCCTGGGACTACGACAGCCTGTGAAACTCAACCAGCAGCAGGTACCTCAGCACCAGGATGGATGACAGGGTTCTTCAATGAGCCCTGGGGCATCCTGGGGCTACGACAGCCCTGTGAAACTCAACCAGGAGCAGGTACCTCAGCACCAGGATGGATAACAGGGCTCTTCGATGAGCCCTGGGGCATCCTGGGACTACAAAAGCCTGTGAAACTCAACCAGGAGCAGGTACCTCAGCACCAGGATGGATGACAGGGCTCTTCAATGAGCCCTGGGGCATCCTGGGGCTACAACAGCCCTGTGAAACTCAACCAGGAGCAGGTACCTCAGCACCAGGATGGATAACAGGGCTCTGCAAGGAGGCCTCGGGCTACGACAGCCCTGTGAAACTCAACCAGGAGCAGGTACCTGTCAGACGGCTGCCTAGGTGAGAATCTTCACACTCTTGGCAAGTGCATATTTCTATATGATTTGCAAGGTATTGTGGGCAATGTAGTTCATTCACACCAGACACAGCTGCTGACAATAATTTAGTTGTGCTCTTGGGTAAAGCCAATAAGATATTTATTTATGGGGTTATTTCTCCCAACACAGATATGCTTGGTAGCACATAAATTAGGTTACTTGCTTTCAGTGTTAACTTGGAAAAACAAAGTCAAAATCAGGAAAACAACAAATGAAAAGCCACAAAGCAAGAAACAAACTGTTCTTTTCAGGTTAACTTCTGATTACTTCCCACATAGATACAGAAGTGATTCTCTCCTAGCTCACAAGCAATTAGGTAAGGCTTAATTGCTAGCAGTTATCCAGCTGAAACCCCTTAGCTGGCTTGCTTTCTACTGTGTAGGTCAAATCCTGCTTCAGGAGCTTTTCTGGTAGATTAAAGAACAAATTTGTATTTCTTTGTGATGGTTGCTGTACTTTATAACAGAAAGTTACCAACGGAGTTTAGATAGAGAGCAGTCCATATAAACAGGATCCTCATCTGCTATTATTCCCCCTTGTTCAACAAGCATGGGTTCAATATCATGGATTGGCACAGATGAATCTCTCAATGGAGCATTTTCAGGAGAATACTTGTTTCCCTGCTGTCTTTCAAGGTTATAGCTAGGGCATAGATCAGTGTTCATACCTGAGCTTCCATTGCTGCTAGAGTTCCTCTCTATATAGCCTGGCCAGTATGTAGTCCAGTTCTTATGTCCAGCCTTCCAATCCAGATCCCTGGATACTGGATCTCTCTTCACATACCTTCTGGAACAGGTCTTAGGGTCCCTTCCACGTGCAGCCGTCTCCCTCACAGGTAGCCTCTGGTGATTCCTAGCTCTGCAGCACCATTCCTCTGGCTTTCCCCAGTCCAATGGTGTATGCTGGCCCTTGGAATACCTCCCAGTATACGTACTGCTTTGGACTCTTCTAGACCTCTCAAAGGCTTTTCTCCTCTTTCTTCCAGAGGGTTTCCTTGCCTCTCTATCCGTCCGGTTTGGCTTCTGCTTCTGATGATCCTTCAGATGAAACTGATGATCAAACTCAAGCTGATTCTCAGGATACTGAGGACAATTCTCTGGATATCCAAGGTGATCATGAAGATGGTCATCTGTAGAATAAACTCTACTCTTATTCTGCTTAGATGAGTGCTCCCCCCCTAATACAGCGCAGCTGTGCTGAATCAGGCCCTGCCCTTTGAGATGAGTGCTTAGGGATTACCTCATAGCCCTCCTGATTGAACACACGTTTCCCCACTTCAGCTCCTCTAATGGCTGTTGGAAACCTGGTGCATTCTGGGACTGGTAGTCTTTTATGGGAAAATTCTGTTTTCTTATTTCTACCAGAACTGACAGGTTGCTTGTTCAGAGTCACTTCACCTTTTCTATAGCTCCTTCCTGAGCTATGATAAGCTTCCTTATCACATACCTCAGCACAAGGATGGATAACAGGGCTCTTCGATGAGCCCTGGGGCATCCTGGGACTACGACAGCCCTGTAAAACTCAACCCGGAGCAGGTACCTCAGCACCAGGATGGATGACAGAGGTCTTCAATGAGCCCTGGGGCATCCTGGGGCTGAGGGAGCCCTGTGAAACTCAACCAGGAGCAGGTACCTCAGCACCAGGATGGATGACAGGGCTCTGCAAGGAGTCCTGGGGCATCCTAGGGCTGAGGGATCCCTGTGAAACTCATCCAGGAGCAGGTACCTCAGCACCAGGATGGATAACAGAGCTCTTCGATGTGCCCTGGGGCATCCTGGGGCTATGACAGCCCTGTGAAACCAACCAGGAGCAGGTACCTCAGCACCAGGATGGATAACAGGGCTTTTTGATGAGTCCTGTGCCATCCTGGGGCTATGACAGCCCTGTGAAACTCAACCACGAGCAGGTACCTTAGCACCAGGATGGATAACAGGGCTCTTCGATATGCCCTGGGGCATCCTGGGGCTACGACAGTCCTGTGAAACTCAACCATGAGCAGGTACCTCAGCACCAGGATGGATAACATGGCTCTGCAAGGAGGCCTGGGGCATCCTGGGGCTAAGACAGCCCTGTGAAACTCAACCAGGAACAGGTACCTCAGCACCAGGATGGATAACAGGGCTCTGCATTGAGACCTGGGGCATCCTGGGGCTGAGGGAGCCCTGTGAAAGTAAACCTGAGGCAGGTACCTCAGAACCAGGAAGGGTAACAGGGCTCTTTAATGTGGCCCTAGGCATCCTGGTGATGGGGCATATTTGTGAGCCTGCAGAAGGGACAGGTACCTCAGCACCTGGGTGATTCAGTCACCTTTCCTGGCCAGTCTCACATCTCTTGGGAGACAATGTTCTGACGGGATATTCCTATCATATGGTATATCATACATGATCAGAGCAGGCGGCAGATCACTGTTAGCTGCTATTGCATATGGTGGATACAGTCTAGATGTGGGATGTGGTTTAATTACTTCGAGTAAGCCTTCAAAGGGTTGTCAGACCTCTGTGATGCTGGCTGGTGCATCCTGCAGATGGGGCAGACCTGCTCACATCAGCCTTGAGGCCTACCATTATCCATGATTGCCCCACATACACATCCTGTTCCTTTGCTGTGCATGTCTGATATGTCTGTTGGTTGCTGGATATTGGTTTGCACTGCTAGGTTAGTGTGCCTGTCCCCATGCACTTACCTCACGTGGGTAGTCTGCAGCGTGATTGTAGTGCCTGGTGAGGTGCACCCATGACCTCCTCACCCTGTTGAGGTTTTGCCTGCGGGATGAGCCAGGGAACAGGCGCTCCTGGCGCAGACAGATGAGCTCCGCCAGAAGGTGCTGGTCTGCATCTGTGAACGCAGGCTTCCTTGACCTGGCAGCCATGTTGTCTGCTGTGTGCTCAACGCTCTGATGATGCAGTGACGGCGCAGCTGCACATTGCATGCCCCCGCGTGTAACCCCGCACGTACTGCCGTGCATCCACCAGAGGCGCGTACTACTATGTGTGCGCGCATGCGTACCCCCGCGCGTACACACATTGGAGACATTTTTGGCATTTGTTGGTTTCAGGCATTCTGTAATGTATCTCGTCACGGCTGTTATTTGTGGGTGGGATGTGCCAGATTTGCATCCTTTTGCCATTGTTGTATCCTCTTCCGTCGTTTGAGGTTGACATTACAGCCTTTCCAGACATATTGCAAAACCCCAGCCTCATTATGGCACTGCAGCGCACTCCTTTTGCAACAGGGGTGGAGTGGGGCTTGACAATACAGGAATTGCCAGGGTGTTTTTTCTATTCATATAATATATATATATATTTATCTATCTCACATGCTGCCTCTCTTGATACCAGTGTGGTTTACATTTCACAAACTTATATTACATTGCACAGGGCATTGTGGCTCGGGGAAAACTATTTTTACAGGGAACATAGGCAATGTTGGGTTAGGTGGCTTGCACATGACCACAGGGGGCACCTGTGTGACTAGGGACCCTGGGCCTTCCAGCACATGGTTGTTGTCCTTAGGTGGGATTTGACCCTGTAACCTTCTGGCTTGGGGGGGTTACTTGCCCCAAACACTAGGCCACCTCTCCAATGACACATACTAGTGAAACATTGGGCTGCAGATGGCGCGGATCCATGTCCCCCAGTGGGGGTGGTGGCGGCAGGATATCTACAATGCTGGGTCAACAGCGCAGTGGTGGTACCATGCACATCGGCACAGGCAAGGCGCGTACACAGATGAGCAATGCAGGACAGGGTACCAGCGCAGGACATTGGGTGACACTCTACACAGCCAGACAGGACTCTACACAGCTGCCAGATACAGATAGCTCGGCAGGGGAGAATTTGGCATCTGTCGTGTGGTTACTATGGCCTGGCAGCACGGCTCTACATGGATACGCCTGTTGCAGCATGCAAAACATCAGAGTTGGGCAGCCATGAGGGGAGAAACCACGTGGAGTCAACACATAGTCACTGTTTGCAACGTCAGTGTACTAAAGAGTGTTCTATACCTCTATTGCCTGTTGTACAGCAGTGGCTGGTTACTGAGTGTGTGCAGGTCACTGCAGAAACCATCTGCTCTGCACCAGGATAGGTTTACAGCACCAGCACCCATGATGCATTGCACATGTGAAACAGCGGTCTACAGCTGTTCATCAATTGGGGTCTGCGCCTCTCCATTACCACAGCTTGTTTGGATGGCCTGCCATGTGTGATACTGACACGGACTGGCTACAGACCCCTCCATTGTGCAGGTTCTGTGTTCACCTTGAGGGTAATGATGTGCGCACAGAACTAGGTCCACAGTACATGTGATGCAAGGGCTAGGTCCTGCTGCACATCACTGTCATTGGCAGTGTGTGATGCAGTGTAACCGATGGTACCTTAGTGACCATCTGGATTCTGAAGTCGCATATGGCTCTCTGAAATCAGACACTGCCCAGATCTGTGTATACCCAGTGTTAAGGTCTGTCCTACCATGGATACCTGTTAGTAGGGTGGGGAGCTGTCTGGACATGCATGGGGGTTTATGTCACACTGACCCCCTACTGCTCAGGGTGATATACACTATGTGCCCCTCCCCACTCACAGGGGGGGGGGGAGTATAGGAGCTAGTGCCAGGGCACGGGGGACTGCCTATGGGCACAGCAAACCCAGACATGATGGGGGAGGATCACCCTCCCAGGCTGGTGCATATGACCCATACCTGTGACTGGGCCATTGGCAGATGGGCAATACTGTGTCTCTTTGCCTGTAAGTCCTCACTTGCCAGAGCCTGCCATGCACCAGCAGACAACACTGTCATCCTGCACCTGCAGCAGCATACAGTGTGTTGCAACCATGCACTGACTACCTCCAGACAGTCCACTGGCCACCCCATGGGACATGCTCACAGAGGCCACATGTGCACCCAACCATAGAGTGTGCAGTATATATACATACACACACATATATATATATATATATATATATATATATATGTAAGTGATTAGGCCCCAGAACAGGAATCACACAGGTGTCACTAATGAGAGCTAGCATAGAGCATTATGGGGTATCCTGGACATCCCATGGTCACTGCTGGGTCAGGGCGAGACTGACCTTCCAGCATGACATGCTGTGGCCACCCTGTACATGCAGGTGGTGTTCACACATTGGTGTGTCCCAGCCATTGTCCTACGCCATGTGCAGATGCAGCCTGGCCACCTCGCCCTCTCTGGGACATACCCACAATACCTTGCTCCTCATTATTCACATTTGCAGGGTAACGCTTTCAACAGTTGGACAATGTGGGCCCAGAGCCTTGTGGGCAGCCACAGAGACCAATGGTTCGACATACACACACACACACACACATTCCTACTGCAGCACTGTGCAGTTTTCACAGTGTTTGGCAAGCCTGATCACCACACCACAGACATTTTTGAACTGTGCAGGGGGTGGTGGTACTGCGGTGATGGTACCTGCAACTCTGGCCTGGACCCAACAGCCTTACTCTACCTGTGGTTTTGGATGGTGGTACCTGTGTGAGTGGGCTTTGTAGCAGTGTTGTCTGCTGCTGTGGGGATTGCACTGTTGGATGTTGTATCTACCTCATAGGGTAAAATGTGGTGATGCAGGGTCTGCATCTGTGACATGACTCTATGCCCCTCTGCTCTGGGACACACTCACTGTGTGTACTATACCTCAGTGCTGCCACTGATGCACTCTTGGGGTTACCTTTACTTCTCCTCAGCCAGACCTTTGCTGTTTTTATGTTGTATGTCCATGTTTGGATAACATGTGGTGATTGTCAGTTTTGGTCAGTTATTCCTCTGTAGGTCCTGGGTTCATTTCACTTCACAGACGCAGGAGGGTTTGTAATAAGACAAGCAAACAGGTGTGGCTTGGAGAAAGGTTTTTATGTAAAAATAGGCTTAATACATAGGTATTGAACAGAGGTATATAGTGATTGTTACAGAGCTGTTTCAGTGTGCATCAATGAATCTGTGTGTGCATGTGTGAAGTGTGAAGTGTAAGATAGAGAGATAGGCCCAAACATGTGGCTCAGAGCCTCATGGAGAGAGAGAGAGAGACAGGAAGTATGTCTGTCCTTTAAAGTGGACTGAATCCTTTCCAGCACTTCCCCTTGAGGTCTGCTATTGTCTTTGGCCACTCCCTTTGAGGTCTGCCCTTCTTGATTTAGCAAGGAGGGGCTGCAGACAGGTCCTAGAGACTGACATCACCAGGGGGTCAGAGTTTAAGTTTTGGAGACTGAATTCACCAGAGTCACAGCTGCATGAAATGTATGCTGACATCTCCCACACCTTTTTTATTTTTCTTTATTATTTGTGCCTGGAAATGGTGGAAGCAAGCCTGTGGTACCTGTCCCAGCTGCCATTACTTGATAGTGATGTGCTCTGCGGGGTCCACAGCTGTGACATGATCCTGTGACCTTCTGCTCCAGGTTATATTGGCTGTGTGTACTGCACCACAGTGTTGCCACAGGGACACAGAGGTCCATAGGCTACCTTTACTTTTTCTCCCTCAGACCTTTGCTGTTCTTCTGTTCTGTGTACATAGTCTGGTAACATAGTGGGCTGTGCTCTGCCAGGTCCACTGCTGGGAACTGAACCTTTGACCTTCTGCCCCTGGTTACATTGGCTGTGTGTACTGCACCACAGTGCTGCCACAGACACAGAGGTCCATAGGCTACCTTTACTTTTCCTCCCTCAGACCTTTGCTGTTTTTCTGTTGTATGTACATAGTCAGGTAAAATAGTGGGATGTGCTCTGTCGGATCTGCAACTCAGACATGAACCTGTGACCTTCTGCTCTGCGTTACTCTGACTGTGTGTACTGCACCACAGTGTTGTCACAGGGACACAGCAATCTCTGGGTCTACTTTCACGTCTCCTCAGCCAGGCCTTTTCTGTTGCACTACATACCACGTACTGGTACAGGGCATGGCCTGGGTCCACTGCAGGTGGGTGGCACTGCTTCCTCCACACAGACACCCCCACCCTGGCCTGTTGCCATGTCCATATGCTGTTGGTGCCGGTGATGCACTGTCCCAGGCCATCCAGGGTGCCAGTAGGCGGCTGCTTCTGGTGTGGGTTCTGGGGTGGGATGGCTACATTGACATCCGTGCCTCCCCTGGGTACTGCCTGTCAATGTTATGTGCCCTGTGGGGTACCTGATGGGTAATGTCCCCTGGATGGAGCACTGTGGGACACAGATGCATGGGCATGTCGGACCTTGGTTAAGTTGCTGTCTTGCTGATTTCCCTTTTCTGCATTCATATGTGCCACATGGCGACAGCCTAGTCCACCCTGTGCCCCAGCGGAGCCCACAGCACATACCGCCTGTGGCCCCCTATGCCCCAGTTGCACCTTTGCCATAGTGGCCTTTCATACCTGAGCACTATGCTATTGCTGCACATGTGGCACTACTATTACCTTTAAATGGTCTCTCTGCCTTTGCTACACATTGCTGACCTAAATGGTTTCTCTCTCCTGCAAAAGTGCCTCTAACACCAGGCTTTCAGTTGCATTAGGATTCAGCCCTTAATTTCTCCATGTTAGTGTGAAAGGGGGCCTCTCCCTGTCCACTCCCCGCCCATTGACCCCTTCTCTCTGCCCTCTCTCCACCCTTTTCTGCACTTACCACAGCCGGGAACGTTAAGGTGTGTTATGTAACGTTAAGGCACCTTAACGTTACATTAAGGCGCCTTAACATTACAAAACGCGCCTTGATGTTACATAACGCGCCTTGACGTAGCCAATGCTATGTTACCGCAGTTTAGTAAACATAGAAACATGATGACAGAAAAAGACCACAAGGCCCATCTAGTCTGTCCTTCCATAACAACAACTACAACAGTCCACTTTTTATCTTTAGAGATCCTCTGTGTTGGTCCCATGCTTTTTTGAATTCAGTTACTGTCCTCATCTCTACCACCTCCACTGGGAGACTATTCCACGGATCCACTACTCTTTCCGTAAAGAAATATTTCCGCATATCACTCCTGAATCTATCTCCCTTCACCCTCATCCCTTGTCCCCTCGTAGCAGAACTTGCTTTCAATTGAAAGAGGCTCTCTCCCTGAACATTTATGCCACGGAGGTATTTAAACATCTCAATCATATCACCTCTATCCCGCCTTTCCTCTAAGGTGTACATATTAAGATCCTTAAGTCTGTCCTCATATGCTTTATAATGAAGCCCATTAATCATTTTAGTAGCAACCCTCTGCACCGACTCCATCCTGTTCACATCCTTTTGAAGGTGCGGTCTCCAGAATTGCACACCATACTCCAAATGAGGTCGCACCAAAGACTTATACAGAGGCATTCTCACCTCCTTTTTTCTGCTAGCCATTCCTCTCCGTATGCACCCAAGCATCCTTCTAGCTTTTGCCGTCGCCTTTTCTACCTGTTTAGCTACTTTAAGATCATCAGACACAACCACGCCTAGGTCCCGCTCTTCTTTAGTGGACAAAAGTACTTCACCTCCTATACTGTATTGCTCCCTTGGATTGCTGCAGCCCAAATGCATGACCTTACATTTTTTTAACATTAAATCCCAGCTGCCAAATTCTAGACCATTCTTCAAGCTTAGCTAGATCCCTCCTCATGTTATCTACACCTTCCTGGGTGTCTACTCTATTGCAGATTTTGGTATCATCCGCAAAGAGGCAAACCTTACCCGACAGCCCTTCCGCTATATCACTAACAAAGATGTTAAAAAGAATCGGACCAAGGACAGATCCCTGGGGCACACCACTGGTAACATCCTTCTCCTCAGAGTGAGCTCCATTTACTTGTACTCTTTGTCGCCTCCCACCCAACCAATTTCTAACCCAAGCAGTAACTTTAGGGTCCATCCCTAGGGTGCTCAGTTTGTTTATAAGTCGCCTGTGAGGAACAGTGTCAAAGGCTTTACTGAAATCTAAATACACCACATCTAGAGCTCTCCCTCGGTCCAACTCCCTGGTCACCCAGTCAAAGAAATCAATCAGATTTGTCTGACAAGACCTGCCTCTGGTGAATCCATGCTGCCTCGGATCCTGTAATCCGCCGGACTCCAGAAATCTCACTATTTTCTCTTTCAGCAGCGTTTCCAATAATTTACTCACCACTGAAGTTAATCCACATCCTTACTTCCGCTTTTGTGTAAAGGCACCACATGAGCCTCTCTCCAATCCTTTGGCACCACTCCCGACTCCAACGAGGCATTGAAAAGGTCAGTCAGTGGAGTTGCTAGAACGTCCCCAAGTTCCCTCAGTATTCTAGGGTGTATCCCATCCGGTCCCATCGCTTTGTCTACTTTAAGTTGAGCTAGTTTCTCACGAACACAGTCTTCTGAAAATTGTTCAAGATGTCCCTCGCTTCTGTTCTTATTTGTGGGTGTTTTCTGAGGTCCTGCTCCTGGTTCTTCATCTGTGAACACAGAACAAAAATATTTGTTAAGCAATTCCGCTTTATCCTTATCAGCTTCTACATATTCCCCCCCTGCACCCTTGAGTCTGACAATACCACTTTTGCCCTTCCTCTTCTCACTAATATATCTGAAAAATGTCTTATCCCCCCATTTTATTGCATTGGCTATTTCCTCCTCCTTTTGAATCTTTGCCTTCTTGACTACTTTGCTAGCTTCTCTAAGTTTTTCCAAATACAGATGCCTGTCTTCCTCTCTCTGTGATCTCTTGTATTTCATGAAGGCCTCCCTCTTTTTCTTCACTTTTTCAGCTACTTCCTTCGAAAAACATAGCGGTCTCCTGTTCCTTTTGCCTTTATTTACCATTTTAACAAAAAGGTTGGTTGCCTTTAAAATACCCCCTTTCAGTTTTGCCCACTGTTTTTCTACATCCCCCAGCTGTTCCCATCCCACTAACGACTCCCTGAGGTATTGGCCCATCTTCGCAAAGTTAGTCTTCCTAAAGTCTAAGATCTTCACCTTGGAATGGATTCTAACAGCCCTAGTCCTAATACTGAACCACACCATCTGGTGATCACTGGATGCAAAATGATCTCCCACTACAACATCAGAAACACTTTCACCATTGTTAAGCACCAAGTCCAGTTTGGCCCCTTCACGTGTGGGGTCTATTACCAATTGCCTGAATAGTTTTCCCTGTAGAGAATCCAGGATCTCCTTACTTCTAGATGATACTGCAGCAGGAATGTGCCAATCAACATCTGGCATATTGAAATCTCCTAGCAGTAGCACTTCCCCTTTCCTAGCAATGCTGCATATGTCTTCAATTAACTCTCTGTCCACCTCTTCCTCTTGTGAGGGAGGTCTGTATATCACACCAATGCAAATAGATTTCTCTTTCCCTCTTTCTAGTTTAACCCACAATGCCTCCTCTCTCCCTTTTAAGCTCTGTAATTCCATAGCCCTTCATCTCCCTAGCATGTCCTGCAATGACACTGACCCAGTCAATACCAGGGTAATTGAAATCACCCATTATTATTACTGTTCTGTAACTTTTGTTAGCTTCCCTGATTTCTTTGAGTATTTCATCATCCATTTGGCCAGTTGGTCGATAGTACAACCCCACAGCCATTGCCTTCCCCTTTTTACATGGAATTTCAATCCATAGAGATTCTGCAGCAAATTTTGCTACCTGCAAAACGTTAATCCTTTGTGACTCAATGCCCTCTCTAACATAGGGGTATGTTAACTAAACCGCGTTAATGTAGCAGCAGCTACATTAACGTGGGTTAGGTAACATTACCCACAAAGGGTGGAGAGAGGGCGGAGAGAAGGGGTCAATGGGCGGGGAGTGGGTGGGGAGAGGCTCCTTTTACACTAATGCGGGGAAATGAAGGGCCGAACATTACCGGGACTGAACACCTGTCGTTAGATGCACATTTGCAGGAAGATGGAACTATGTCAGCATCAGCAATGTACAACATAGGTAGGGAGCCCAAGAAAAGTGATAGTAGTGCTCCATTTGCAGCAACAGCCCAAGTATGAAAGGCCACTATGGCGATGGTGCAAATGGGGCATAGGGGGTTGCAGGCGGGACGTGTAGTGGGGGCAGCTGGGGCACAGGGTGGACTAGGCAGTCGCCTAGGTGGCACATAGGAAAATAGCAACTGGAAATCAGCAAGACAGCAGCTGACAAAGGCCAAACACAATCCACCTACATCTACCTGGTCCACCTAGCTAACAGTTGCCAGGGCACTGACCTGACATCCCCCCAGCCAACCCTCCCCCAAGCGGAGGGACATAATATTGGTAGGCGGTGATGGGGAGGATGTGAGGATACCCATGTATGCCTCCCCACCCCAGACCCTACTCCCTAGGCGACTGCCTACCCACACAGTGGATGGCCTGGGACTGCGCACTACCAGCACCGACAGCATATGGGCATGTCAGCATGGCAGGGGGGGATGTGCCCGTGTGGAGGGGGCAGTGGCACCTGCCTGCAGTGGACCTAGGCCATGCCCTGAACCAGTACGTGGTGTGCAGTGCAACATAAAAGGTCTGGCTAAGGAAAAGTACAGGTAGCTCCAGGGACTGCTGTGCATCTGTGGCAACAGTGTGGTGCAGTACACACAGCCAGTGTGTGCAGAAGGTCACAGGTTGAAGTCCCAGCTGTGGATCCTGCAGAACATATCCCCATATTATACCCTACAATGGAGATACAACAGCAACATGTGCAAAGCCCAAAGCAGCAACAAACAGGGGTACAAACAGCCACTCACACAGGCTCCACAATCCAAAGCTGCATGGATAGTCAGGCTGTTGGCCCACGCAGAAAGCTGCAGTTATCACCAGAGCACTACTACTACCTCCTGCACAGTTTATCAATGTTGGCACTGTGATCAGGACCAGTGTGGTGGGCAGGGCTGCCAACTACCCCCATCTTTGCACAATGCTGAAATAGGAGTGTGTGTGTATGTCTATCCATTGTTTTGTGGCTGCCTACACCTCACTCGGCCCACAAAGTCCCACTAGTACCAGCGTTAGCCTGAATATGTGCATAATGAGGAGCAAGGTATTGTGGATATGGTCTGGACAAGGCAAATTGGCCAGGATGCGTCTTCACAGGGTATGGGGCAATGGCTGGGACACTGTAGTGCCTGACCACCGCCTGCATGGACAGGGTGGGACCAAGCAGTGACCATGGCATGTCTAGGTTCCCACATAGCACTCTACACTATTTGCCTCCAATGATACCTGTGTGTTCCCAGTGCTGGGGCCCAATCACTGAGCTACCTGCTTGGTACACATAGTTTATCTGTGAGCATGTACTATGGACTGGCTAGTAGACTGTCTGCAGTTAGTCTGTGCATGGTTGGAACACTTTATAGGATGCTGCAGGTGCAGTCTGACTGTGGTGTGAAACAGTTGAGGTTTTCCAGACCTAACACCAGCATTACTGCTGGTCTGCCACTGCCCAGTCACAGGTATGGCTCTGGCCCACCAACGCTAGAGGGCTGTCTTATACCATCAGGATTGAGGTTGCTTCAATGGGGCTCAGGCACCTGTTCCTTCACTCCCTTACCTACAAAAAGGGGGTGATTGTGGACCCCTTTGGGGTATATAGTGTATACCACTTTGACCTGTAGAAGCACTGCTACACAAACCTCATGTGAGTCTAGAAACTCCTCTTCCCTAACAACAGGTGCCCATGGCAGCCAAACCATAACACTGGGTACACACTAATATGGGTGGTGTCTGGTCCCAGAGGGCCACATGTGACTGCAGAATACAGATGTACACCAAATTACATTTGGATGCACCTGTCACACACAGGCAGCAACAGGGACATACAGCAGGACCTATCTCTAGCACCACATATACTGTGGACCTAGTGCTGGGCGCCCATCCTATCTCTCAGGATGAACACAGAACCTGCACAATGGCATGGTCTGTAGCTACTCTGTGCCAGTATCATGCACTGTCAGTTTGTCTTTCCAAGCTGAGGTACCGGAGAGATGCAGAACCCATTTGGTGATCAGCTGTAGACAGCTATTTAGCATGTGCATTGCATCATGGGTACTGGTGGGGTTATCTTATCCTGGCATTCAGAGCAGTTTGTGTGGTGACCTGCAGTCCTTCTCTACCCAGCCATTGTTGTGCAATAAGCCATGGATGTATAGCCTACTGGTTAGTACAGTGACATTCTCAGCAGTGGTCATGGGTTCAGTTCCGCATTGTTCCCTCCTTGCATGCCTGTAACAGTCATATTTTTGCAGATCTGTGCTGCCAGCCCATAATACCCTCGCCACAGTTGCCAACATTCCTTTGGTCTGTCTATCTGCATCTGTCAGCTGTGTAGAGTCCTGTCTTCCTGTGCAGGCTGCCACCCCTTGTCCTGCACTTCTACCCTTTCCTGCATTGCGCCTCTTTGTGCCTGCCTTGCCTGTGCCTGATCTGCATGGCACCACCACTCCTCTGTCCACCCATCATTGTAACTATCCTGCCACCTCCGCCTCCACTGGGGGACACATATTCCCATCATCTGCCACCCACTGTCTTTCCAGTACTTTACATTGCCAATACCCTGTGCTGTGGTACAGTTGCCCCCAACATATTTGTCAACAGTACTGGCAGCCACATGTGATGCCCACAGATATGGCAGGTCCAGCAGCTCCCAGTTCTCCCTCCTTCACTTACCTGTTCATTGCCTTTCCTCGATGCTCTTTCTAGTGTTAGGGCTACATCTGTTTCTATGCCTCACAGGTCATGCATGTCATCCTGAAGCACCTTGAAGCCCTTAGGGCACACTAACCTAGGGCACCGTAACCTTGTTAGGCCACCTTAACCTATGGTTCCATAGCCCAGGGTGCCTTCTAAGGTGCCTTGTCCAGGGGTACCTAATACGGCGCTTAGCCTAAGGAGCCCTATAGAGCACCTTACAAAGCACCTTATGAGGCACCTTACAAGACACCTAACAAGGCACCTTATAAGGCACATTACAAGGCACCTTATAAGGCACCTAACAAAGCACCTTATAGGGCACCTTACAAGGCACCTTGTAATGCACGTTAGTCTAAGGCGCCTTGTAACGCATGTTACCTGACACGGTTTGCCATAACAATGCAACGCCCACGACTTTATATGGGCATCCGTAACACTACTGGGGAACTTAACGCGGGTAACATTACCGGAGTTTAGTAAACATATCCCATAGAGCGCAACCTCTCCACCAATTTGATCAGCTCTATCATTACAATATAGTTTGTACCCAGGTATCACAGTGTCCCACTGGTTGTCCTCCTTCCACCATGTCTCTGAGATACTAATATCTAACTTCTCATTTAGTGCTATAAATTCTAACTCTCCCATCTTATTTTTTAGACTTCTAGCATTTGCATACAAGCATTTTAGAGAGTGTATTTTATTCCTATTAATCTGGTTATCAGTAGGCAAGGGTAATTTGGAATCGTTAAGCTCTGTCTGCTCTGTACTCAAGGGCATTTGGGCTACCTTTGTCTTTATTGGAACCTCTCTACTGATGTGCCCTAACTTCATTTTTTTGGTAGTATCCTTGAAGGATACATTGTTCCGAACCATGTGTTCTTGGGCGACTGTCGACTCTCCCCTATTATCTAGTTTAAAAGCTGCTCTATCTACCTTTTTATAGGTAAATGCCATCAGCATGGCTCCATCCCAGTTAAGGTGAAGCCCATCACTTAAGAAGAGCCCCTCCTTTCCCCAGAATGTTCCCCAGTTCCTAACAAATCCAAAACCCTCATCCTTGCACCATTGTCTCATCCACGCATTGAGACTCCGGAGCTCTGCTTGCCTTTTGGGTCCTATGCATGGAACGGGAAGCATTTCGGAGAATGCTACCCTGGAAGTTCTGGATTTCAACTTCCTACCTAAAAGCCTAAATTTAGCCTCCAGAACCTCCCTACCACATTTTCCTATGTCATTGGTACCGACATGTACCAAGACAGCAGACTCCTCCCCAGCACTATCTAAGACCTTCTCTAGGTGGTGCATGAGGTCCGCTGCCTTCACACCAGGCAGGTATGTTACCAGGCGATCCTCACGTCCACCAGACAATCAGCTGTCTACATGCCTAATGATCGAATCACCAACTATAACGGCTGTCCTAACCCTTCTCTCATGGAGAAACTTCCTCGGTGCGAGAGGGTTTTACATTACCCAAAGGACAGGTCCTAGCTACAGGATTACTTCCTGCCATACCAGGGTGATGCTCTCCTGTCACGTGACCTCTTTCCTCCATGGCAACAGAGATGCTGCCAGATTGGAGGTGGGACTTCAGGACTATATCCCTGTAGGTCTTGTCTATGTACCTCTCTGTCTTCCTTATGTCTTCCAAGTCTGCTACTCTTGACTCATTCCCTGAGAGCAAAGAGCTCCTTGCACCTTGTGCACAAGTAAGACCCTTCACCAACTGGGAGAAAATCATACATGTGACACTCAATGCAAAAGACTGGAAAGCGCCAATCTCGCTGCTGGACTGCTGTCTGCATCTTCGTTTTAAGGCTGTGTTTAGATATTTAAGTTCTTTACTTACTAAGGGTTGCTGGGGATACTTATACTAATAAAACTATACCTAATATGTTTAATGTACTTTGTTCACCTGAAGTTTAATTAATCTCAGGTCCTTAATGTATGACGATGAGAATAAACAGCTGCACCTGAGAGTGAATATGGCACCTCCTTTCCTTTAAGAGGTTTAGGCACCTATAAAGCTAAGATTATCCTAGGGGTGGGAGGGTGTCGGGGAGGGAGGGAGGGAGGGAAAGAAGACTTATTAAAAGCTGGCTGCTACACAGTACCCTCGCCTGTGCTTCTAAGGTAATCTCTGACAAATCTCCAGGGGGAGTCCCACAGGCCTTGCTTGGATAGAGGGAGTCTTGGGTTCTAAATTTAACCAGAGCTCTCTGCTGTATTTTAAATTTAAACTGAAAACTCTTTGCTGCTACTAGGCACTGACTGATTTAACAAATACACTGGGTTCACAGATTAATCAGCTTTAATCTAAAGAAATCCTTTTTCCCCAAGATTTAGAAAAATTCCCGGAAGTAAATACTTACAATTGCAGATCTCTCTCCAGAAGTAGCAGTCCCCTTTCAAGACTGAGAAGCACAGAACTCTGGTTGAACTATTTATGTCTGTGCTTCTGAGGTAAGCTGTGACCACTTTTCTGAGTGATTAACACAGTCCTTGCTTGATAGAGGGAGTCTTTCAAACTGGCTCTTTGATCTGTCACCCAGCTATAACACCTATTTAAAAAATTTCACAGGTCTCTTGCCCCCTATGTAGAAGGCCTTTTTGTAAAGGTCTCTAGAAATAATTTATTGCTCAAGGGATACTGACCCTGTTTTGCCTTTTATGCTAAGTTATATTCTGATTTGATTTAAATTAAAGCTCTTTGCTGCTACTAGGCTCTGACTGGGTATGAAATTTAAATTGGAAGCTCTCTGCTGGGTTCTATATTTAACCAGAAAGCTCTCTGCTGTGTTCTAAATTTAAACTGAAAACTCTTTGCTGCTACTAGGCCCTGACTGATTTAAAAATACACTGGGTTCACAGATTAATCATCTTTAATCTAAAGAATTCCTTTTTTCCCAAGATTTAGAAACATTCCCAGAAGTAAATACTTACAATTCCAGATCTCTCTCTAGAAGTAGCAGTCCCCTTTTATAGGAAGATGTACTCCTGTGCTGGTGCGGGAACCATGGACCCCCAGGTCTCCTCTAATTTCATGCATGGAAGTTCCTCACCCTCTATACTTGTACCACTCCCTTGGTTTTTGCAACCCAAATGTATGACGTTGCATTTTCTATCATTAGATCTTAGCTGCCAAATTCTTGAAGAATGATTGATCGAGAATTTGGCAGCTAAGATGTAATGCTAATATGTCCCTATCATAGCTCCCCCTCCCACCTTTTGCACTAATTCTGTCCTGTTTATATCTTGTTGAAGATACAGTCTCCAGAATTCTACACAGTATAATTTTTTGTGGCAGAAATATTTTACCCCTTATACTGTACTGCTCCCTTGGGTTTTTGCAATCAAAATGCATTATCTTGCATTGTTTACCATTACATCTTAGTTGCCAAATTCTCAATCATTCTTCAAGAATTTGGCAGCTAAGATTTAATGCTAAAAAGGTAATCAGAGGAAACATGCAGCAGCACCATCCAAGACAGTACCACTGAACATTGCTTTCACCAGGATTTATCCGGTTAGCAGGTCCTGCTAATCAGATAAGTCTTTTTGAATATTGACCTCTATGTCCCTGAGAGATTTTTTTATATGTTGTGAACCTCCCTGATCTGATATTGGAAATTCAGCCATCCAAATGTTATTAATAAATAAAATGGATGTTGCTACCTGGATGTCCCACTGCCAACTGAAACTGAACATGGCAAAAATGAAGATCATTATCTTTCCCCCTAAACCAATGTCCTCCGTTCTGCCTTTCGCTATTTCTGTTGATAATACTATCCTACTCCCTGTTTCTTTGGCTCACAACCTGGGGGACATCTTTGACTCATCTCTTTCTTTCACTGCACATATCCAACATATCGCTAAAATCTGTCATTTCTTTCTCTATAATATCAGCAAAATTCATCCCTTCCTTTCTGAATGCATTCCCAGAACTCTTATCCACTCTCTAATCAACTTTTAGCTGGACTATTACAACTTGTTTTTAATTGATTGCCTATCTCTTTAACCCAGTCAGAAGTCAGGCTTATCTTCTACAAGTATCACTATGCTCATACAACCTCGACGGCTCCAGCTTGGGATCAAACTACAAGCCACCTAGCTTAGTCTATTATAAAAACAGAGCCCAAGAACAACCCTTCATAAAAGCCCAGCCCCATTAGCAGGGTGGTCTATCTCAGGTTGTCCCCTGTACATTAGGGTGAATGATTCAATAGTTTTCGCCCCCCCCTCCCCCCAACATCCAAGTTTGATGGGATCCCTTCCCATGCTGGAGACTGCCCCCACTCTTCTGGGCAACTGTCACTTCCCCAGGTCCAAAGTAGCCCTCATCAGGGTCCTTTGTATCAACACAAAAATGTGAATGATATTCAAATTAGGTCATGAATATGCAAATGACATCCTCACAATATCCTTCAGTTTAGACAAACATATACATTGAACATTACAATAAATTCCCCCCTTTAAGTCTCAGATTCAGCCAAGGTGTGACCCAGGTGTGGAATTATCTGGACACTCCGCCACCTCCCATATAGCTGCTTGTTGCTATTACCACCCCAAGTCTGGCGGGTTATTCACTGGCTGAATATGCATAAGTGTCTTTTTAAGGACTAACTATTGCTTATTTCTCAGCTCGCTCTTCTCTGCTCACTTGGGTCCCTGCAATCCTCCTTATGGGGACCTGAGCCAAGTCCTTCACTTCCCTTTCCACCTCCTTCTTCATCCAATGTGTTGTCAGAGAGCTGGGCCTTTTGTCTCCTGGGTGGAAAGAGAGCTGGGGCTCAGGCGCTTCCTTAGCCTCTGGGTGTCCTTGTATGCTACTCTAGGGGTTTCCTCCTAGATGAGTCCATGCCTCCTGAGCCAGGACTAACTGTGGTTCCCCCCCCCCCCCACCCCTGGAGTCCTGATGGGACTTACATCCCAGCACAATCCCTTTCCTCAAATCACTTCATTGGCTCCCTATGGGGGGTCATTCTGAACCACGAATAAGCTGCCAGTATGTGTGAGATCAACATGTATCTCGCAAAAATATACAGAACCGTATAACGAACCTCCACCGCCCTGCGCATAGTCACGGCCTCACCACCCGCCTCTAGCTTAGAGGGGCGTGGTTATTAGAGGAACCTCCCGCTATCCGCCTTAACAAATTATTTCCCTGCAGCATTCTCTGGGAAATGTAGTTTGTTTTGTTAAGCTGTATAGGTGCATCAGGCAGAAAGTTGTAGTCAGGCTCAACGAGGTAAGGCAAATGACAGAAATTTATTTTGCACACAATGGTTCGAACATACCACACACAGGATTATCTGTTCAGGATTCTTTGAGGTAGTGCATTGTCCATAAAACAAACCCAAACATAAGAATGGCTGTTCAAAGGTTTTCTATAGTTCAGGATATACAGTCTTTAACAGCAAGGATATCGAATTCCTTTCTTAGCCTTGCTGTCTAAAGCACAAAAACAAATCAAATATAATGTCTGTGGTAGTTTAGCTTCTATTCAGCTTCAAACCTTTCTTGGCTACCTTCCAAGCAAAAAGGTAGAACCTAGCGGCAAAAGAAAGCGTTGTTCTGCTAGCTACTTTAGCTTACCCCCAGTGTCATACTTCAGGCAGCAGGTGGTTAACAAGCTTATATCACAGTTCCTCGCTTGCTTGTTAGTCCCCGTAAACTTCCCCCTTTGCAAACACGTGGGAATCACGGCCACCCTGCTTGTTGACTGTGGGTACCTTCTTTCCTTGAAGACTTTCTTTCAAGACTGGCTTTTTCTCTACGTTCCCATGTTTAAAGCTTGGCAAAAGGAACAATCCATGGGAGTGTCCTCCCTATTCAGCTCCACCTCGGGCTCTCCTAGCTGCATGGACTCTGACTCCCCGTCTTGCTCGCAGTGCTCAGCTAACAGCCTCCCAGGGGATCTTGGAGTCTTTCTTGTTTCTGGCCCCAATCTCGATTGCAGACGTGCTATATGCCAATTAGCACTTTCTTCTCCTGGAAGCTCAGTTCCTCTGCTCTCCTCAGCACTAGTCAAGCTTCCCTTGCTTGTATCTGTGCCTCTGTTCATGTCAGCCTGGCTTCCTGCTTCTCTTCCCCCTCTATTCTCTGGCATAGGTTTATATTTCCAGGGGTCTAGCTCCAACTCCTCCCTTCCCAGGTGACGGTAATCAGCCTGACCAGGTACTTGAGTGCTTGGAGAATTCCCTGCCATAGGGGTTCTGGGCCCTATATCCTCTCTCCCTCATTCCACTAGGGGGCGCATGAAATGTATGTGGCATGGAGGTTTTCTGATTCCTGGAGGTGGTTGTGGCCTTCCTACCCTGACTTGGTGAAAGGGGGCCCTTTACTAGGGTTAATTCCCTGTCTCTTTGTCCTCCCCCAGACTCCGGATAGGCCTCCTTGCTACATACCCCCCTACTCAAGATATTGCAGGCTGGCGGAGGTTGTTGAAGCTCCTCCGAACAGTCCGTAATCCTGGACAAGGCATCTGCATTTTGGTGTAGCTTCCCTGCCCGATGCTCTACCTTAAAATCAAAAGCTTGTAGGGCCATGTACCATCTGGTTAGTCGTGCATTGTGGTTCTTCATCTATTGGAGCCACCTCAAGGGCGTGTGATCAGTAACTAACAGGAATTTTCGCCCGGTGAGGTAGAACCGGAGGGCCTCTATTGCCCATTTGATGGCGAGGCACTCTTTCTCAATAGTAGAGTAGTGCTGCTCTGCCGAGGACAACTTCCTACTAAGGAACATCACAGGATGCTGATTTCCTTCATGCTCCTGGGACAAGACGGCCCCTAAGCCTATCTCTGAGGTATCTATCTGTACAATGAAGGTCTGCGTGAAATCCACCCCGCGTAATACTGGGGCCGTGCATAGCCGCCCTTTTAATCGGGTGAAAACTCTCTCTGCCTCCGGGGTCCAACGGAGTTGTTTTGGGCAATTCTTTTTTAACATGTCGGTAAAGATGGAACTTTCTTCCGCAAAGAGTGATAGGAACCTCCTGTAATAGCCGATCAGGCCTAGAAAGCTTCTTAATTGCTTCTTTGTTGTGGGACGGGGAAAGTTCTTGAAGCTGTCCACTTTGTCAATCAAGGGCTTAATCCTTCCCCATCCTACCATATGCCCCAGGTATTTCACTTCTTGTTTGGCGAAGGCACACTTGCTCGGGTTCAGGGTGAGGCCCGCCTGCCTCATAGATCGCAGGACGGCTTCAACCCTCGGGATATGTTCTACCCAACTGCAACTGTGGATAATAATGTCGTCCATATATGCAAAAGCATATTCTTGATGAGGACGCAGGACTTGATCCACCAGTCTCTGGCAGGTTGCCGCGGTGCCGTGAAGGCCAAAGGGCTTCCTCTTAAAATGGAATAGCCCAATCGGGGTGCTGAAGACGGTCTTCGGCCGAGATTCCCTAGTCAACGGAATCTGCCAGTACCCCTTCATCATGTCTAGGGTGGTCAAAAACTGGACCGGCCCCAAGCGGTCCAACAGCTCCTCAATACGGGGCATCGGGTAAGCGTCAAATACCGAGATGGCATTTACCTGTCTGAAATCTATACAAAAGCATAATGTACCATCAGGATTTGGAACCAGAACAATGGGACTACACCATGGGCTCCTTGATTCTTCAATGACACCCATCGCCAACATCGCGCGCACCTGTGCCATGACCTCCTGCTTTTTAGCTTCTGGTAGGCGGTAGGGTCGTTGTCTGACCACCTTCCCCGGTGGCGTCAGGATCTCATGTGCCACCAGTCGGGTTTCACCAGGGATCGGGGTCAGTATATCTGGGAACCTCTCCAATAGTCGAGCCAGTTCCCGCCTCTGGACCAAAGATAATTCTTCCCCTACTTGGGGCTCCAGGTTCCTCCTGCACTCTGCCAATTGAGGTCCCAGGTCATCCTTCTCAGTCTCCTCCAATCTCTCTCCACAGATGGCTGTCAGGCTTTTCATCCCGGCCCATCCGGTGGAACCAAATCCAGAGGCTCCTCGTTCCATAGGAGCCAACATGGGGACCTCTTCCAGTGGGGGAAACCCTACTCTGTTGCACAGCAGCTGGGCAATCCAGTCTCCCACCTTCACAGGGAAGTCTTTGTTGCCAAAATTAAACAGTAATATCTTTACATTCCCTCTATAATCAGGGTTGATCACCCCAGCCCCGACGTCCAGGAAATATTTCAGAGCATAACATCCTATGGGCATTTCCATCTGAAGGCCAGTATCAATGAGAGCCTTTCCACGGCGGGGTATCACCCGATCCTCGGCGCTGCATAGATCATATCCTGCGGCTTGCGGGGACACCCTCCTGGGAACCTGGGCCTTCTCGGATACCTTGCAAAATTTTAATATAAACTTCTGTTTAAGGGAAGAACTGCCTCCCAGGGGTTCTTTCCCTGGGTTCTCGCATGGCTTTCGGGGATTCCCAAAAAGAGTCCCGGGGACCACCGTTAACATCCCATCCCCTTTTTTCCCAAGGCCCTCCTCTAATCCTTCCCTAAATTGGGGCCAATCCCTTCCCAATACTAAATCGTAGGGGAGCTTTGGAACCACTGCCACGAGAATTTCTTTCTGCACTCCCAACCCTTTCATCACCACTTTGTACACAGGGTAGAAAGAGGCAGCTCCATGGATGCACCTAATTTGGACCTGACCTTCCGGCTTCCTCTGGCAAGACTCATCCTGGGCCTCAACTGCCTGCCAAAACGTTCGTGACACCATGCTTTGGTCGGCCCCGGAGTCAAGCAGAGCATGGGTAGTGACCCCCTGTATGTTAACATTTAAGAGAAATCCCTCTCCTAGATGTTTCACATTGGTACCAGTTAACCCAATGCGGGCTTTGCATCCCCTCTGCAGGTGTCCCATCTCCCCACAATGGTTGGCATTCCTGCCTGCCACTTTGGTCCCAATCTCAGCTCAAGCATTGTTAAAGTGTGCTCATTGTGCAGGAGCTAGTAGTACACTCTAATGTTAACGCATGCTCAGTGTGCGGGTGCCGTCAGCCTGAATCTCCATCCAGCTGAGGATAGTGGAGCCTGTTTGTGTGGGTGTTTGTACCCTTGTTGGCCGAATCATTGGGGGTTGCACATGTTGGTGTTTTACCTGCACTGTGGGCAAAGATTTAGCCACAGGGACCCTCCACTCACATATACAACTGTGTGTAATGTGCCACAGTGCTGCCACATGGTTATAGCAGTTCCTGGAGATGACATGCTTCCCATCAGACAGACCTTGGCACATGTAGCACTGTGAATGGCGCATTGGACCAGGGCATGGCTTTGGTCTGCTGAAGGTGGGTGCTGCTGCGCTCTCCACAAACACCCCCAATTCCATGCTGACATGCCCATGTGCTGTCAGTGTTGGTGGTGCACAGTCCCAGGCCAGTCAACATGCGAGTTGGCAGGTGCCTGTGGCGCAGGGTCTGTGGGGGGATGGAGGCATACATGGATGGCCAAACATCCCACCCACAACCATCTCCAGGGACCCCATCAACACCTGCCAATGTTATGTCTCTTCAACCTGAGGAGAGATGGCTGAGAGGTGTTATGTCTATAAAATATTGACTGGAGTGGAATGGGTAAATGTAGATTGATTGTTTATGCCATCAAAATGTAGTAGGACTAGGGACATGCAATGCAGCTACCGTGTAACCCATTGAGGACTACTGGGAGAGAATGGTTTCTCAGGCAACACGTATTCAAATTCTGGGATTAATTTCCAGAGGATGTTGTAAAGGCAGTTAATGTAGATGGGTTTCAGAAATGTTTCGACAGGTTCCTGGAGAACGATCCATAAACCATTACTAAAGAGACGCCAAGAATATCCCCTGCTTGGCCAATACATGCACTGTGAATCCTGTGTGTCTTTTGGGGAAACTGCTGGGTTCTTGTGACCTAGATTGGCCACTGTTGGACACAGAATACTGGGCATGATGGATCTTGGTCTGACACAGTCTGGCATATTTTGAAATCTTATGTACTTATGTGCCACCTAGGCAACTGCCTGGTCCACCCTGTGCGCCAGCAACCCCCATTGCATGATGCACATGCACTCTCCTTTGTCCCATTTGCACCATCAACATAGTGCCCTTTCATACTTGGACACTATGCTGTTGCTGCTAATGGAGCACTACTGTCACTCTCTTGGTCTCCCCTGTCTGTGCATCACATTGTAGACATTAAAATAAGCTCTCTCGCCTCAAAATTCAAAGTAGACTCACTTTCAAAATTTTACTAATTACATTCAAAGCCTTCAAAGAACTCTCATCTTCATCAATATCAGACTTGATCCAAACACCACCCCTCAGTATCTGAAGAGACCCAGATATGTTGCATTCCCTTACGCTGGCATCCCAGCCAAGACCACCCAATTCTCCAGAGCTTCTACCTCCGATAGACCAACATCACAAACTGAGGGCTATATTGGGGCTGATCGCTCCTCCAGACTCAGAGTGACATCAGGCTCACAGAGACATGGAAAGCCTCCTTCAGCTCCAACAGTCTCAAACAAGCACACCAGAGAAGTCGCTTTCCCTGCACCGGCGACTGCATAAAAGCGTCAAGCAGCCCCTTAGTTGGCTGTGCCCCCTTCATCGGTTCTGGCAGCTTTGCCTTTCGTTTGCGGGGCATGACAAAGAGGAAAGGTAATATTTAAAAAAGCAAATGCCAGAGCAGCTGAGAACGTGGCTAGCATGCATCTGCTATCTTGGCCCCAACTGCCCTAAAGGAACAGCACAGAAAATTATTAAATGATCTAATTAGGTGAAGAATGGTGCTCTTTTTGGTGGGGTTTGCTCCCTTCTGGATGGTCCCTGGGACTATTTGCAAGACTAGTAGTGGAAGGGCACTTTTACAGTTCGCATTGAAATGCGAGTGAGGTGGGTTAGGAATTGGCAGTTGGGGCTGAAGAAGACAGAAAATTGGATGTGTGTGAGAGGTGTGGAGTTGTGAGGGCTGGAATTTTGGTTAAAAACCTGAGTTTATTGAGTAACAGGTTATACAGTGCTTGATATATTTAAGTAAGTGCAAATCTGAAAACTGAGAAAGAGTTAAGATATTTAGAAGTTTCCTACTAAGCACTGCGAAAGACACACAGGTTGGTTTTGGAGAACTCTGTGTAAGCTGAAGTGAGAACTGACTCTGACAGCTCTTCTTGAAAAAAATGTCACTGGTTTACTTACCAGAATTTCTGATTTAACCAGGGCTAAGAGAAAGAGTGTGACTGGAGAAGGAAAGTGCTTTGTCCAGAAGTTCAGTAAAACCTGTAGGGTTCATCTTGGAAAAGAAACTTGACACAGCTGTTGATTTTACAGCCTAAAATCTTTGAGGCAGTGGTTTAAAAAGAGAAAAAACTCTCTATTATACCACTGTTTGAGAGTTTGGGAAAAAATGCTATATTGAGTTTCCTTTAAGGATTTGATGTATTAAATGCTGAAACTAAAGTAAGGCTTCTTTCAAAAAGGTGTTTTAAGTTCTCTGAAAAGGAGTTTGTAGCTATACTGAGCTCAAGCTGATTGGAACATTAGTAGCAGTGACAGTTCTGAGTACTACAAGGAGTCAGAGCAGAGAGAGAGAAGCTCTGGACTTAAACTCCTGATAAACAGCTAACATTTAGGGGGGAAAAAACTTAAATCTTGATTCCTTAAAGGAATTATTCTGTGAGAATGAGCAAAGAGTGTGTGATACTGACCAGAGTGTATGAAAGGGGAGTGAAATGTGTGAGTACATGGTATTTAGATAGGGATATTAAATTATCTTATAGTTTTGAAACTAGAATAGGGCAATTATAAAAACAAGTCTCTGTCTAAAGTTTTTATTTTAAAAGACTGAAGACTCAGCCTCAATTTTAGAGCAGTTTCTCTTGTTGAGTTTTAAAGCCAGATAGTAAGCAAAGGTGACATCGCTGCAGCGGAGGAGTTCTGGATTTCCTATCTATCTTATGTGAGAGATTCAAAGACATCCTGGACATCTGGACATCAAGACTGGGCCCCTTCACAAGAGAGTAAAAAGGGAAGATGTACTGGTACACCTAAACAAAGACAGCAAAAATACATAATTGAGCTCAAATGAATTTATTTAATAGGGTTTTTTTTAATATCACTTTTTCATTTTAGTCAAAGCAGTTTACATTGTAACTTAAGCTTGATAATGTACATTAAACAGGAACATTGATAACTTGGATTTTTCTCAGACAATGGAGGGTTAAGTGGCTTGCCCAAGGCCACAAGGAATGCTAGTGGAAATCAAACTTTGGTCTCTTGGTTCCCAAGCCAGTGCTCTAACCACTTGGCTACAAATACATATAAAAAGAGTAAAAGTAACACTGAGTACTCGGAAGAAAAATTAGGGATATGTTTACTAAAGGCCAGTAAGGGAGCAAACGTGCTATTAATGGGTGTTAATGGGCATTATCGGTGCCTGTCAGCAGTTAATGCCAAGGAAAGCACCGATAATGTTGGTTTAAAGTATGGAAGCTGGGCCCGTAGCGTTAAGGTAAAAGGTAGAGAGTGGCTGTTAATGGGGCAGAGAGTGGGCGGGCATAGCATGTGCTCCCTTAAAGCAGTGTTGTATTACCATGTGTTCCCAGCTCTGGGAACCCTAAAGCCATATGAAAGGTCATGGAAAGGGCTGTTTCTGAGGGGAGAGAGCATATTTCAATGTATGCAATGTGCTCCACCCACCAGAGTTCTCAAATTTGTGATAGTAGTGTTCCATTGGCAGCAACACCATGGTGCCCCATTAAGAAAGGGCACTATGTTGTTGTTGCCAAATTTGCAAAGGAGATGTCACATGGGTGATGCAGTGGGGCTGGCTGGTCCACAAGGCTGATAAGGCCACTGCCTTAGCTGTACATCTGTGATGTCTGATATGACTCCACTATGACAGTGGCAGGACACATACATGCTGCCGTAGTCAAAAAGAAGTCATCCCATTCCCACTGCCACCAAGCAGCCATATTAGCAGTGTGTGATAGTGGGTTGACAGTTGCAGCGGCTGCAGCCTGCTGCAGACAAAACCTTGTGATGAACCTGTGTGTCCAGTTTAATGCTGCAGTTGCCTCTCTCAGTGGGATGGCAAACATGTCAGCAGCAGATACAGCAGAGCACATGGCGATCTCTCCTGACTGAGGTCTAAGGCATGTGTGCTCACATCTCTCGGTGGAGGGGGGCAGGAAAGGCAAGCTGTGCCTAGCTGCAGGTGTGCAACATCAATAAAGCTGCCTGTAGCACTGAAACAGCAGCTGTGCAATGACGGCAGGGAGGGAGGGAGGGAATGGCCGGCATGCTGTCCACCATGATCGTTGGACCCTGGCACCCAGCTAGTTTTCCGAGTGTATGGGCTAGCCCTGGTATCAGGATGCCCCCCACTCTCACATATTGAGTGGATATGTACATGTGGGGAGAAAAATATGCCACTGAGGCAGGAATAGTATGCAATATGATAACAGCCCATGTCAGAGGAAACTGTCTACCTGCCCCCTCACCTGCCAAATGACAACCATAAGCTGCATGTGAACCTGTGACCCCCCCCCCCTCCATAAGTAAATAGTTAGTTACAACCATCTGAGCCACATATGAATCTAATCTAGCAATGGTGTTCTGCAAAATATGAGATTATTCCATAACTGTCCCACAAGCACACACCAGGAAATGGGTATTTGGTCATGCTGCTGGGACACCCATGGTCTGGAATGTGTATGTTCATGTATCATAGCCTGCCCTTTTGACTGGACAGATTCCATATGTAAGACATGAATGTCAGTTGAACCAACAGCATAGCAAGGCAGTGCAACAGACAGACCTAACAAGATGTCCCTCTCCCATACCTGCCAAACTTACCTTGTCAAACAAGTATGGCACAGAGCCTGCAAAGATCTAAGCAGACATAGGCATACCCCAACTTATGCCCACATGCATCCTGACAATTACCACAATTATACCCATGGATTGATACACCCATACAGCTGCTCTGTGGCTCCAAACACATAGTCAGTGTGTGTATAAAAGAAGGGTTGTGGGTTCAATTCCAGCCTTTGGACAGGAAATATATGTCCATGTGTGTTGACTTCATCCTGTGTTTCTAGAACTGTAATGGCATGTGCAACCTTCAACATTTCATCTAGCAAGAGACCACACTGAGATGCTGTACCATTCACTACTGGATGGCAGAGCCCACTAATAGCACCAGCACCCTGAGAAGGTGTTGACAGCCCCAGAGCAATGCAAAGCACACTGAGCAGCCATTGACAAAGGTAGAGCATCAAAGGAGCCCTAAGGGACAGGTAGGAACACCAACCTGCACCACTTTTGGACAGCAGGTCATGTGTGTCTCCAGAGTAGTGTGAACCTCAGCAATGCACTTTGTATGCATGTGGTACCCAGGCTTTATAGCTGTGCATACAACATGCTGCAGGACAGGTATACAGCAACCCCACATACTGTGTGAGACACCAGTTACATGTTAGATTGCTGTAAATAGTTGCAACCTGTGGCTGTGACGCTGTAATGCATTCCCAGTTACAGCATCGACAAGGCCCATCCCCACAGCATTCCCCTACACTTACTGTACCTCCCAACATGACACTGTTGTGCTGTTCCCACATCATCTACTAGCTTGACTGGAATGAGCAGGGGGGGGCATGTATGTGTGTGTGCAACCCTCGCCTCTGACTCAGCCTCCAGGCCTCAGGACACACTAATTTGCACAAGTGAGAGGTCAGATTAATGCCAACTGCCAGAACAGCTGTATCCGTGACAACAGTGTCAGCCCACCTGGCGCAGCTGCAGCCTATAGGGAACTAAGATCAAGGGGAGGGCTGGCCTCTGTGAATGTCCAATCCATTCACTTAGTTGGTGACACCAGCAGGAATCTGCAATTTACCTGCATTCACGTTGCTCTTGTCCAATGCTGCATTCACAAAGTGCAAGTGAGGGGACTCTTTGCTCCATGCAGTGTATGCACATACAGGGAGTTACATATCAGGCAAAGTCGCACACAAGAAACACCACCTCAACACTGCCTTCTGATCATTGGCCAAAGTATCCAGCAGTACATTTCCTATGACCCCAAATGAGAGTCCAAATCACCTGTGTGCCTAATTGGGACAGTGGTACACTGACCTTTGAATAGCGTGTGCATACTTCCAGCTGCCGAAATGTGGCACAGGATATCATATTGGTCTCTGCATCACCTGCCACCATATGAGAAGGCAGTGCCTTGAGGTGGATATTGGGGTGAGGGTGGGGGTACGGGGAACAATACCATACATGTTTAGTATGTGCCCTTCATAGGTAGCATTTCTGGCAAAAGGCTAAATTCACATGACCAGTACCTATGTGGGCCAACTCAGTGTCTGCATGTGTTACATCAGAGCAGGGGCAGCTCTATAATGAAGCGAAGTGAGGCAGCTGCCTCAGGCAGCAAAGTTCTGAGGGCGGCAAAAAATGCCCCCAAAACAGCTGCCTCACTTCGCCTTCAAAAGTTAAAAAAACCCCAAAAAATAAGTTGCTGCCGCTGCCGAGTCCACTTCTCAGTAACGGCAAACTCACCCTCTTCTTTTCCTGGCAGCCGCAGCTCCCTGCCTCTTAGAGAACCACGGCTGTGCTGGTGATCTGCAATTTTAAATAGAAACGAAACCGGTGCGGAGTCTTCCCACCTCCATGAAGGACTACGTGCAGCTTTGTCCCGCTCCCAAAAGAAGTTACTGACTTTTTGCGGTTTCAGTTTAATTTTTATCTATATATGTTTATTATTAGGTTATGGTCACTTATTCTGTACTTTGGTGAAGGTCTGTGTTCTGAGTTTGTGGACAAGGCCAGGTGTTCTGTTAACATGGAGTTTGTACGTAGGGATCTGTTCTGTGGTAATCTGAATTGTTCAGCTTTTCAAATACGTATTTGGATGTTCCAAGGCCCACTGCAGTATTTACAGTTATGCTTTTTTGGGGTAGGCTCCTTATGTGAGTTTTGGAAGTTGAGCTGGTATGGTATAGTAGGTTTGCTCTACAGATCCTCAGTGACTTGGTTGTAGGTTTTTGTATTAGTTCACAATATGCCTGGTACTGGAGAATGTTTGTTGTTGTTAGTGAGATGGTCTGAATCCGATTTTTTTTTTTAAGATATTGAATTCCGTGGGTGAATGTCCTGGTTCTGCTCTGCACACATTTATTTTTTATTTATTTGTTTAACAATAATTTCTATACCGCAATTTCCATGGATCAATTGCGGTTTACATGGAACAGGCATGAGTAGTACAAAGAGGTACATGCTCAATTACATAAAACAGAAGTTAACTATGTACATGGTGATGATAGACTATCATCTGAACATTTATTTGTGCATAAAACAAACAAATAACAATTGAACTATATACAATTTATATATTTGCTTAAGTTCATATGTTGTGTTGGTGGTGTGTCTTAGATATACTATTTTGTTGGTGTTGAATTTTCTAGTTGGTCATGCGTGCCGAAGTGTGTGTTGAACAAGTGTGTTTTAAGATGTTTTCTAAATGTTAGCAGGTCACTTAGTTGTCTGAGGTGATCAGGGAGGGCATTCCAGAGGATAGGGGCATTGTGAGAGAAGGCCTTATTGGTTGTTATCTTTTTGGCCTTCCTGAAGTCTATTGGTAAGGAGAGTTTGTTTTTATAGATGGAGCATTATGTATGATTGTTATTTTCTCTAGATATGAGGGTTGTTAGATGAGAGGGGACGATACCATGAATTAGTTTAAACGTTGTTATGAGAATTTTGTATGTTATTTGACTATGTATAGGTAGCCAGTGGAGGGCATACAGTGTGGGTGTGATATGTTCCATAGCGTTTATGTTTTTAGTTATGCGAGTTGTCACATTTTGGGCTAATTGGAGTCGTCTTAGATCCTGTTTGGAGATGTCTTGAAGGATGGTATTAGCAAAGTCAAAGTGAGGGGTAATCATAGCTTGGACTGCAGACCTAAAATCAGGCGGGTGGAGAAAAGTTTGAAGTTGCTTGAGGAGTTTGATTTTGTAAAATATCTTTCTTGTTGTTGGCTTCATGTGGGAACTGAAGCTGAGGGAGCGATCAATTATGATGCCTAGATATTTCACTTCATTTTTGAGGGGGTTCTATGGATGCAAAATATATATTCAAAAAGAAAAAATAGCAAGAACCATAATGCAGTTTATAACAGCAGCGATCATCACACGGTGTGGTTTGAGATAAAAGCCATAGCAAGCTCAAAGTCCTAAACTTCAAAAACACCGACTTCAATAAAATGGCCGAGTACCTAAAGGAGGAGCTGAAAGGGTGGAAGGAGATAGGGGTAGTGGAATTGCAATGGGCTAAACTAAAGGTGGCAATAAAAGGGGCAAGAGATAAATATGTAAGAAAAATAAACAAAAACAAGAGGAGAAGAAAACCTGTTTGGTTTTCCAAAGAAGTGGCTGCTCAGATAAAGGCAAAAAACACAGCTTTCGCAAAATTCAAAAGCTCACAAACAGAGGAACACAGAAATGAATACAGGATCAAACTCAAAGAGACAAAAAGAGAAATAAGGATAGCAAAATCAAAGGCAGAGGAAAAGATGGCTAAAGATGTTAAGTGTGGCAACAAAACTTTCTTCAGGTATTTTCAGGAAAGGAAGAAGATCAGAGTTGGAATTGCAGGACTCAGAAGTGCATTGAAAAAGCGAAATTGCTAAACGAATACTTCTGCTCTGTTTTTACTAAAGAAAGTCCTGGAGGAGGACCTCCTCTTACTCCCAAATATAAAAATCAGAATGAAGTAGATACCACACCATTCACAGAAGATGAAGTGTTAGAGCAACTTGCAAAACTGAAAGTGGACAAGGCCATGGGACCGGATGGGATACATCCCAGGATACTGAAAGAGCTCAGAGAGGTTCTTGCAGGGCCGTTAAAGGATGTTTTCGACAGATCCTTGGAAACAGGAGAGGTTCCTCAGGACTGGAGAATGGCTGATATCGTACCTCTACACAAAAGTGGTGACAGGGAAGAATTGTCAAACTACAGGCCTGTGAGCCTTACCTCGGTGGCAGGAAAAGTAATGGAGGCGCTCCTGAAAGAGCAAATTGTGAACTTTCTCAAAACCAACAGGTTGCAAGACCCGAGACAACATGGTTTTACCGAAGGACAATCTTGCCAAACAAATCTGATTGAGTTCTTTGACTGGGTGACCAGGGAACTAGATCAGGGGCATGTGATGGATGTCATCTACCTGGATTTCAGCAAAGCCTTTGATACTGTTCCTCATAGGAGGCTTATCAATAAACTCAGTAGCTTGGGAACGGATCCCAAGATGGTAAGTTGGATCAGAAATTGGTTGACTGACAGACGACAGAAGGTGATGGTAAATGGAGCTCACTCAGATGAAGGCCTGGGCCCGGCACTGTTCAATGTATTCATGAGTGATATTGCTGAAAGACTGAATGGAAAAGTCTGTATTTCTGCAGATGACACAAAAATTTGCAACAAAGTGAACTCCCCCGAGGGAGTGGTTAACATGAGGAAAGATCTACAAAAGCTGGAAGAATGGTCTAATGCTTGGCAATTAAGATTTAATGCAAAGAATTGCAGAGTCATGCACTTGGGTAGCAGAAATCCAAGGGAAATGTACGCGATAGGGGGCGAGAGGTTAGTGTGCACGGATCAGGAGAAAGACCTTGGTGTGATTATTTCTGAAGATCTCAAGGTGGCAAAACAGTGCGACAAGGCAGCGGCAAAAGCCAGGAGGATGTTGGGCTGCATACAAAGAGGAGTTACCACTGTGATAATTACCAGCAGAAAGGAAGAGGTACTTATGCCAGTGTACAAGTCACTGGTGAGGCCTCACTTGGAATACTGTGTTCAGTTTTGGTGACCATACTTTGCAAAGGATGTAAAAAGATTGGAAACTGTTCAGAGGAAGGCGACCAAAATGATTTGGAGCCTGCGTCAGAAGCCTTATGAGAAGAGACTTGAAGACCTAAACATGTACACTTTGGAGGAGAGGAGGAACAGTGGATATATGATTCAGACCTTTAAATACTTAAAGGGAAATAATGAACAAACAAACCTCTTCCAAAGACTGGGAAGCTGTAAAACTAGAGGGCATAACAGGAAGCTGCAAGGTGGTAAATTGAAAGGCAATGTCAGGAAATACTTTTTCACAGAAAGGGTGGTGAATGCTTGGAATGCCCTCCCGATGGAAGTGGTGGGGGCTAACATGGTGACGGAATTCAAAATGGCATGGGACAGACACAGTGAATCCCTTTACAGCAACAGGATAAAATCAAAATAAACTGTACCATCTAATTTCTCAACAAATAGGGGTGTCCTCCATGGAGTGGTGGGTTCACCTCTGAGCAGAGACATGGGGAGGGGTGGCCTGCACGGAGCGGCAGGTGCACCTACTCTTGCCATCATACTGGGCAGAATAGATGGACCATACTGGTCTTTATCTGCCATCATTTAATATGTTACTATGTTAAAATAAAAATGAGTTATAATTTGGTGTTATAAACAGTGCTGCGGTTCTTGCTCTTTCTTTTCTTTTAAACTTCTTTATTTACATTTTCAAACAAATTACAACAAAAAATCAAAAAGTTACAATTAAAATGATACTTCTCTTTACACATAAGAGCAAGAAAACAATGCCTTAACAGCCTACCCCAACACTAACCCTTACCTCACCATGCGATCATCATAGAAAGAGACTATACAAAGAAAAAAAGGAGGCTTACAAGGGCTATTTATTTATTTACATTCTCTTATATACTGCGCTATTCTGCATCAGTGCGGTTTACATTGAACAAACTGAAATTACATTGAACAGGGCATTATAACTTGGAGATAACTATTTTACAGGGAATATGGGCTATGGAGGGTTAAGTGGCTTGCCCAAGACCACAAGGAGCACCTGTGGGACTAGAAACCTCAGTCCTTCCGGCCCAAGGTTGCTGTCCTCTAGTGGGATTTGAACCCCCGACCTTCCGGCCTGAAGTACCTTGCCCCAACCAGTAGGTTACACAACCAAAGCAGCCTTCTACCATGTGGAAACATGATTGATTAACTAATTACCTCTTAATTTACACCATAACGTGCTTTTGAAATATAACTATGTAGGGGTTTCTATTTAAGCAAGGTAGAAGGCATGGGAGTTGTACCACAGCGTGGCATTTGTTCATATTTACAACATAAGCATAGTCGATTCTACCACGTGTGCCAGTTAAGATCTGCCGTATGTTTCCAGTGGGCAATAACGAGATGCAGGGCCACTCCCTTCATGAGGTCAAATAGGAAATGACAATCCCTCTGTAACGACGAGATGCCAATTGTTGACCGGAAAACAATGATAGACCAAGAGAGAGTGGCCCTGAATCCCAAAACCTCTTGGATTGGTTCCAAGTCGAAATCCAAAAGGACTGAATATTAGGGCAGTCATATACCACATGTCTTAAAGTGCCAACATCCCTCTGACAAAACCAACATTCATTTCCAACTGATTTATCCCACTTGGAAACCTTTATCGGGGTAAAATGAGCTCTGTGTGCAAAGAAATATAATGCTTGGGAGATAGAAGCAGACTGAGAGACTGTAATTAGTTTACCCCAAAATTTCACCCACGATTCTGGAAAAAGAGTCTCCCCAGCCTCATGTTCCCATATCCGTTGAGCACTAATGGACGGTGGGGTGGGGTGATGGGCAGCAAATTTATAGTAATAAGAAGCCACCCCTGAAGCCTGTTGGGCTGTACCTGTAATATTCAGTAATCCCCATTCTTCAGGTAAAGATTTCCTTGCTTAATGTTGGCAAAAAGCAAAGAAGACGGGATCTCACTGACATACAGAGGTAGCACTATGTAGAAGGCCCACTGCAATGGGTGCTGTGGAAACAGGAGCAGTCATAATATGGCAATGTACAGGGACTGCACAAATGAAGCCTGGAAATGGACGCACCCGCCGCCACACTGCAAAGGTACTGGTGCAATCTGAGTGGCACAATGTCATGTCAGAAAGAGGACTGTGCACACATGCAAAGATAAGCCTGCAAATCAATGTACATTGCCACATCTATCCAGTAAACACATACAATAACATGTACGTAGAGGTACAAAGAGATGTCCACAACGGTGCACGTACCCACACAAATCCCACCCCGGCACATGCACCAGTGTAAGAAACGAGTCAGGCACATGCGCATGCACCGTGTACGTTGAAACAAGACAGAGTGCTGCCCCATATCCACTGTAACACCCCCTACGATGGTCAAACAGCAATCAGAGATGGTGGCACGCATCACAGTGTTCTGGAGGCAAATAGTGTGTCATGTACAGGTGTACATTAGCCACACAAACAAGTAGAACCTACAGAATGTATCTCCTGTGCCACATACGTGGCTGCATGTACCTGTGTAGCCAAATATTGGTGCAATGACTGTGATGCGAGTCCCACACATTGGCCACACACAGCTACACAATGGCAGATGGATGTACAACATACAGCACACATGTGAGTTCCTGTTGTAGATGTACAGACAGGTGTCCACAGTGCAAATGCCACCTGTGACCCCACAAGTCCAGTTATGACCATCCCAGATTACATGGCCATGCAAAGTCATGAATGACATCTCAATGTTCCACAGCAATGCAAAAGTGATGTGTCTCTGCTGCGATAAACACAACACCCAGACAGAGCACGGCAGCAACAGTGTGTTGGTCCCCCCGGTGATGCTCAAAGTATCAGGCCAACAATGATGTCCAACATAGGCATGCGTCCGACTCGCATAGGTCCATCTTCCAATGGCACCATCACCCATGGATCATTGCATGGAGGTGTTCTGTCCACCCACATTTGGGTGATGGGGACTCAAGATGCAGTGTAGTAGATGTGCTGTGTGTGTTGGCTGCACCCTGTGTCAAAAGGAGTAGAGAAAAGGTAAAGGCATGCTACACAAACCATCAGGTCACAATGCAGACAGTGACACCACAATATGTTGTCACGCCCTTGCCCCTTACTTCCAGTATGGAGGGGCGTGGTTATCATAGAAAGTTTCACCTTTTAGCCTTTAACTTACTGGTTCCTTTGCCATGCTCTTTGGGAAAGGTAGTTCAGTCACAATCCACTTGGCTTCAGGTAGAAAAAAACACTTGTAGTTGGCTCGAATGATAAGGCAATGACAGAATTTATTGACTCAAACGCAAGGTTCACAAATACTACCCTTGGATACTTTCTCCAGGATTCTTCACAATACACAGCAGGACATAAATAAACTCAAAGCAAAACTTTCAGCTTATAGTGCTCTTCAGCTCAAAGATAAAGCCTTTTAACAGTCAATGCTACCAGCTTGGCTAGCATTGCTGTTTAAAGCAAACAAAAACAGCATTTCTCAATGGCAGTTTTCTGTTCTCATAGTCCCAAACATTTCCAGGCTGGTTTGTTTCCTTACAAACAAAGTAAAACTTTTAACAGGACAAAAACCTCTCATAAGCAAATAATGCTCTATTCCATGCTTTAGGAATATTAAAAAACAAAGCCAAAAACTTTCCTTCCTTTCACCATTAGCTCGGCTTCTTGCCGGTGCACTGCTCTGGATATCAGGTGGTTATCAAGCACAATCAGAGAGCTTCAGCTTGCTCTTGCTTTCTCAGCAAACGTATTTCTTCTTTAACACAGGACATGCACAAAACCATCTACAGGCTTTCAAGGTTACCTGACTCTGAAGGTTTTCTCTTAAGGGTAGTTTTCTTTCAATCCCTCTGCAGTAAAGGATTGTCACAAGGAGCAATCCATGTATGAGTCTTTGTCATTCACAGCTAGGTCTGGTTCACCTAGTTGCATAGGCTCTACCTCTCCTTCCAGTTCACAGGGTTCAGCTAACTGCCTTCCGTTAGAGCTGAGAGTATCCCTTGCAACTCTGCACTGCTCTGAATTAGACAAGCTTTCAAGGCTCATACCTGGGCCTGGGCTTGTAGCAGCTTCTCCTTTCTCATGCTCTGGCCACCATTCTCCTGTGCTTCCTCGTCCTGTCCTCCAGCTTGTGTTTCTGCTTGGGTCTCTCCCTGAGACTCTCTCTGGGACTCTCCTCCTCCTCTCCCCTGCTTCTTTCTCTATCCTAGACTTAAATCCCCAAGGCTCCAGCCCCACCTCTTCTCCTCTCAGGTGACGGAGATCAGCTTGCCTCCTGGCAGCTGGGTAATTAGGGAACTCAGTGACGTAAGGGTCCTTTACCCTGGGTCTGTATTCCCTCTCCTTTTCTCCACTAGGGGAACTCTGAAACCTATCCCATCTGGGAATTTCCTGCTTTCTAGGTGTGATTGGGGTTTTGTTTCTCTGACCTTGCAAAATAGGTCCTTTTATAAGGGTGAATTCATTTCCTTTATCCCTTTCTCCTCTGTCATGATAAGCTTCCTTATCACAATGCACATAATGAATCCCCAGAAATGAAAACATGACACGACCACAACACACAGCACAGTGCATGTTGACCACAGCAGGAGATGGCACCGCAAACCAGGTTCCCATCTCGACATGGTCATGTCTATGCCCATGTCACACAGGCATCCTAGAGGTCCACAGCATGTCCAGCAGTGGTGGTGCACAGAGATCCCACAGAAAGGCACGATGATACAAACAGGCCAAAAGAAACATCTACATGTGATGGCAGGCAAAGATCTAAGGTGCAACCTACCATCGGTGTGTAACAGGTGTCTGATGGGGACTGTCTGAGCCAGGCAAAGGGCACAAGGGGTCACAGTAGAGGCAGAGGATGTCAATGAAATGCATCCAATCACCACATTGTCATGTTGAGCCGTCAGGGGCACATGTCCAAGGTATGGTGAGATGAGTGTAAAAGAAACATTGATGCGTAGTGTCCTGTCAGCAAACATGAGACAAGTCAGGCAACAATACATGACACATGCGTAGACACATGTGCACAATGTACACAAGGGCAACAGCAGAAGGTCACAGATAGACGAGTGATCACCACTGCACAGGTGCCCAGACACATCCCTGCACCAGACAATGCCAGAGGGCATCAGAAGGTTCCGTCACCTAGACACGCCCCAAAGACACAGAGACATACACAGTGAGACAAGGTGAGCATGCTGCAAGTAGCATACCGCATGTTTGTGCACAATCAGCGACCAGTGGAGACAATCATTACAGTCCATGCAATGATACACTGATGTTGTGTAATGCCACAATGCTAGGGAAGGGTGTACGTGCTATCCACCAACCCCACACCCTGTGCCTTGAGACACACACAACCAGGTCACATGTGCCCCAAATACAGTGTGTAAACACCAGAAATGTGCACAGGCCAATGGCCATATGCGTGGCAACCGGAACATATGGGGGATGGAGCCACAGGCTAAACAGGTGCACAACAAAATAGGTGCAGTGGAGAAGGAAACACAGACATTTGTAATGCTGCACTGCCACAGTACATTTACCTTTATGTCCACCCACCACAGTCACCTGAAGGTTGAATGATGTACACACAGCTTCCACATGCACCACAGCACCGGGCAGGGTCAGCAGCCTATCCTGGGGAGTCAAAACACAAGTGACAAATATATATGTCATGATAGTGCTGTGAAACACATAGGGCAGCACGTACATGGAAACCCATATGCACATCCCCACATATGCCAAACTTACAGGAGAACAGCTCCTCGATCAGATTTTGCCTGACTGCCATCCCCTCACATGTGTCACCATGGCAACGTACAGGAGGGCACACAGGATCCTCCTCCAGATCCTCATTAATTTTGACTGGGACATTGTGCCTGAGAGCAATGTTGTGCAGGATGCAAAAGACCAGAATGATACATGCCACAGTCATGGGTTGGTATTGTAAGGCACCGCCGGTCCTATCCAGACACCTTAAGTGACTCTTCAGAACACCAAAGGTGTGCTCAATGACTGAGCGGCTGGAGGCATGGGCCTCATTATACCTCATCTCTGCACCTGGATGTGGGAGATGCACAGGGGTCAGCAACCAGGCACGACAGCCATATCCCGCATCACCTGCAGAATGAAATGTGGTAAAGTCAAGCGGGAGATGATGGACCCACAAAAGCACAGAAGCATCAACGTGTGACTGGACAACAGATAAACAGGGACACAAACATACAACATCATAGAATGGCACACGATGGCTCTGCATCAGCATATGGAGCTGGGAGACACAGAACCCTGGGTAAGGCTAATGAGGGCAACACACATCAACTGTATCCAGGCCAAACACATGGCCAAACACCTGTACCCAAACGGCAGTAGTGGAAGGTGTGAAGGCATCAGGCCGACAGTGGCAAAGCACAATGGAAGGGGCAGAGATGCGCATGTGTGCAATCATGTGACGCCCATGATACAGTGCAAACACAGCAGATGTCACAGAAACATATACCTGAGGGGTCAGGTCAGAATGGCAGTAGAGACAAGATAATGTGGACAGACATACAGCGTACAAGTGTGATGTACAGTGCCACCACAGCTCCACCCACATGTTTTCGCAGACATGGACAACAGAGAATGGCCCCCACACACATCATACAGCATGAGGAAGGTTCTGGGTGCATACCTAACCCCCCCTCCTGGACCACACACACACACACATTGCATACTGAGTCCACGAGGGATACACCCCAAAGGCACACACATGTACAACTGCATCTGCGGTATGTCTGAGGCCATGTGCCGGAGTCATGGTCAACCAAGAGGTGTCACACCCAACCATAGAAGGGACACACTATATGTGCCCAGAGTGTCCCTGTACATAATACCTCTGCAACAGAACAGCAGTAGCAGATACCAGTGATACCCGCATGTGTGCCGAGACACCCAGATGAGCAATGAGCCACACATGATAGACATAGCGACATTTAGAATCACACAAAGGTATGTGACCACGTCCCCGGTGACGGTGACATGGTGTGACGGCATACAAAGCCCCATACAAGGCAGCACCCCACAACCACAATGCAAGGAAAGGCATGCAGAGGACACAGGCGACATTGGCACCCCTGATATCATACACCATACGCGCATGTGAGATATGGTAAATACACACCCAGAAGGACACAGTCCCCATATTGTCCGGCCTCAAATTGGCCGAACAGTGCCGAATGCTGCAGGATATAGGAGTCATGGGTGGACCCTGAGAACCGTGGAACCACATTCAGAATATGCATATTTGCATCACAAACAACCTGTACATTCAGGGAATGGTAGTGCTTGCGGTTGCTGAACACAACCTCCCTGTCGCGTGGCGGGACCAGGGCAACATGTGTGCAATCAATAGCTCCCATCACGTGTGGTATCCCTGCAAGCTGCTGGAATGCCTGGCCCAGGGCCCCCCAATGTTGCCTATTGTTTGGAATCGCAATGTAATTCCCAACCCGGCTGACCATGGCCTGCTGTACCTGGTGGTGAGAAGGTTGACCTGTTCATCCTGCCCACTGCGAACATCAAGGATTGGAAACAGCCAGAGGCAAAGAAATGTAAGGCAGCCAGGAGCTTGGCCAATCCCGGTATGGCATGTGACCGGGCAGTCCGAGGCTCAAGGTCAGGTCGTAGATCCTCATAGAGCTCCCTAATAGCCCCTGTGTCTAGACAGTAGAGAGAGATGACCTGGTCCTCACGTATGTCCTGGAGCATGGGCCTGGGCCTGTAGAGGCGTGGCAGGCAGAGCCATGCCTCAGCACGCCTATGGTGCTGTGCTGGTATCACCTCCGCCTGTGGAGCCCCCATAGCTGCAGGTCTGAGTTTCAGCAGGACTGCACCCATACCCAGTGCCATAGCCCCAGGACACCATCTCCCCCATCAGACAACCGCAGCTCCTCCAGCTCCACCAACGCCACCACCGCACAACCCGCATTCCCAATCTGAGCCATAATAGACATGAGATGGAGCACAGATAGATGTTAAATAGGGTGTGGAGTATGGAAAATAATCAGAGCTAACCTAACACACCTGGTGATGCTGGGATGCACACCAGCAACAGCATAGTAAATGATGGCAGATAAAGACCAGCATGGTCCATTGAGAACGTCCAGCATGTACGGAAGCGTAACACCTGTCACCCACCTACTCACTCTTATAGGCGGAAGCCTAGGGAGCTTCAGTGGGGCCTCTTCTTAATGTAGCTGGGACTTTACAATGCCCCCTGGGATCTGTAGTCCCACTAGCTAATCAAAAAGGTAGTTGTGAACGAGTAGCCAGGCTTTTCAAAAGAGGTATTTTATTTCCCTTCCGGGAGAACTTTTGCACACAAGAATCAAAAGAAATAAACCATATTTTTCTGGTACAAATGAAACATGAACTACTGGTAACAAAAAGGTGCTTATCTTCAGCGAATCCAAAAAGGTAAGACAGTCCTTGTACTTTATACAAGTGAGTTCTTCACAATCCATTTCACTCAACGGATTTCTGTTTTAAACAAATCAGCATAGAGAGGAAATGTTATCTGAGAACATTAGTGCACACTCCATTTGGAACTCCTCAGGACTTTCCCCACAAAAGTCACAGTCCATGTCCTCATAGTTTTCCCCGTAGCTATCTTCAGAATGGTTGTAAATCATATCATTGTTGCACAAACCCTCCTCTCCTTTCCAAAGGCTTCTCTCCCCCTCTCTATCAGGGTGAATTGGAAGGTTACCGTATATAGTGGAGTTTTCCTCCAGAGGGCCACACACTCTTAGCTGTGTGTATGGGAAACTCTCCCTTTCAAAGTTCCCCGTAGTACCGGAGCCTTACACAGTTTGTCCTTAAGGGCAGTAAAGGCTTCTTCAGCCTCTGGGGTCCACCTTACGGTATTCGGCGCGTTTTTTCAAAGCATCTCAGTAAACAGGAAGCTCTCTTCGGCAAATCGAGGTATGAACCTCCTGTAGTATCCTACTAAACCGAGGAAACTACGTACTTGTTTTTTTATTCCTGGCCAGGGAAAATCCCTCACGCTTTCAATTTTACAAGCTAGGGGCTTACAAGCTACTCCCCTCCCGACCATGTGGCCCAGGTACTTAGCCTCCTCGCTGGCGAATAGGCACTTTGAGGGGTTTAGCGTTAAACCGGCCTTGCGCAGTGCTCTCAGGACTGCCTCTACCCTTGTGAGGTGCTGGGTCCACGTCGTACTATATATCACTACATCGTCCATGTAGGCCAATGCGTAGTCATGGTGGGGTCTTAGGACCTGATCCACCAGGCGCTGGCAGGTGGCGGCGGCGCCATGCAAGCCAAATGGCATGCGCCTGAACTGAAAGAGCCCTATGGGCGTGCTAAACGCTGTTTTGGGTTTTGAGTCTTTTGTTAATGGCACTTGCCAATACCCTTTTGTAAGGTCTAGTGTCGTTAAATATTTGGCCTGCCCCAGGCGGTCTAATAAATCATCGATGCGGGGCATCGGGTAAGCATCGAACTGGGAAATCTCATTTACCCTGCGAAAGTCTATACAAAACCTGAGAGTCCCATCTGGCTTGGACACCAGCACTATTGGGCTTGACCAGGGACTATGTGACTCTTCTATTATGCCCATAGTGACCATCTCCTTCACCTGCTCTATTATTTCCTTCTTTTTAGTTTCTGGCATACGGTAGGGGCGCTGCCTAATTACTTGTCCTGGCGCTGTGATTATCTCGTGGGCAACGATATGGGTTTCCCCGGGTTTTGTGGTCAGGACATCAACAAATCTGTCCAGCACCTGGGTTAATTCCTGTTGCTGTTGCGGGGAGAGGCCTGCGCCTAACCTAGGTTTTGGCCTTTCCTTCCAATCAGAAATTTGAGGACCCAGATCTTCTTCCTTCTTTTCCTCTGCTAGGGCCGTCATAATCTTTACTTCCTTCCGCCCAGTAGACCCGAACCCTTGTTCCCCCCGAGTAGTTGGTGGTAATGATGAGACCTCCTCCACTGTGGGAAAGCCCACACGCTCACATGTTAATTGAGCAATGTGGTCGCCTATTTGGACTTTAAAGTCCTTCTCTCCAAAATTAAAGATCAGGACCTTTATGCAGCCCCTGTAATCGGGATCTATAACCCCTGCCCCTATATCCAGAAAGAATTTTACTGCTAGGCCCGACCTTGGGGCAATACGGCCGTAGCAGCCCTCCGGTATTTTGACTTGTATGCCTGTGTCAACCAAAGCTTTGCCCCCTTTTTCCACTATAACTTCCTCTGCACTGAAAAGGTCGTACCCTGCAGCTGCTGGGGAGGCTCTCTGCGGGCTTCTTGCTAGTTTTGACACCTTACAGAACTGGAGCACAAATTTTGTTTTCCCTAAGGGACCCTCCCTCTTGGGTGCCTGCGATTGTGCTCTAGACTTTGTTGCTTTCCCAAATAAGGGATTAGGGAGTCTCACTGCTAAAGCCTCTGACCCATGGCCGGCCCGTCCATTGAGCAAGAATGTTTTTTGCACAGGGCCCCGCGTTTCAGGGGGCCCCGCGCAAAGAACATTCTGCTTTTTTTTTAAATTACTTTAAAAAAAAAAACTGGCTCTGGCTGCTGCCGCTGCCGCTACCACCGCGGCAGCGGCAGAATGGAGTGTCCCGCGGGGCCTCCTCTTCTCGTTCAGCCCCTCTGCAAAGGCTTTCAGATTCGCGAAGGGAGAAAGTCTCCCTCGCGTCTCTGTTAAGCCCGCAGGGGCTAATGGGAAATTTCCCATCTGCCCCTTTAGACGCAAGGGGCTGATGGGAAATTTCCCATTAGCCCCTGCGGGCTTAACAGAGACGCGAGGGAGACTTTCTCCCTTCGCGAATCTGAAAGCCTTTGCAGAGGGGCTCAACGAGAGAAGAGGAGGCCCCGCGGGACACTCCATTCTGCCGCTGCCGCGGTGGTAGCAGCAGCAGCCAGAGCCAGTTGTTTTTTTTTTAAATTTTGCCATAAGCGGCAGCGGCGGCGGCGGGGGGGGGAGTTTAAGACTGGCAATGGGCTGGGGGGGGTTAAGACTGGCAAGGGGGGGTTAAGACTGGCAAGGGGGGGTTAAGATTGGCAGGGGGGGGTTAAGACTGGCAAGGGGGGGGGGATGGGGCGATGGGGGGGTTAGGACTAGTAATGTGCTATGGGGGGTTGGGACTGATAATGGGCTATGGGGGGGGCTAGGACTGATAATGGGCTATGGGGGGGTGCTAGGACTGGTAATGGGCTGTGGGCTGTTGGGGGGGTTAGGACTGGGAATGTGCTTTGGGCTGATGGGGGCTCTCTGGAAATGAGGTGATGGGGGGTTAGGACTGCTAATGGGCTATGGGGGGGGTTAGGACTGATAATGGGCTATGGGGGGCTAGGACAGGAAATGGGCTGATGGGGAGGGGTTAGGACTGGTAATGGGCTGTGGGCTGATGGGGGGGGTTAGGACTGGCAATGAGCTATGGGGGGCTGACTGGAAATGGGCTGATGGGGTTAAGAATGGAAGTGGGCTGATGGGGGGTTAGGACTGGTAATGGGTTATAGGGGGGCTTAAACTGAAAATGGGGTGATGGGGGTTAGGACTGGAAGTGGGTGGATGGGGGGCTAGGACTGGTAATGGGTTGGGGGGTTGCTATGACTGGAAATGGGCTGAGTGGAAGGGGAGGCTTGAACTGCAAATAGCTGATGGGGAGAGAGCTTGGAATGGAAATGGGCTGTGAGGGAAGGGAGCTAGGACTGAAAATGGGCTGATGGAGCAGCTAGGATAGGACTGGAAATGGGCTGTTGGGGGGAGCTAAGATTGGAAATGGGCTGTGGTGGTGGCTTGAATTGAAATGGACTCATGGAGGGGCTAGAACTGGAAGTAGGCTCATGGGGGGCTTGGACTGGAATTGGGCTGAGTGGAGGGGAGCTAGGATTTGACATGGGCTGATGGTGGGGCTAGGAAATGACTAGAAATGGGCTGATGGGGGCTAGGATTGGAAATGAGCTGATGAAGGGACTCAGACTGAAAATGGATGGGGGAGCTAGGACTGGAAATGGGTTGATGGGGGGCTAGGACTGGAAATGGGCTGATGCAGGGACTAGAAGGGAATGGATGCTGGATGAGACTGGAACTAGAAGGGAGCTGATGTTGAAGGATTAGAATGGGATGGGGCTGGGAGAGTAAAATGGAGAGGGGAAAAATATATTTTGTGTGGGAGGGATGAAAAATCTACAATTGGCCGGGTATTGGGAGAGTAAGTGGGGATTGAGGATGGAGGGGTAAAATTTGTGTGGATGAAATAGGAATGAGGAAAGAGCAAAAGGAGAAAGATTAGTATGTTAAAGCAGATGTAGAGAGAGAGAATGGAAAAAAAAAAACTAGAAGAGAGAAGAAAGAACAAATGGACAGCAGACGATGGACAGCAGAAAATATGAAGAAACCAGAAGAAAGTGGCTGGAGCAATTGCAACTGAAAAAAATGCACAAAAGGTAGAAAGATATCTCTTTATTTTGAATTTATTAACTGGAATATGAAAGCTCTGGGAAATGTGCATCATTAACGTCTGCGCTTTGTTTGGTACAAGAGGAAATTAATTTATAGTTTTATTTCTACAGTGGTGTTGTACATTCCAAGTTTGGCTTTTGGGGTTCCCAGTTTAATTATTGCCTTCCTGTTTCTAAATTGTGATTCCTTGTTTGGTGATGGTCTATGTTCTGCATGTGTAACTGAGCTGAGGTATTCTATTTATGTAATTCCTATTTGTCATTGCCACTTGTTCTCTTTCCCCAGTATTCTCTGAAATGTATTGGTTTAATATTTGCAGTGTTGCCTTTTGATAGGTAGGGTATGGTGCTTTGTGAGTCCTGGTAATGCTGTCAGGGTACGGCGGGTTTGCTATGGGTTCTAAATGGGCAGCGTTTGTAGTAGTTCCTAATGTGCCTGGCGGTTGGCACTGGATTATAGTAATGTAGAAATCTTTTAGTCTTTCTTTATCCATACACTCATTAAGAGACATGTTTACTAAAAGTTAGTGTATGGTAACATTATGCAAATATTTATGCAAATAAGGCCACTTATGCAAATGAGGCCCCGCACCGAGTCTCCGCACATGGCCCCGCACCCCCCTTGGGCCGCCCCTGCTCTGACCCCATTTCTCTAGGCCCTACCTGGGGTTGACTGGCCCTCCGGCCAGGCTTGTTTTTTATTTTTATTTTATTTATTTAACACTTATTTATATACCGCATCTTCCAGCGATCAGTTGCGGTGTACAATCAACAACAGTCAACAATGCAGAGCTTGTTTTACATAGAACAATGATAACTTTTTACATAGAACATCTTAACTTACACAACAACGGGTTTAAAAACTAAGCGGAATAATTCAATAATTCAACTAAGACAGAATGTGTAACAGTTAAAACAAAAGTACTGTCCCTATAACATAGGCAGATTATGACAGTTGTAACTATATACAGATTATGACAGTTGCAACTATATACAGGTAGAATTTCAATGCATAAGAGTGGAGTGATTATACATTTAAGTTTTGTATGTATTGTTTGTAGTAGGGAGTATAAACTTTATTTTGGGCAGGTTCGTGTTTAGCCATTATCTAAGTTGAGTGGAAGGTTTTCCATGGTATTATAGTGTTTAGTGAATAAGTATGTTTTCAATTTTTTTCTGAATTCTGTTATCTCTGTTAGTGATCGTAAGTCCTCTGGTAATGAGTTCCAAACTGTTGGGGCTATGTGGGAAAAGGCTCTATTATTTGTTAATTTGTGAGTTCTTATATATTCTTTCGGCATTTTAAGTTTATTTGATTGTCCTTTTCTATGAGTGGGCTTAGGTGGTTCTTTGCTTATTAGGTTACAGAGTGTCTTCGGGGCCATGTCATTTAGGGCTTTGAATGTAGTTATTATTGTTTTGTATGTTATCCTGCTTTGTATTGGTAACCAGTGAAGGGATGCTAGTATCGGTGTAATGTGTTGGAGTGAATTTATCTTTAATATAATTCTAGCTGTTGCATTTTGCGCAAGTTGGATCCTTTTGATGTTTTGTTTAGAAATGCCTATAAGTATTAAGTTGGCGAAATCGAAGTGGGGAGTTATGGTAGCCTGTATTATATTGATAAAATCTTGTATAAATACAAGGGGGCGTAATTGTTTGAGGATTTTAAGTTTGAAGTAGATTTTCTTTAATGTATTTCTAATGTGCGTTTCCATAGTAAGGTGTGTATCTAAGATAACACCTAGATATCTTATTTCATTTTTTATTTTAATTTCTTGGTTTTGTAGTGTTATGTGGGTTGGAGGAGTGAATGAATGGTTTTTTGTTACAATTAAGACTTCAGTTTTAGCGTGGTTTATATGGAGGTTTGGGGTTTTTAGCCAGTGTGTGATTTCATTGTAGCAGTCTGATAGAAGTTGAAGTGCTGAACCTTGTGGTAACCCTATTTCTTGTTTGTATGTGTTGGATGTTTGGGTACCTGTTCTTACATTTTGTGTTCTGTTATGTAAATATGAGGTGAACCATTTATGTACGGTGGAGTTTATGCCTATCTGCCTTAGGTTGTTGAGCAAAATTGAGTGATGCACGCTATCAAACGCTGCTGATATGTCGATGAAAAGGAGAATGAACGCCTGTTTGTGATTGTCAATTCCTTTTAGGAGTGTATCTATTAATACTGTTAGAAGTGTTTCTACTCCATGGCAGGGCCGGAAACCATATTGTTGTTCATCGAGTGGGTAAGATAAGTCTATAAATTCCTGTGTCTGTAGTTGTACTACCTTTTCAATTACTTTGGCCAAGAATGGTATGCTAGAGATGGGCCTATATTTATTTATTTATTTATTTTATTACAATTTCTTATATACCGCACTATTGTCAGCGCGGTTTACATATAACAAAATGACCATAACAAACTGTTTGGCTTCACATAGAACAGGAGTAACAACTTGGGTAACATGTTTTGCTTTACAGAGAACAGGAATAACAACTTGGATAACATGGGGATGTAAACTGAACTAACTAATTACATATGTACAATGAGATTGATTGCTGAGGATTTAGGGTGTTACATGTGTACAGTAGGGTTGAGATGTTATCTGGGAGGTGAGGGGGGGCAGTTAGGTAGGGGATAGGTTAATCTGGTAGTACTGTGTAAATAAATGGAATTTGAGAGCCTTTCTGAATTGTGTTAAGTCAGTAATTGTACGGATGCCTGGTGGTAATGCGTTCCAACATTTTGGGGCATAGATACTGAAAGCCCTGTTAGATGTTGCGATAGTGTACTTTGTTGAAGCCTTTGGGATTAATAGTGCATTTGTGGATAGGGATCTCCTTGTTCTGTTGGGAGGAGTGAGTTGGATGATATTAGTTAATGAAGGGGAGGTGATGCCATGGATGGATTTGAAAGTGAGCAGCAAAGATTTGAATATGAGCCTTCCTTGAATGGGGAGCCAGTGTAGCTGTATTAGGATGGGTGTTATATGGTCACATCTTGCTGCTCCCACTAAGACTCTAGCTGCGGCATTCATATGATGTTGGCGATGTTTTATCTAGTTTGGAGTTCTTTAAAATTGGACGTATTTGTGCATGTTTGAGCGGGGATGGAAGGTATCCTTGGGTGAGTGAGAGGTTTACTATTGGTAGAATATAGGATAGTAGAGTTGGCAGTGTGTTTTTTTATCCATGATACTGGGCATGGATCTAAGTACGAAGTTGTGGTATTTAGGTTGGAGATGATTGTTTTTAATGACGCTTTTGATATGGGGTAAAATTCTGACCATTCATCTACAGGTTGATAGGTGAAGTTGAAGTTGATATTTTCTGAGGGCATGGCAGGTTTCTTAGATTTGTTTTGATAATGATTAGCTAGGGTTTGAACTGAGATGTCAGTGATTTCGTTGCTAGAATTTTGCTCATTATTAGTTAATTTTCTGACTATGGAAAATAACTCTCTAGGTCTATTGTATGATTTTGTTAAGATTGCTGCGTAATAATTTTTCTTTGTGCTGTCTATTGTTTCCTTATATTTTGTTAGATAGTTATTGTATATTTCCTTGTGTACAGACAACTTGGATTTCCTCCATTTCGATTCAAGTTTTCTTAATTCTTTTTTCATTTGTTTTAGAGTGCTATTAAACCATGGTGAACTATTTGTTTTGGTGTATATGGTCTTTTTATTTGGTTGACTATTTTTAGCTTCATTATTAATAGTATCATTCCAGTTATTAACAGCATCATCCAAATTAGTTGTTGATAAGAAGTAGGGGATTGTTGAGTCAAGGAAGTTTGTTTCATTAAATTTTTTGTATTTTGTAGTGGGGGAACTTCTTATGTAATTATTGACGCTGGGGATGGGATATTTGAGATTTATTTTGATGATAGAATGATCAGACCAAGGTGTCTCTGTGCATTCAATGGAATTTGGGTTAACTAGCTTGAAGAATATCTCAGGGAGAAGAACCAAATCTAGTGTACCTCCTTTGATATGTGTTGCAGTTTTAATTATTTGATGGTACTCTATGTCTGCTATGGTGTCTAGGAATAATTTAGAATCTAGTGTTGGTAGTGACGGAAGATTAAAATCGCCTAGCATGATTACAGGATTTTGATCAGTAGATGAACTGAGAAGTTCAATAAGGGAATCCAGGTCATCTGTTTTATTGTTTGGGGGTCTATAAATTAAGCAAATTTTTATGAGGCCAATTTTTATTAATAATGTGTCTATGTTATTATTGATATTTGATTGGATTGACTTGGCGTTTAATGTTTTTTTTGTCATCATTAGGACTCCACCACCTTTTTTATTGGATCTATGTTTGTAGAATGAGTCATAGTTCTCTTTATCAAGTTGATTTAGATAGACTGTATCTGTTTCAGTGAGCCATGTCTCTGTGACACATAAAATGTCAGGTTTTAAGTCAGTTATCAGGTCATTAAATATGGGTAGTTTATTTTTCATTGATCTTGCATTAATGAGGATGCATGATAGGGAGGATGAGTAGTTAGAACAGATTTTCTTATCTGTTTGATGTGTGTTTGTTTGTTGTATGTGTATTAGTCTGTGATAGTTAATTTTTGAGTAGTTTTGATGAGTGTGTCCTATGTGGCAGTCATTTCGAGTATGTGTGTGTATTATAGGTATAGTCATGTGATATTTGTGGTTTAAACATAGGGATAGGTCAATTATTATTATTGCTAATAATATACAGGTGTATGATATTCGTATGATCATATTAGGGTGAGGCATTTTCTGTATTTGGCTCAGCTTAATGTGAGTGTATGAAAGTGAATGTGGAACTACTGACAACAGTATCTTTAGTGCAACGATTGGTAGATACTAAAAACTACTGACAACAGTAATTGTAGTGTAACAATTGCTAGTTACTAAACACAATTGCCAGATACTGAGAACAGTGATTATCTGTGTGGAACTTAGTAACAGCAGCTATTAGATGCTAGATACTGTCTACAGCAAGTAGCTATGTGGTAGATAGTATAATGTATATAGTATAATGTATATTGTTAAACCCTTCTTCCATTTTCTGGAAAAATGGTGGCCAATCCCGTCCCAAGACAACTTCCCTGGGCAGTTTTGGAACAATAGCCATCAACATCTGCTGTTTTGTTCCTAATGCACCCACCTCTAAGTTGTGTAAGGGATAGTGTGAGCCTGCTCCATGCACACACCTAATACGTACTTGGCCTTCTGCTTGACTCGGGGGTGACGAACGGTGCTTCTCAATGGCTTCCCAGAGCTTTCGTGAAACCATGCTCTGGTCAGCCCCCAAGTCAAGTAGTGCCAGTGCATCCATACCTTCTACCTTGACTGGTAGGAGAAACCCATCCCGGTTTGGTTCTTCAGCTCCTGACACCAGAACTGTTCTTTCAGGGCAGCTTCTCTGAAAATGTCCGGCCTTCCCACAGGTGAAACATTTCCCATTGGGTACATGCAAAACATTAACATTCTCAGAGTTATTAGCAGTAGACATTTTAGCATTTAACCTGTTACCTTTCCTGCTAAAATTTCTCATCCCAGCTGCTCGCCACAGACCTACCCCCGAGGTGTCAGTCATCTCTGCTGCGAAAAACCTCTCAGCAAGAGTGGCTGCCTCATCGGTGGTTTGACAATGCTGGAGCGTCAAAAATGTTTTTACCTCACTGGGAACAGCTTGCATATACTGCTCTAAAACAATTTTGTCTATAATTGTTTCCAGTGTGCTTCCTTCCGGATTTAACCATTTTCCGGCCAAACGTTTCAGCCTTTGAGACAGGGCCTTAGGGGTCTCCTGAGGCTTTATCCTTGCCTCCCTAAACATTCTATGGTAATGCATAGGAGTCAGCCCTAGTCTGTCTTTGACTGCTTTTTTGATTTCTGCATAATCAGATGCCAGGCTAGCCGGCATGGCTTTATATGCAGAAAGAGCCTCGCCAGATAATGATATGGCAAACCTAGTTGCCCATTGCTCCTCTGGCCATTTCAAAACTGCGGCTATCCACTCAAAAGCGTCTATATAATCGTCCAGATTATCATGCGGCTTTAATTGTCCTAGTGACAAAGCACCTTGAGGGTTCAGTCCTGTTCCCTGGAATATGGAGGGGATGTCTGCTCTGGTATCCACTGGCTTCTTCAAAAGCGCCTCCATGGTGTCCATCAGCGGCTTTTGCTGCTCCCTCATAGTCAGGGCGGTCTGCTCCTGCAGATACCGGACCAGCTCTATTTGTTTGTCCCACTGTGCCTGCATCCAGCACATAACATCCTGCGGCTCCATGTTCGGCGTCGAAGTCCCTGTGGAGAGAAAAGACAAAAAAAAACAACACCAAGTGCGGTACTGCGACTTTTCTCTTCCCTCCGTCTATTTCTCCACTTGCCCACCAGCGCCCCCTTTCTCACACTTGTCCTGCCCCAGTTATGCCCAGGTACCCTTTACCTGAGGCTTCATGCAGGATTCAGCCTGTGAGAAAGTCAGCTGCGTCATCAGCACCTGGCAACGAGAAATCTTCCTCGACGGCTCTCCTCAGTCTGGATAAAGTCCTTTCCAGTAGACAAAGTAGTTCTTGTAGCTGTCTTTTTAATCCTTAGGCAAAAATCCAAAGAACTACGCCATTTGTCACCCACCTACACACTCTTATAGGCGGAAGCCTAGGGAGCTTCAGTGGGGCCTCTTCTTAATGTAGCCGGGACTTTACAATGCCCCCTGGGATCTGTAGTCCCACTAGCTAATCAAAAAGGTAGTTGTGAACGAGTAGCCAGGCTTTTCAAAAGAAGTATTTTATTTCCCTTCCGGGAGAACTTTTGCACACAAGAATCAAAAGAAATAAACCATATTTTTCTGGTACAAATGAAACATGAACTACTGGTAACAAAAAGGTGCTTATCTTCAGCGAATCCAAAAAGGTAAGACAGTCCTTGTACTTTACACAAGTGAGTTCTTCACAATCCGTTTCACTCAACGGATTTCTGTTTTAAACAAATCAGCATAGAGAGGAAATGTTATCTGAGAACATTAGTGCACACTCCATTTGGAACTCCTCAGGACGTTCCCCACAAAAGTCACAGTCCATGTCCTCATAGTTTTCCCCGTAGCTATCTTCAGAATGGTTGTAAATCATATCATTGTTGCACAAACCCTCCTCTCCTTTCCTCTCCCCCTCTCTATCAGGGTGAATTGGAAGGTTACCGTATATTTATTTTATTTTATTTATTTAGTAACACTTATATACCGCTACTTCCAGCGATCAGAAGCGGTTTGATTACATCTTTGGGATTTGTCAAAAATCAAGACAGAGAAGTTGGGGCATATATACAATAGTTCAGAGGTAAATCACAGCACACAGAATATGGTCTCGAGATTGGCCTAGACATATTTACATAATTTTACAAAAGGGATTCTACTTCAACATATTTACATTTTTACATATAACTGTTCACTTCATCCTTTATCTCTTTGGGATTTACTACTGGTTGTAGTGACAGTGGAATAGATGCGTTTTTAATTTCTTCCTGAAATCAACTATGTCTTTAATTGCTCGCAGCTCATGTGGCAGTTGGTTCCATAAGGTTGGGGCATAGAATGAAAATGCTCTGCGGCTAGTACTGGCTTTTACCTGTCTGATGATGTTTGGCACTTGTAGCATGTCTGAGTTGATAGTTCTCCTGTCTCTGGTGTTAGGTTGCTCGCAGATAAGGGTTGAGAGGAATGATAGGGCTAGGTTATGAATGAGTTTGAACGTTGTTACCAATGTTTTATATTGTATCCTGGCAGCAATGGGTAGCCAGTGTAGCTCGATCAATACGGGTGTAATGTGTTCAGTTATGCTTGATCGCATGATGATCCTCGCCGCCACATTTTGTGTCAATTGCAAGATATTGGTGGTTTTCTTTGGCAGACCCTGTAGGATGGCGTTACAGTAGTCTAAGTGAGGCATGATGAGTGCTTGCACAACAGACCGGAAATCACATGGTTCAAGTATATTCCGCAGGGGTCGTAACACTCTAAGTTTGTGAAAAATGGTCTTGTTGGTGTTGCTCAGGTGTTTTTCCATCTTTAGTTTGCTGTCGATTGTGACTCCCAGATACTTGATCTCATTCTTAGTGTTGTAAGTGTTGTTACACAGTGTGATTGTTGGAGGAGGTTTGAAGTCAGGTTTACTGGATATGTACATCACTTCCGTTTTCTTGTGGTTAATCGACATATTATTTTGTTGTAGCCATCCTAACATCTCGCCCAGGCAGGTTTCGAGCTGAGTATATTTAGGGTCTGCGGCATCTACTTGTGTGTACAGCATAATATCGTCTGCGTAAATGTGGTAATTGATGTCATGTTTCCTGAAAATGTCACTGAGAGGTTGCATGTAAATGTTAAAAAGTAGTGCCGAGAGGGCCGAACCCTGTGGTATGCCTTGAGTTTGAGTGAAGGCTTCTGCTTTTTCGCCGTTGAATTGGACCTGCGGCGTTCTGTTCGTTATGTAAGATGATAACCATTTCATGGGGGTTCCCAATATTCCAATTGATTCCAGCTTGTCTAGGAGGATTCCATGATGGACAGTATCAAAAGCGGCAGAGATGTCGATGAAAATGAGAATAAACATTTTCTTTCTGTCTTCGAGGCCTTTGAGGAGGTTGTTAAGCAGGGCCAATAGAAGAGTTTCGACCCCATGGTTTTTTCTGAACCCGTATTGCTGACTGTCCAAGGTTTCATGGTCGTCCAGGTTGTCTTGAAGTTGAATGAGGGCTGCCTTCTCAATGATCTTTGCTAGGAAAGATATGCTAGAGATTGGGCAGTAAGATGGGTCCTCTTTGTTGAGTGAGCTGTTTTTTAGAATCGGTCTAATTATGGACTTCTTGAGCTGTTAGGCATGATACCTTGACACAGTGATTGGTTCACAATGTGTGAGACCTGGTGGACGATATCCTTTTTTGCCGCCTTGATCCACGCAGCTGGGCAGGGGTCTAGCGGGGAGGTGGTGGTGTTGATACTGGTTATTATTTCAATAGTTTGTTTATCATCAATTTTATGAAACTCATGCCATGTCTGTTCTTGTTCCACTTCAGTTTTCAGATGTGATGTGTCAACACAGAGATTGGGTGATGTTGTTATCAGCTTGCTTGCGTAATGGTTTGCGAGAGTTTGCGGATGGATAGTGTTACCATGTTGTTCCGGCTGGGACGTTTTAGTTAGTGATTTCACTAGTTGAAATAGTTCACGCGGTTTGTTGATAGCTTTATTTAGCAGGGTGGTGTGGTGTGTCCTTTTCGCAGCATCTACTTCTTCTTTGTACTTCGAAAGGAGGTTGAGGTACTCAGCTCGGTGTTCAATAGATTTGCTATGTCTCCATTTTTTTTCACACTTTCTTAGTTCTCTCTTCATTTTAGTCAGCTTTCCTGTGTACCAGGGTTCGGATTTGAGTTTGACCGGGATTGACGTATTTTTCCATTTAGGGTTCGCTGTAGTCTGAATTCCAATGTCCCAGCTGTTTGTTAGTGCATCGAGGTCTGTACTTTCCATGTCAATGTGTGCCTTGATGCTACTTGTGAAACATTCAAGGTTTAGTTTGTTGAAACTTCTCTGTTGGTGCATTTCTCGTTGTGCTTTCGCGTCTTTTGGTAACGAAGGTAGTTTTATCTGCATATCGATTTGGCGATGGTCAGACCAAGGTACTGCTTTGATCTTGAACAAAGGCTTCTCGACGTTGCACTGTTTACTCGTGGGAGTGAAGACCATGTCCAGGATATGGCCCTTTTCATGGGTGGGCTCATTTATTATCTGCTGATATCCTAGTTGGGACATAGCTTCCAGGAAGGTGTTGGCGTGCGCTGCTGTTGTTGATGCCAGGTTTAGGTCACCTAGAATGATTTGGAATTTCTTTGGTTGTGTTGAGGAAATGTTTTCTAAAGCTGCAGCAAATATTTCATGATGCGGCGAGGGGGATCTGTATATTAGGCAGATGGACACTGCTGGGTTCTCCACTTTGAGCAGGTCTATGTCTGGGTTTGAGTCCAGGGACGTGCATGAGAGTTGCAGGTTGGATTTAGCAATTATGAGCACTCCTCCACCTCTTTTGTTGGAGCGAGGGCAGTTATACAGGTTGTATCCGGGTCTGCTTATCTGGTTCAATAAGGCTGCATCGGTGTTAGTGATCCAGGTTTCTGTTACACAGAGGATGTCAGGTTGCTCGTCTTTGATGATGTCGTAGAGGATGTGTGTCTTGTTTCTGATTGATCGAGCATTGATGAGTGTGATGTTGCAGACCACCAGCGGTGTTTGTGGAGTCTTGTTGTGTGTAGCGTGGAGCAGGAAGGGCTTGCTTACACATGTTCTTGTAGTTTTTGGTTTGTGGTGCTTCCGTGTTCTATTTTGACTGTTGTTTGAGGGCCTTGGATAAGTCGTGTATGTTGATATTATTCTGGTTGTGCGGTAGAGTGTGAGCAGGGGTGGTTTATTTTATTTATTTATTTAACAGGTTTTCTATACCGCCTTTTCCTTAAATCAAAGCGGTTACCAGACACAAGAAGGGAGAACAGAGACAGGGGGCATACACTGACTAAACTAAAGAGTGAAGGTAAAATTGGGATACGCAACATCAAGGAACCGTTACAGTAAAACAAGTTATATGCAGGCTATAATAATAGAGACTGTTAGATGTCTGTGCCATAGTACTCAGTGAAGAGTACAAATTTCAGTTGTTTTCTGAACTCCTTTAAATCATCCATGGATCGCACATCGGGAGGGAGAGAGTTCCATATAAGTGGGGCCGATAAGGAAATTGCCCTTTGTGTAGTACATTTACACGCTTTTCTGAAACTACTTGGGGTGCTGAGGGTGTTTGATGTAGTTATTCGTCTTGGCCTGTTGTTATTCTGGAGTAAGAGGTTATGAAGGCTAAAAGCAGAGCATTTATGTCTGATCTTGAATATATTAATTACCATCTTGTATTTGACGCGCTGGCTTATTGGAAGCCAGTGGAGCTCTTTGAGAGTAGGGGTAATGTGATCTTGAGATGCTGAGCCAGCAATAATTCTGGCTGCCGTGTTCTGAGCCATCTGAAGAGGTTTAAGTGAGTGTTTTGAAAGACCGTAGTAGATAGGATTACAAAAGTCCAGAATAGGAGTTATTAAGGCTTGGATGGTGTAGAGGATGTAGAGCGGACTGCATAGTAGTGGCAGGGATTGGTACAGGTTTGTGTTGAGGGCATATGCTGGGATTAGAGTGATCAGACATATTCCAAGGGAAAGGTTTAGTATATTCATATTGCAACGTGTGTGGAGTAATACAATTGATTAGACTACAAATGCTGGTCACAGGCTGAGTGTTGGCTTCTGCAATATTAGTTTTCGGGGACAGCAGTAAGAGTATCAATACTAGCAAGTATCAGTAACAGTCATATTGGTGAAGTCAGTAAGTAACAGTAGTTAGCAATAAGTAACAAACTTAGCAATAAGTAACAAACTTGGCAAGCATCGGTCACAGTCAGCATCGGCAGAAAAAGTATTGGTATTAGTAGCAAATATTAGCAGACAACAGCAGTAGCAATCAAGGGATATTTGACCTTAGCAGTCTCTTAATGGTCCGGTTGTGTTGGCTGGTAATGTCAGTGTCTTAGCTATGTTCCTTCATGGAGCACGTTCGAGGGTTGCTATTATGGGTGCAGCTTACCTCCTGGTGTGTGACTTGAGTTTTCCTCCAGAGGGCCACACACTCTTAGCTGTGTGTATGGGAAACTCTCCCTTTCAAAGTTCCCTCTATTACAAGGAATTAGCCTACTCTTTGGCTCGGTTCCCTCGGAGCTTTCTGAGCACGGAAACTTATCGTGGCTTTTTCCCCAGGCAAGCCTTCTACTCCCTTTTACAGTATGCTTTTCTTTGAGCAGGTAAGTATCCCTTTGATAATAGTTACTGCCCTCCCGGTACCTGTTCTCAGGGAGACTTCCTCTCACAGGTTCCCTCCATCTGCCTGTTTGAATACCTCCGTGGCACCAACCACCTGGTTCTTGTTCAGTGCTGCCCAGCACCCTGTAACCAGCCTCTGGTATTCTCTCAGCTATCTTCTGTAGAACACTGCTTGAACCTCCGTGTGAAGTTTTTCCTTTAGTTTCCAAAACAGCTCTCTTCCTGGAATCCTGGTTAGCCCTCCTAGGATCCTGGTTAGCTCTCCTAAGTTCCTGGTTAGCTCTCCTACTGACAAACTCTGAGTGAGTTTTATCTGCGTCACTCCTAGTGTTCCGGTAAGCCTGCCCTGCTCTCAGCTGCCTCTCATCAGCTAATGTGCTATGATGTAATCCCCTACTAGGGCGTGCTCCTACACCTGGTGCTTTTGTTTTTGCTGGTTGCTCAAAGCAGCCCTGATCCATGTGCTCTGAGCTGTCACTTTTAGACCTGCTCAGCTCTGTTTTTCCTATTTCCATAGGCAGATCCTGATCTACCCCATGACATACCATAACACGCGCAAAAATGCACGTTCCACAAAATGCATGTCCCGTGATTGGCTCCGCTGAATGCAGGTAGGAGGAGCATGCAGCGTGTCCCCGCACCCTAGCATCACACAAACATACAGCGTGACGCACTGCGTGCCCCACCCAGACAAGTTGGTGAGCGCAGAATGTAAGGCGTGTTCCAACATGCACAGGCAGTGCATCCACGCGTATGTCTGACGAAGACTAGCACATGGAGACACACTGCATGACCCATCTACGCACACCGGAATGCGCCATATGTAACAGACAGTACCCAGAGCAATGATAAATACCAGAATGTGCATGCACGCACCATGAACAATGCCAGAGGATAAACCGCCCATGTATGCAACAGTGCACACCAATAGCAGCACTGAGGATAGATCTGAATGTGGAGAGCAGAGGAGAAAGGGCCTAGTGCATCTAGGAATGCGTCTTATGTACACACATTGCAGGACATGATACGTCATGCTTAAGGCACGTACCTGCATGTGGGGTGGGAGTAGTGCCCGTGTGGGCAGACGAGGTGTCCCCACACACTGGCATCCGCAGACGTGCGTGTGGAGGCACCGCGTGCCCCCGACCTGTGATCTGCGGACCCAATCTCAGCGGAGTGCGTGCAAATGTAACGCGCGCTGCTGCGCAGGCAGGCAACACAATGTGGAATGCACATAGTACCACACCCTAGGTACATAACTGGGCAAAGCATGCACATAACACCAAGGGTGTATGGTACACAGGACATACCAGATCATGGAGCAGGAGAGGCAACCCAAGACAGGAGGGGAGATCAGCCAGCAGCCACCAGCGGTCCGCACCACATCGGATCCAGAGGATGAGAGGGCAGGCCCATCCGGGGCCATACACCACCCACCTGACCAGCCTGGAGGTGCACCAGGCCCTAAGCGCTGCCGGAGGACCGTGGCCGATGAGGCCAGGAGGAGGTCGTCCACTTCACCCAGGAGGAGAATGACCTCCTCCTGGCCAGCATCCTTGACAGGTTTGAGGTGCTCTTTGGCCGGCTGAGCTCCACCACCACCATCGGGACACGCACCAGGGCATGGGCAGAGGTTCAGGCAGAGGTGGCGGCAGCAGGGGGTCCACACTGCGACATTGAGAGCCTCCAAAAGTGCTACTGTGGCATAAAGAGGAGCTTCCATGCCCAACTATCACAGGAGAGGCACGATCCTGGAGATTAATGCATGGCTGCGTGGATGGTGTCTTCGAGAGCATTTTGGTTTCCTAGACCATGGGATGCTGTTCCAAGGGTTGCAGAGCAGAGATGGCATCCATCTGTCCAAGAAAGGTCAACGCATCTTTGGTAGTAGACTGGCTAATCTACTGAAGAGGGCTTTAAACTAGATTCGTTGGGGATGGGTGAAGAAAGCCCCCAGGTAAGTGAAAGCCCCCAGGTAAGTGATACATTAAATACCTTTATGGAAATGGGTAACAGGTGTAACATATGGAAAGCAGTGTGTATTAATGCCCGTAGCATGGGAAATAAGATCTCTGAAGTTGAAGCTTTGGTGGGAGTGGCTGACTTGGATTTAGTGGCAGTTACAGAAACATGGTTCACAGAAAACCATGACTGGGATGTAACTATACCTGGCTATACTTTATTCAGAAAGGACAGGGTAGGAAGAAGGGGAGGAGGAGTGGCACTATATGTAAAAACTACTATTAAAGCTTTGGAATTACAGAGCTTAAAAGGGAAAGAGGAGGCATTGTGGGTTAAACTAGAAAGAGGGAAAGAGAAATCTATTTGCATTGGTGTGCTATACAGACCTCCCTCACAAGAGGAAGAGGTGGACAGAGAGTTAATTGAAGACATACGCAGCATTGCTAGGATGCTAGGAAAGGGGAAGTGCTACTGCTAGGAGATTTCAATATGCCAGATGTTGATTGGCACATTCCTGCTGCAGTATCATCTAGGAGTAAGGAGATCCTGGATTCTCTACAGGGAGAACTATTCAGGCAATTGGTAACAGACCCCACACTTGAAGGGGCCATACTGGACTTGGTGCTTACCAATGGAGAAAGTGTTTCTGATGTTGTAGTGGGAGATCATTTTGCATCCAGTGATCACCAGATGGTGTGGTTCAGTATTAGGACTAGGGCTGTTAGAATCCATTCCAAGGTGAAGATCTTAGACTTTAGGAAGACTAACTTTGCAAAGATGGGCCAATACCTCAGGGAGTCGTTAGTGGGATGGGAACAGCTGGGGGATGTAGAAAAACAGTGGGCAAAACTGAAAGGGGGTATTTTAAAGGCAACCAACCTTTTTGTTAAAAAGGTAAATAAGTAGACCACGTGATGCGAGCAGGGTAGCGGTCGCATCCTGAGAGTGCTCCGAGACCCTCAGCCCAGGCCGGCATTATAGCACCGTCTAAACCCGCAATAATTCACTGAAACACCCCCTCGGGAGTGTCGGAGAACTCGCAACATCAAACGCAGCGGCTCGCTGAATACCGGCATGGCGACAGCGGCTAGACTGACCAAAAGAGAGCGGGAGCGGGCGACCGGCTCAAGTAAGATGGCGGAGTCAAACCCATCGCCAAGCTCGCCCAGATCCCCGGCTTCGTCAGATGCGACATCGGCAGCAGTAGTAGCAGCTCTGTCGCCGCAATTTGAGGCGCTACATGAAAAAATGGACGGACTACGTGCCACTGTGGAATCTCTAGGGAGCAGGCTCCATGAGGTCGAGGATCGCCTGGGGCAGACGGAGGAAAAGATGGAGGTGGTGGAGTCAGAGGTGGCTGGCCTAAAACACCAACTAAGCTTGCAAGAGGCGAAGCTCGACGATCTAGAGAACCAGTCCAGAAGGAGCAATTTGCGGTTTATGGGGATCCCAGAGACCGTTCTGGATAAGGACCTGCGGGGCTACTTAGAAGCCTTAACTAGGCAACTGCTGGATGGTGCTGATCTCGGGGACCCCCTGAGAATTGAAAGAGTGCACCGGCTCGGTACTAAGCAATCACAAGATGCTCGTCCTAGAATTGTGCTGGCCAAATTCCTTTACTTCCCGCAGAAGGAAATATTGCTGCGAGCGGCGCGGCAGAAGGGGGAAGTAACCTACAACAATTCCAAAATTCGAATTGCACAGGATTATTCTGCTGCTTTGAGCCGGCGGCGCCGGGAATATGCCCCTCTGTGCGAGAAACTTATCAGTGCTGGGATTCGCTTCTCTGTCCAATACCCCGCTAAGCTACGTGTGATCAGCGAGGGAACACACCACGTTTTCACAACGGCTGCGGAGGCCGCAGGCCTGGTGAATCGCATTGTGCTCGGGGGACAGACGGCCTCTACATCCCCACGCTCTCCACGCTGACACCCCAGAGGACTAACTATGAGGAGAGAGCCTGATTCCCTATCGGGGGAATTGTATTCGGACAACTTGAAGTGGAACAGGTCGTAGCCTCTGCCAGACGGTGGACGAGTTACTTTGTATCGTTGGGACTGCTCCTTTAGATACAAGTTAGCTGAAATCTGCTTTGCTACATTGTTTTTACCCCGGCACTGGACTTCCTACCTTTGGCCAGACTATGTCTCTAGTTCTGGCCAGCTTCGTTCCTTCTCTGACTACTGCCTGCTTAGCGGCTGGATATGGAGCTCTTTTTATTTTTCTTTATCTTTTTCTCCCTCCCCTGGTGTTTTCTTCCCCTTTTTTTTTCTTCTTCTCTCCTTCTTTCAGTGCACAACGCTCCCCCAGGCAAATCGCTGGGCAGTTTTGTCCGCAGTGTTAATTATAGCCTGACTGGTATCCGGGGGGGCCAGTAGGTGTGTAGTTTATTATTTAGTTATTATGTATTTATTATCTATTTATTTTATCATTATTACTATTATTTCCCCTTCTCTACCTGCCCGTGTAATTTCCCTACTGCAAGTGGAGGCAGCCGTCGTGACCATATTAGTCACGTGTGACCATGCAGCCATTTGTAGTGGAGAAAGGGACTATGCCCGGTTGCAAATTCATGGCGATGGGGAGGGGGGTGGTGTGCGGCAGGATCGCCTTCTGGGTGGCATGCCTTAACTGCTCTCGATGCCGGAGCCCCCCTGCTGAGTGCTATGGAGTGGGGAAAGGTAAGAGGCGGTAGGGCCTCACCTTGCGCCGTGGCTGACACGAGGCAGGGCTCTGGGGTTATTCCTCCGCGGCCATGACGATTCTTATAACTTTGGAGTAGCTGAAACAACATGGCCGCCGGAAGTGAGTGCTGTTGCATGCCTACCCGGGGGGTAATTTCCTAATCGCTAAGCCCGTAAAATAGGCCTGCAATTCAGCGATGCAATTCAGCGATGCAATTCAGCGATGTGTATTTGTTTACTCCTGTTGTATTGCTGATGGCTAGCTACCTCTGCTCGTTTTGATGACCTTTGCTTGCATTACACTGGAGAAGGGACCAGACCCCTGCTGGGGCTTCTGTTTCCTTCTAGGGAGAGTGTTCCCCGGCCCTGTGCTGGGGGACCCCAGGGGGACCAACATCCACTGTGCTCGGGGCCCCTTTGGGGGAATAAGCAATGCTCGAGACTTGGGGCGGGTTACCCAGGTGGAAGACCAGCTTGAGCGGGATTAGAATTTACCCTTTGTGGGCGACGGGGGATCGGCCGCTCTCAGAGTGGTCTTGGTGGGCCCTTAGAGAGGGGAGGTGGAGAGGGCCCAAGGTCCAGGAAGCTGACCGAGGGGGCGATGGGGGGGGGGGTGGAAATAGGATGGGGAGGGGAGGGTGCTGGGAGGGAAGGGGGGAAATGGGGGCTCCAGGGGGGGAGGGGGGGAGGGGTTGTCGCACTCCGAACTCACTCCACGGGCAGGGCACTACCTTCTCTAGTCACAAGGATGGGAGGCTCCAGGCTGGGAGGGCCTCCCTAACTACGCTTTGCTGGCAGCTAGGCCATAAACATACCGTGATCCTTTGAAGATCCTAACCTGGAATGTTTGCGGTTTGGGTAGCCCGATAAAGCGATATAAAATACTGAAGGCGCTGGCTAGACAACGTTGTGATATTGCGCTACTCCAGGAAACCCACCAAACAGCGGAAGAGCATGCCAAACTAAGTCGGGACTGGGTAGGCCAGGTTTGGGGCGCACCTGCACGGGGGAAGAAGGGAGGGGTGGCCATTCTACTCCATAAGAGGGTGCGCTTCTCGTTGAAAAAGCAGGTGGTCGATCCTGAGGGACGCTTCTTATTATTGTGGGGCGTACTGGAAGACCATGAGATAATATTAGGGAATATTTATGGTCCCAATATGTTGGACCGGGAATTCTTTGACCGTTTTGTGGCTAAAGTGGAACTACTGCCGGAGGTACCTATAGTAGTGGGGGGAGATTTTAACGGGGTCTTTGATGTGAGTTTAGATACCTCTAGTGGGAGGGGGACGAGGGATAGACTACTTAGCTCTCAAGTGCTGCAACGATTCCGGAGGCGCTTGGGCTTGATGGATCCATGAAGAGTATTACATTCATCTGAGAAGGACTTTACACACGTTTCAAGGGCGCATGGGACCAGCGCGAGAATAGATTATGTTTTATTATCCACAACAGCCTTTGCACAGGTGGTGGAGGCGGAGATAGGCCCCTTGGAGATCTCCGACCATGCTATGGCCTGGGTCGAGATGCATTGGGGGGGAGGAGTAGGTGCATCCCGCCTCTGGCGGTTCCCCATTGAGCTATACAAAGATGAGCAATTCCGGAAATTTTTGGACCATCGTTGGCGTGATTTTGAACTAACTCACCGGGTACACTGCGAGGATCCCGAGTTGGTCTGGGAAACCGCCAAGGTGGTACTTCGAGGAGACATCATTGGCTATGCCGCACGGAAACGTCGATTGATGGCGGAGCAGATCGTTCGGTTGGAGCGGCAAGTTTCCCATGCCCGGGTGCTTAGTGGCCAGTCACCCACAGTGATGAATAAAAAACGGCTTTGGGAGCTTCAGGTGTCCCTGAATGAATTGCTTCATCAACGCGCCAAGAAGTCTCTGCTCTATTATAAATATCGGCTACATTGCTTCGGGGATAAACCGGGGAAACTTCTAGGATGCTGCTTGCGGGGTCCGCGAGGGGGAAACGGGGTAGCGGCTCTCCGAGATGAACAGGGGAAACTCCATCAAAGCCGTGAGGCGATCAGTGCACTCTTCAAAAACTTCTTTCAACAACTCTATATGGCGGAAGAGCCTGACCCTCCTACAATGGAGGCCTACCTCCAAGGGCTGCAGCTTCCCCAGGTGACGGAGACGCAACGGGCCCAACTGGGACAGCCAATTACCTTATCAGAGGTCCAGTCGGTAATTGCTCAGGCCAGTTGTTATAAGGCACCGGGCCCCGACGGCTTTGGGGCTGAGTTTTATAAACTCCTCTCCGACGGAGTGGGACCGTTGTTGGTGGATACTTACCAGCAGCGGATAATAAACGGGGGCGGTAGGCGATGGGGGGATAACCAAGCCTATATTACATTGATTCCTAAACCGGCCAAAGACCCATTGCAGGCGGCCTCTTATAGACCGATCTCGTTATTGAATTTTGATGCTAAGTTGTTGGCAAAAATCTTGGCCGAGCGGTTAGCGGGAGTATTAGGTGACATTGTGCATGAGTCTCAGGTGGGATTTGTACGGGGTCGGTATGCTGTGCGTAATATACGCCGAATTCTAACATCCCTGGAATGGGTGCACAGCCACCAGATGCAGACGCTCCTGGTGAGCTTTGACGCGGAAAAGGCCTTTGATAGGGTAGACTGGACCTATTTGGATCATCTATTACCGAGGTATGGCCTCGGACAGGCTTTCTGTGCTATGGTGAAGAGCTTATACGATGCTCCAACCGCTAGAGTACTATGTAACGGGGTTTTATCGTCCCCCTTTCCATTGCACCGGGGCACTAGGCAGGGCTGTCCATTATCTCCCTTATTGTTTGTTTTGTCCTTAGATCCTCTCATCTGCAGTATCGAACAAGATCGACAAATTCGTGGGATTGAGGTGGGTGCACGAGGATTTAAAGTGTCGGCCTTTGCTGATGATATGCTCGTGCATTTGCTGGCGCCGCGCGAATCGCTGCCGAGACTGATGGCTGAGTTTCAGAGATTCGGTAGTTTTGCGGGGCTTCTGATCAATGCAGAGAAATCGGAGGCCCTGGATGTGTTGGGGGGGCTACGGGATCGCTGGGGGGAGGATTTCCCTCTGAAATGGGCCGAGCATGGGTTTACATATTTAGGTATTATTCTAACCAGACGGCCACAGGATCTATACCATACGAACTTTGAGAAAGTTTTGTCTGGGATGCGGCGCCAATTACGATCCTGGAACCCACTGCCGTTGGCGCTCTTGGGGAGAATCGCAGCAATTAAAATGGTGATCCTACCCCGTATACTCTACTGGTTTCAAACTTTGCCGGTCTGGTTACTACGAAGGGATTTGCTTAAACTGGAGAGGGAGATCCAAAGATTTTTGTGGAAGGGGGCTCGAGCGCGGATCCCGATATCTCGTATGATTGGCGGATGGCGACAGGGAGGCCTGGGGCTACCGGATTTAAGACTCTATGCACTGGCTTGCCAGGCGCGACATCTTGGAGATTACCTCGGGGGAACGGACGTTTATACACCTAGAGGGCTAGAGGCGGCGTTAGTGGCTCCTTTCTCCCTGGTGGGGACCTTGCATGTGGACTCGAAGTATCTGCCCTTGAGACTCACACGGAATGTGTTGTTGAACGCGTTGCGGCAAACATGGAAACAATTAAATGGCTTCTGGCAATGTAACTGGCAGGTATCTAGCTGGCTACCGATACAAGGTAATGTGCATTTTCGGCCAGGATTGGATTCACAAGCATTTAAGTTATGGCACCGACAGGGCCTACATTATTTAGGGCATGTAGTCGACCTCATGGGTAAATGTAAGCCGTTTGTGGAACTCCGTGCGGAATATGACCTGCCCAATAGCCACTACTTTGCGTGTCATCAGCTTTCTCATTATGTGGCTTCGTTACCCAGGGCGGAACTGGGGGAGGACCGGTCGAAGCAAATTATTGATTTCTTGGAACTTGGGGGGGATTCCCCCTGACGATAGCTGGGTTGAGGACTAAGCTGGCATGCTATGGGGTGGTACCGGACTATGGGAGAGCGGAGGCCGCATGGGAAGGAGAATTGGGCCGTGAGATTCCGCCCGGCTCGATTTGCCTGGCGGTGGGGCGGATAATAGAACTGGCGGAGGGAGTGCGCTGGAGGGAAATTCAATATAAGGCCTTAACTCGGGTACATTTCTCTCCGCGCGCAGAGCGCTGCGGAGTCGTATAACGCAAGATGGGTCTTGCCCTCGATGTCAAGCGCCACTGGCAACTTTAACTCATATGTGGTGGCAGTGCAGACGTATCCTTCCGTATTGGTCCCACGTCCGCCGCTATCTTGTGAGGTTATTACAACAACGGTTTCCTTGGACCAGTGGTTTAGTCATTTTGGATCAACTACATCCGACCCTACCTACCGGGAGATGGACGCGCTTATTGGTGCGTAAAGCATGTTTGGTGGGGAAAGGTCCGATTTTACGTAACTGGAGAGAGCGGAACCCGCCCACATTTCTGGAGTGGCGCAATAATTTCCATCAGTTGATGCTGGCAGAGCGCTGGAGGGCTAAGGGCTCCGTGAAGCGGTGGACCACCTTCCTGCTGATTTGGGAACCCTATATCCAGGGGTTGGGCCCACGCTGCAGGAGCGAAATAGTGAATGTTGGTCTCTAAGGCCTGGCTTACAGGGTGTGGAGAGGGTATAGGTTTTTTTTTTGCACGCAGTATATTGCGGCATTGCCGTGGAGTTCGGGGTGCGACATGGGGGAGGAGGGGAGGGGGGTTACAGGGGGGGGAAGAGGTAGGGTGGGGGGGGGGCTGTTCTGAGTTTAAAAAAAAAAAAAAGGAGAAAACGCTTAACTATATATGCCTTTCGATTTTCTGTATCGTGTTTTGTTTACGGCGACCTACCTGTTTATTGTATAGGCCCCAGAGGAGATAAGACACCACTCCTTTGTGGCTTTTTGCTGAGTAATATATTGTACGTTATGTTGCTGTTTGGTTAATAAACAAAGTTTACAAAAAAAAAAAAGGTAAATAAAGGCAAAAGGAACAGGAGACAGCTATGGTTTTCGAAGGAAGTAGCTGAAAAAGTGAAGAAAAAGAGGGAGGCCTTCATGAAATACAAGAGATCACAGAGAGAGGAAGACAGGCATCTGTATTTGGAAAAACTTAGAGAAGCTAGCAAAGTAGTCAAGAAGGCAAAGATTCAAAAGGAGGAGGAAATAGCCAATGCAATAAAATGGGGGGATAAGACATTTTTCAGATATATTAGTGAGAAGAGGAAGGGCAAAAGTGGTATTGTCAACTCAAGGGTGCAGGGGGGAATATGTAGAAGCTGATAAGGATAAAGCGGAATTGCTTAACAAATATTTTTGTTCTGTGTTCACAGATGAAGAACCAGGAGCAGGACCTCAGAAAACACCCACAAATAAGAACAGAAGCGAGGGACATCTTGAACAATTTTCATATATGGAAGGACAGACTAGATGGGCCTTGTGGTCTTTTTCTGTCATCATGTTTCTATGTTTCTATGTAAATGCGGCACACGGTGGAGCGCCAGGGACTTGCAGTAGAGAGGATCCTCGCAGAGATGAGGGGCCTTGCCACATCAGCACAGGCCATAGCTGCCAGTACGGAGAGTATGGCAGCTGCCTGGGGGACCCCCTTGGAACGTCCAGTAAAGCCAGCAGCAGCAGTAGCAGTGGCAGCAACAGCTGTGCCACCTGCACCATGGGGTGGGAGGGGCCGCAGACAGCATGGCAGGCCACATGGCAAATAAATGGCTGCACATGTGGCACTGCCTGAGGTCACGAGTCCTGTGTTTATTCTGACAGCCCCATGTACGCCCTGCCCTACCCATGGCTGCCCTGGACACTGACTCAATGCCATCCCCTTGGGCACTCTGTGTCCCACCCTAGCTGGGAGTACCATGGATCCTGGCATCAGCCATGCCACCCCTGCCCACCCGCCACCCCCCAGCACCCCTATTGCCCCCCTGCTCCACCAGTGTATGAACTCCCCCGCCCCCCCCATCCCTCTGCTCCCCTCGCCACCTGTCCCCACTGTTACCTGCTGAGGGCATGTTGGTGTGGCGCCAGATACATCTCCATACAGTGCCGTCCACATCTCCTCAGTTGGACATCATACCCTGTTCACAGTGACATATCCACGCTGTCTGTCCCATCCACACGTCCACCTCTGGTAGCACACTGCTGGTGTCCCATTTTCTGCCCTGTCCTGGTCAGTGTGATGTGTGCCATGGAGGTGCCCCCCCCCTGTCGCAGGCCCATTTTCTGCGACGCATACACACTGCTGCTGTATGTAGTCAGATGCATGTTGCATGGCCTGGTCACATCGCCCCCTTCCCATGGGGCCTGCAACAGTTCCCCAGTGAATGCGGGATATAAGGTGGAACCCCCATAGTTGTCCACAGGGCACGTCGGTCTGGTACCCCATCCCCCCTCACTGCCCAGGTACATCCCCACTCCCCTCCTCGTACACCCGTGTCCAGCCACAGCGGTGCATGTTGGATCTCCCCCCCCAGACCCCCTGGCCACCACCCGTTCCTTGGCATCCTGCATCCCTGGTCCCAGTCTCTGGGCAACCCCCCCTGCCCTCCGCCTGGAAGCCCCGTGACCCCCCTACTACTGACCCAGGGCCCATCCCATCTGCTCCGCAAATGGGCACCCCTACCCCTACCCATCCCCACCCCTGTCCCTCGCACCAAGTGTTGGGGGCACCTCTCTATCCCTTCCGGCCCACCACCCTGCTCGCCCCCTTGTCCACCCTCCCCATGCCTACATGCATTGCACTGTCCACCTGTATCATACCTCTCACCACTAGTGGCCGTACCCTTGCACATCCCACCACTACTGATCCATGCTGTCTCTGTCCTGTGTGTGATGATGTTCATGGAGACCCCTTCCACCATCGTACGCAACCCCATGGCTGTGGCCATTGTAACCACACTGGCCAGATGCTACTAGGTATGGCCGGTATGTGTAGTTAGGGTGGGACATGGACATACATATAGACGTGGTACACAGACCTACTGGCACACCGACCACTGTCTGCAACACGCATCACAGGGGGGCATGTGCACTGTCCTGGCTCCATCCCGTGCATGTGGGTACTGTGTGCCACCCATGCCAGGCGCTGTGCCATGTGTGCACCGGTATAGGTCACTAGGCCCATGAGGGTATACTGGCAGCCTGGAACCCTGGAAACACCCCTTATACCTACCCCCTCATATAGGGGTTCCCTACCATTCAGTGTTGGATATGTCACCATGGGGGGATCTCTCTCCCGCGGTGTGGCATACCCTTGTACACGCTTTATACGAGCTAGACCTACCAGCTCAACATGCCTACCTATCGGTATTCTGCTTACCTCAGGGGGCATGCGTCAGCGGGCCCCCCTTCCAACTGCATACCTGCAGGTATGGCGGCCATCAATACAGTTTGGGGGGCCACTACACCTATATGCCTGATCCGTTTCCCTTATACAGTGTCCTTTGTCCTCCGTTTGTAGTCGCAGTAATGTGCCTCCACCTCTGCTCCCATCATAGGGGCTGTCCAGAGCTCAACCACTCTCCGCCTGGCCAACATACACAACATTGCGCCATGTTGGCGGCATAATATCTGTCGTGGCCCGCCATTGGGGCTGACCCCGACTGCATTCAGCGCTGGGTGTGATTGAGTTGGGGACTGGCCTGGCGATGATTATGTCAGACACATGGTGCTATGTTGCATATGTGGTCTGGCTGGGGGGTGGGGGAGCTATTGGGTGCCCCTGCAATGTGAGCACTGTTGGGGGCTCCTCTTGCGAGTATGGCCGGTACATGGTGGACGTCGTTTGGGGAAGACAGTTTGGGCATGTAGGTGGTTTGTCTCCCACAGGTAATGATGTTCCCCGTACCTGCAGGTAGCAGGTATTCAGGGGGGGGGTGCGTATGCCTTCTCCTTGAGGTGCGCGCTGTACATTTTGTGGCATGTTGAGCTGGTGCCTCTGGCTCGTATCACACGTGTATATCAGGTACATTCACTGCAAGAGGGGATACCCTCATGGTGACACATCCAACACAATATGGTTTTGGATGTATATATTGGGGGCGAGGCCTGGGGGATGTGTTTCACGCATAGGTTTGTGTGCACTGGTGGCATGTGCGTGACACCATGCCTCTCGCAATGGTGGTGGTCCTTAGCGATCCATCAGTACATCTGTTTGTCTTTGGTGCTACATCAGGTGCCGCCCACGCCCATCCCCCGCACTGGCCATGGGTACAGTACCATGTATGGGACCATTGTCATGCACACAGATACACACGTATATGCTCATGCCTGTCATTCACACCCCACTGACATGTTGCAATAAGGCACAGCTGACCATCGTGAGTATGTCAAACATATGTACAAGATTTATTTGGGGGGGGAACAGCTGTGGGACCCTGTGTGGGCATGGGCCCTACCGCCCCAGTCCCTGACAGTGCTAGCTGTCCCAGGGCATGGGCCGGCACAGGGCAGGGGTGGCATGGGTGGGCCCCCACTCACACCCCCTGGGGGTCCTCATCACCGGGTGGCTGGTCAGCTGTGCTTGCCGCGCGTCTGTCACTCAGCATGCGCAGCCAGTCAGCCACCACGGCCATGGTCTCCAGCACCCGCCCCAGAATGCGGGCATGCTGCCGTTGGGCGTGTGCCTGGGCAGGCACCGCCGCAGCCAGGCAGAGGCCGCACATGCACCCGTACAGTCACACATCTCCCCTTGTCTGTGTGGCTGCATGTATGGCGTGTCTGCCTGTGGAAATGTGTGCCAGACCTGCGGCCAGATGGGGGCCATCACCGGCACTGTGGGGCAGATGGCTGGGGCCCCCAGCACCCTGTGGCGGCCTGTGCTGCTTGGGACTGGCCATGCCCACCCCCACCCCCTGCTCCCTACCCATCCCCCGCAACCCCCGCCTGCTCCCCAGCCTCCCACCCCCTCCCCCAACACACCCACCACCCCCCTCCCCCTCCCCAGCCTCCCCCCGCACCTCCCCCCTCACCCCCTCCATGCCACGAACCTTCCCCCTCATCCCCCTCCACTCCCTCCCCAGGATCCCACCCACCCTCCCCCTCCACTCCGCTCCCCTCCCCCTCCCCCTCTCTGCTTACAGTGTCTCCCTCCTCCTTGGCCTCCCCGCCATCAGCCACCTCCAGGCCCTCCGGGTTGTCTTCAGCCGGCACTGGCTGCCTGGCTCTGGCATCCAGCCCTGCTGGGCCCTCGTCTGCACGTGCAGCCGCTGTGGGGGAGAGGTACATACATTACCACCACGGTCACACATCTGGCACATCATTCAAACATGTCCTGTGGCCCCACAGGCCGTTGGCCCACTGGAACGTGCTGCATCACTCACCGTCCCATTGGGCCTGCTGGTCCCGCTGCACCCACACTACAAAGCAGGGGTATCTGGCCCGCAGCTCACGGGCCTTCTTGCGGGGATCCTCAACCTGTGGGTAAAGCAAGGTGTGGACCTACAACACCACACCATATGTGCCATTGCCGTGCAGTGGGTCACGGGCACCATGCAGGGGGAGCTGCATGGTGTTGGCATACATGCACGGTATGCCATGGGGGTGGGGCATGCACCACATCCCGCACATATGCACCACTGTGTCAGCATGTCTGCTATACCCATCAACCTGGCTGCGACCTTTGTCCAACATATGCACAGACTGCATAAAGTCACCCACCTACTCACTCTTATAGGCGGAAGCCTAGGGAGCTTCAGTGGGGCCTCTTCTTAATGTAGCCGGGACTTTACAATGCCCCCTGGGATCTGTAGTCCCACTAGCTAATCAAAAAGGTAGTTGTGAACGAGTAGCCAGGTTTTTTTCAAAGAGGTATTTTATTTCCCTTCCGGGTGAACTTTTGCACATAAGAATCAAAAGAAATAAACCATATTTTTCTGGTACAACTGAAACATGAACTACTGGTAACAAAAAGGTGCTTATCTTCAGCGAATCCAAAAAGGTAAAACAGTCCTTGTACTTTACACAAGTGAGTTCTTCACAATCCGTTTCCCTCAACGGATTTCTGTTTTAAACAAATCAGCATAGAGAGGAAATGTTATCTGAGAACATTAGTGCACACTCCATTTGGAACTCCTCAGGACTTTCCCCACAAAAGTCACAGTCCATGTCCTCATAGTTTTCCCCGTAGCTATCTTCAGAATGATTGTAACTCACATCATTGTTGCACAAACCCTCCTCTCCTGGCTTCTCTCCCCCTCTCTATCAGGGTGAATTGGAAGGTTACCGTATATATTGGAGTTTTCCTCCAGAGGGCCACACACTCCTAGCTGTATGTATGGGAAACTCTCCCTTTCAAAGTTCCCTCTATTACAAGGAATTAGCCTACTCTTTGGCTTGGTTCCCTCGGAGCTTTCTGAGCATGGAAACTTATTGTGGCTTTTTCCCCAGGCAAGCCTTCTACTCCCTTTTACAGTATGCTTCTCTTTTGGCAGGTAAGTATCCCTTTGATAATAGTTACTGCCCTCCCGGTACCTGTTCTCAGGGAGACTTCCTCTCACAGGTTCCTTCCGTCTGCCTGTTTGAATACCTCCATGGCAACAACCACCTGGTTCTTGTTCAGTGCTGCCCAGCACCCTGTAACCAGCCTCTGGTATTCTCTCAGTTATCTCCTGTGGAACACTGCTTGAACCTCCATGGGAAGTTTTTCCTTTAGTGTCCAAAACAGCTCTCTTCCTAGAATCCTGGTTAGCCCTCCTAGGATCCTGGTTAGCTCTCCTACTGACAAACTCTGAGTGAGTTTTATCTGCGTCACTCCTAGTGTTCTGGTGAGCCTGCCCTGCTCTCAGCTGCCTCTCATCAGCTAATATGCTATGATGTAATCCCCTACTAGGGCGTGCTCCTACACCTGGTGCTTTTGTTTTTGCTGGTTGCTCATAGCAACCCTGATCCATATGCTCTGAGCTGTCACTTTTAGACCTGCTCAGCTCTGTTTTTCCTATTTCCATAGGCAGATCCTGATCTACCCCATGACAATAGGCATGTGCCACTGTACGCACTGGTGGGGGCGATGATCATGTGTCTCACCAGTGGCCCTTGCACAAAGCAACATTCACACCCAGGTGTGGCCTGCGGATGTGCCGCCATATGCCCTCCAGGGTCTAGTCACAACATGAGGATAGATGTGGCCTGCACACATCAGCCAGTGCACCTACCATAGCAACAGGAGGGATCATAGACCTCTGTACTGAGGCCTGAAGCATCCTGGGGATTTGGCAGACCTGAGAAACTTAAACAAGGGCAGGTACCATAACACCAGGATGGATAATAGATCTCTGTAATGAGGCCTTGGGCATCCTGAGGATTTGGCAGACCTGTGAAACTTAAACAGGAGCAGGTACCATACCACCAGGATGAATAGTAGGCCTCTGTAGTGAGGCCTGCAGCATCCTGGGGATTTGGTAGACCTGTGAAACCTAAACAGGAGCAGGTACCATACCACCAGGATGAATAGTAGGCCTCTGTAGTGAGGCCTGGAGCATACTGGAGATTTGGCAGACCTGTGACACTTAAACAGGAGCAGGTACCATAACATCAGGATGAATAGTAGGCCTCTGTAGTGAGGCCTGGAGCATCCTGGGGATTTGGCAGACCTGTGAAACTTAAAGAAGAGCACGTACCATAACACCAGAATGGATAATAGACCTCTATAATGAAGCCTGGGGCATCCTGGGGCTTTGGCACATCTGTGAAACTTAAACAAGAGCAGGTACCATACCACCAGGGTGAATAATAGGCCTCTGTAGTGAGACCTGGAGCATCCTGGGGATTTGACAGACCTGTGACACTTAAACAGGAGCAGGTACCATAACACCAGGATGAATAGTAGGCCTCTGTAGTGAGGCCTGGAGCATCCCGGGAATTTGGCAGACCTATGAAACCTAAACAGGAGCAGGTACCATAACACCAGGATGAATAGTAGGCCTCTGTAGTGAGGCCTGGAGCATCCTGGGGATTTGGCAGACCTGTGAAACTTAAACAGGAGCAGGTACCATACCACCAGGGTGAATAGTAGGCCTCTATAGCGAGGCCTGGAGCATCCTGGGGATTTGGCAGACCTGTGAAACTTAAAGAAGAACAGGTACCATAACACCAGGATGGATAACAGACCTCTGTAATGAGGCCTGGGACATCCTGGGGATTTGGCACATCTGTGAAACTTAAACAAGAGCAGTACCATACCACCAGGGTGAATAATAGGCCTCTGTAGTGAGGCCTTGGAGCATCCTGGGGATTTGGCAGACCTGTGACACTTAAACAGGAGCAGGAACCATACCACCAGGGTGAATACTTGACCTCTGTAATGAGGCCTGGAGCATCCTGGGGATTTGGCACATCTGTGATACTTAAACATGAGCGGGTAACATACCACCAGGGTGAATGCTAGACCTCTGTAATGAGGCCTGGAGCATCCTGGGGATTTGGTACATCTGTGAAACTTAAACCTGAGCAGGTACCTTAGCAACAGGGTGAATATTAGACCTCTGTAATGTGGCCAGGGGCATCCTAGGGATAGGGCACATCTGTGAAACTGCAACAGGAGCAGGTACCATAACACTGGGATGGATAATAGACCTCTGTAATGGGTTCTCCGGCCTCCTGGGGACGAGGCAGATCTGCAAACATCGACAGGGGGGCCTACATTGATCCCATTTGGACACACAGCCACCTGCTTTTCCCTTGCTGTGCGTGTCTGATATGTGTGTTGGTTGCCAGCTTGGTTTGCAGCTTGTCGTGCTGTGAGGGCTTGCGTGCATCAGTGATTCTGAGAGCTAAACTATCGGTAGTTTAGCTACTGGCAGGGTCTCCCAAGATGAATAACAAAGGAATAACAAAACAAAATATCAAAAGAATCCAACTAGCACAAAATGCAGCAGCTAGAATTATAAAGAAAGCACACTCATTCCAGCACATAACACCAATACTAGCTTCCCTTCATTGGTTGCCAATTCAAAGCAGGATAATATATAAAACTACAATAACTACTTTTAAAGCATTAAATCACATGGCCCCAATCCCACTAAACAACCTAATCAGTATGGAACCTCAAAAAACTACGCACAGAAAAGGACACTCAAATAAACTAAACTCTCCTCATGATTTCATAAAAGCAAATAAATTAACTAACAACAGAGCTTTCTCTCATGCAGCCCCATCCACCTGGAACTCCCTTCCAGAGGACCTACGATCTATAAACGAAATTATGGAACTCCGTAAAAAACTAAAAACCTATCTATTCTCCATGCACTACGGCAACATAGATAATCCTTCGATTTACTCAGATAACGGCTAAAATCACCTGACTGAGTAATACTAAATCCTACAATTTAACAGAAAAACCACTGAACTAAAAACACTATGATTAAACCCTAAAGTACCAATACTTGTATTTGTATATAGTTTATTGTACATAGTTTAAAAGCAAGTTTTATGCTGTTATGTATTAGCTTATGCTGTTAACCAATATATTGTTTATTGTTACAAAATGTTCGATGTAAAACCAAGCTCATGCTTTGTGGATTTTGTTTTATTGTAAACCGCACTGAACTCTGGAAGATGCGGGATATAAATGATTGTTAAATAAATAAATAAATAGGTCTCAGCTGAGGTGCCAGACCAAGACAAACCACCCATCTGGGCAGAAGCAGAATGGGATAGTGTTGACGGCGGAAGATCACATTTTTGTGACAACGGCAACAACACCAAACTTAAACTGCGCAGAAGAAAGGCCCAGCAATCTACTTCTGTATCTTGCCATGAAAACCCAATGGATAGTTACAACAAAACAAATTGTGCTATGGTGCTGGAAGATGAGACCCCCAGGTCGGAAGGCACTCAACTAGCTACTGGGGAAGAGCTGAAGACTTTTCAGAGTAAAGCCAGCATTTATGATGTGGTTGGATCAAAGCCCTCGGGAAGTCTGACTGCTGATGTAGCTGCGCATGAAATGAGAGTCAGAAGCTGTAAAGATGTCATACACATTGGAACATGGAACATACGAAGCATGAACCAAGGGAAGTTGGAGGCGGTCAAGAATGAAATGGAACGTGTACAACTTGATCTGTTGGGTGTCAGCGAACTGAAATGGACTGGCCTCGGGCACTTTGCATCAGATAATCACATGGTCTACTATGCTGGAAATGAAAGACAACGAAGAAATGATGTTGCATTTATAATAAAGAAGAAACTTGCAAGAACTGTAATGAAATACAATGCAGTTAGCGAACGCTTAATCTCTATTCGTCTACGAGGATTACCTATCAACACAACTATAATTCAAGTATATGCCCCAACAACAGCTGCAGAAGAGAATGAAATTGAAGAGTTCTATGAACATGTACAAGCTGAAATTGACAGAACATGGAAACAGGATATCCTGATAGTCATGGGTGACTGGAACGCAAAAGTTGGCAACATAGAAGAAGGCAAAGTAGTTGGAAAATATGGACTTGGCAACAGAAATGAAGCTGGAGAAAGACTGATAGAATTCTGCAAGACCAACGATCTATTCATCTCAAACACCTTCTTCCAGCAACACAAGCGGCGACTGTACACATGGACTTCACCCAATGGATTGTATAAAAATCAAATTGACTATATCTGTGGAAGTCAACGATGGAAAAGCTCTATAACATCAACAAAGACAAAACCTGGAGCTGACTGTGGTACAGATCATAAACTACTAGTATGCAAACTCAAGCTAAAGTTGAAAAAGAGCAAACCACTCATGAATGCAGCAAAATATGACCTTGAGAATATACCACTGGAATTTAAAGACTGCCTGCAAAATCGATTTGCTGCTTTAGATACAAATGACAAGAGCTCCGGAAGAGTTATGGAATGACATAAAGAAGGTTGTGTTGGAAGAAAGCGAGAAGTCTCTACAAAAGGTGAAAAAGTAAAAACGGCCAAAATGGATGACGGAAGAAACTCTGAAAATTGCCCAGAAATGCAGAGAAGCTAAAGCCAGAGGAGAAAGAAAGACAATAACAGAACTCAACAGAGATTTCCAACGTGCAGCAAGACAGGACAAGGAAAAGTACTACAATGACACTTGCAAGGAAAAAGAAGCAGAAACTATTAGAGGAAGAACAAGATTGGCTTTCCTAAAGCTACGAGAGTTAAAGAAAAAGTTCCAGCCTCAAATTGGAATGTTACAAGATGCTCAAGGTTCTATGTTGAATGATGCTGAGAAGATCAAGAAAAGGTGGAAGGAATATACAGAGTTTTTATATGATAAAGATCAAGTGGACCAACAGCCGTTTCAACCTGTACCTTATGATCGGGAACCATTGGTGATGAAAAAGGAAGTTGAAGCAGCATTGAAAGCCTTATCAAAGAACAAAGCACCAGGCATCGATAGCATTCCTATAGAAGTATTGCAGCAATCTGATGCAGCTGTTACCATACTTACAAGGCTCTGCCAAGAAATATGGAAGACAACATCATGGCCAACTGACTGGAAAAGATCTGTGTTTATACCAATACTGAAGAAAGGCGATCCAACTGACTGTGGAAATTATCAAACAATCGCTCTGATCCCACATGTCAGCAAGATTCTACTGAAGATTATTCAAAAGAGACTACAACCATACCTGGAACAAGAACTACCTGAAGTGCAAGCAGGGTTCAGGAAAGGGCGAGGAATGAGAGACATCATTGCGGATGTGAGATGGATCCTTGAAAAGACTAAAGAATACCAAAAGGATATCTATTTGTGCTTTATCGACTATAGCAAGGCTTTTGACTGTGTAAACCATGAGAAACTCTGGGCCACATTAAGAAGCATGGGTATACCAGAACACCTGATCGTTCTCTTGCGCAATCTGTACATTGATCAAGAAGCAACAGTTCGAACGGAACAAGGAGAAACAGAATGGTTTAAAATAAGCAAAGGTGTAAGACAAGGCTGCATACTTTCCCCCTACCTGTTTAATTTATATGCAGAACAAATCATCAGAGAAGCAGGATTGTATGAAGACAACAGAGGTGTGAAGATTGGTGGAAGACTCATCAACAACCTTCGCTATGCTGATGATACTACATTACTGGCTGAAAGTGAAGATGATCTGAAACATTTGCTTCTCACAATCAAAGAACATAGTCTAAAAATGGGCCTGCACCTTAATGTAAAGAAGACAAAGATCATGACAACTGGCATAATCAACAGGTTCATCGTTGAAGGAGAAGAAATTGAAATTGTGAACAACTTTAACCTACTTGGATCAACTATCAATAAAGAAGCAACAAGCAGTCAAGAAATCAAACGACGCATTACTCTTGGCAGAATGGCTATGAAAGACCTAGATAAGATTCTCAAGAGCAGAGATGTCTCTCTCCATACAAAGATTCAACTTGTTCAAGCCATGGTATTTTCAATAACATCATATGGATGCGAAAGCTGGACAGTGAAAAAGACAGACAGGAAGAAAATTGATGCCTTTGAATTATGGTGCTGGCGGCGAATACTGTGTATACCATGGACTGCCCGAAGAACAAATCAGTCGGTACTAGAAAAGATCAAACCTAAGCTTTCTTTAGAAGCTCAGATGACAAGACTTCGACTTTCATACTTTGGACATATCATGCGAAGAGAGAGATCGTTAGAGAAAGACATCATGCTTGGCAAGATAGAAGGTCAACGCAAAAGAGGAAGGCCAGCAATGAGATGGATCGATACAATAACAGCAGCTACGGGTACCAGTCTGTCAACAATGAGCCGCCTGACTGAAGACTGAACACAATTTAGGATAGCTATCCAGAGGCTCGCCATGAGTCAACTCTGACTCGACGGCACTAACAACAACAATGGGTTCTCCGGCATCCTGGGGACGAGGCAGATCTGCAAACATCGACAGGGGGGCCTACATTGATCCCATTTAGACACACAGCCACCTGCTTTTCCCTTGCTGTGCGTGTCTGATATGTGTGTTGGTTAAGAACATAAGAACATAAGATATGCCATACTGGGTCAGACCAAGGTCCATCAAGCCCAGTATTCTGTTTCTAACAGTGGCCAATCTAGGTCATATGTACCTAGCAGTTTCCCCAAGAGACACAAGTTCCACAATGCTTGTACTGGATCAAGCATTGATATCTTCGGTCACTTCTTAATAATGGTTTATGGACCTTTCCTCCAGGAACTTGTCCAAACCTTTTTTAAACCCAGCTACACTAACTGCCTTTACTACATCCTCCGGTAACAAATTCCAGAGTTTGATTACACGTTGAGTGAAAAAATATTTTCTTTTATTAGTCTTAAATAGTTTACCCTGTAGCTTCATTGCATGTCCCCTAGTCTTTCTATATTCTGATAAGGTAAACAATCGATCTACGTTTACCCGTTCCACTACGTTCATTAATTTATAGACTTCTATCATATCTCCCCTCAGCCGTCTCTTTTCCAGGTTAAAGAGCCCTAACCTTTTTAGCCTTTCTTCATAGGAGTATCCTTCCATCCCCTTTACCATTTTGGTGGCTCTTCTCTGTACCTTTTCTAAAATCGCTATATCCTTTTTAAGATACGGCGACCAGAATTGCAAACAATATTCAAGGTGCGTTCTCACCATGGAACGATATAGAGGCATTATAATATCTTTTGTTTTATTTTCCATTCCTTTCCTTATCATACCTAGCATTCTATTTGCTCTCTTGGCCGCCAGCTATTTTTTTAAAGTCCTAGGTTTGGGTGCCTGTCCCCATGCACTTACCTCACGTGGGTAGTCAGACGTTCTATTATAGCACCTGGTGAGGTGCACCCAGGCCCTCCTTACTCTGGTGAGGTCCTGCCTACGAGAGGAGCCTGGAAACAGGCGCTCCTGGCAGAGGCATATAAGCTCTGCAAGCAGGTGGAGGTCTGCATGCGTATATGCAGGCTTTCTGGACCTGGCAGCCATTTTGTCTGCTGTATGTGGTCAAACCTCGTATGACACAGTAAAAATGTGCCTGTGCAGTGTGTGCATACCCCCTGTGGGTAGCAACACATGTAGCCACACGTGCACCTTGGTTTGTGATGCATGTTGGTCTATTTGTTTATGTTACAGGTATCCCTTTATATATCTGACTACAACTGGTCTTTCTGTTTGGGACATGCCCTATACCCATCTTCTTCCCATTGTGGCATCCCCTTCTGGGATTTGAACTCACAACTCATTGTAGTCTGACATATTGCCTAACCACTGCGCTACACATACCATGTTATATTGCTCTGATGGACCATGTTCTTGTGGACATTGAGGCCTGACGTTACAGTGTGTCAGGCTTTCAGCCATCTGGGCCTCAGGCACATGTTACGCGAACATTGATTATGGCACCTTGGAGCGCGCCTTACGCAACGGTATGCTAAGGAACGCGTCCTGTGACTCCTCAGCCCTAATGGCACGTTGTACGTCGCCTGATACCGCGCTTCAGAATATGGCGCGTTCTAAGGTTCCTTCTATGATATATTGTGCTACAGCGCCTTTGTAGGCGCCTTACTGGGCGCCATATTGTACGGTGCCGTATAGGATGCTCGTCAGGTGCCTTATGAGGCACCTTCTACGGCACCTTATTGGGGTTCCTAGGCAGGGCACCCTTAATAAATCAGTGATAGGGCAAATGTTTAGATGACATCATACTTCTACATAATTCATAGAGTTTAAAGGTCCACCGTTGTTGCTGGTCCGCATGCGCGGTGTTCCAAGAAAGGAGAACCCCATGGTTGGGACAGAGAAGTCGTACATCGTTTGAAAGACTTTTGCAACTTTAAACTCACTGGTAGGATTAGCTTATAGAATCCGCTTCGCAACAAGTAAATAAACTTGTGGGTACATGTTAAAATTAACTCTGTACATATTTTTCCTATTAGAGATTGTTTTGACGAACCAACCCCTGAAGAAGAATCGAAATGCAAGATTGGTACCGGGAAGGTGGCGTTGGGGCCTTTCATTTTTCCTCTTCTAAGATAAGCACAATCTCTTTACTTTATGAGACAATAATAAGGAAAGTCCAAATGGTATTAAGAAGATATGAAAAGAAAGTTGAGATTTTTATATCTTAAAGAACCACTAGTTAAAATGGTCGTTGATGCAATATAGGCATATATCTTCTGTAAGATTTCCTCTCAGAAGTGCTGCCGACTCAGTCTGAGACCATGGGTTCTTTTATTGCTAAGTACTTGTCAATATAAAAACAACATTAAGAACAGTAAACGGGTACAGCATTAGAAAATTGGACTTTATTCCTTTTATTTATTGAGGGTGTTAAATTTTCAATCTTATTTTTGGTTAGGACACCGTACTGGGCAAACCTCAACAGGTCATCTTCGTGGGCTCCCTGGGATATTTTGCCATTGTTTACAGTGGCATAACAATGTTACGGTGCCCTAGGTTACTTTGCCTTGCACCCTGCAAGATGCCTCAGGTTGACATGTGTTACCTATGGCCATAGATACTAATGTCACCCTAATACTGGATTGGCCCCGGGGTACTGGCACTGCACAGGTGATTGGGGGTGAGGGATGGAGGCTCCTGGATGTGCCATATCTGCGGCAAGACCATGTGGCTGCCAATACTATTGACAAACATGTTGTGGGCAACTGTACCACAGCACAGGGTGTGGGCAATGTAAAGTACTGGGAGGACAGTGGGTGGCAGATGGTGGGAATACGTGTCCCCCAGGGGAGGCGGGGGTGCCAGGATGGTTACAATGATGGGTGGACAGAGATGTGGTGGTACCATGCAGCTGAGGCACAGGTGAGGCAGGCAATGTAGAGGCACAATGCAGGACAGGGTCACAGTGCATGTCCTGTGGTGGCAGCCTGCACAGGCAGTCAGGACTCTACACAGCTGACAGATGCAGATAACCGGACCAGGGAAATGTCGGCCACTGTGGCAAGTCTATTATGGGCTGGCAGCACATATCTGCAAAAATATGAGTGTTAGAGGCATGCAAGATATCTGAGTTTGACACGCATGGGAGGGGGGAACAATGGGGGATTGAACCCATGGATACAGTTTGGAAGGTCATTGTATAAACCAGTGGGCTATACCTCTCTGGCCTGAGGTCAGCAATGCCTGGGTATAGAGGGACTGCAGGTCACTGCATAGACCATCTGCTCTGTGCACCAGGTTATGGTAACCACACCAGCACCGATGATGCATTGCACATGCAGAACAGTGGTCTACAGCAGATCACCAAATGGGGTCTGCACCTCTCTGTTACCGCAGCCTGGTAAGATGGACTGCCGTGCGTGATACTGGCACAGAATAGCTATGGACCCTGCCATTGTGCAGGTTCTGTGTTCACCCTGAGGGTAAGGATGGCTGCCCAGCACTAGGTCCACAGTACATTTATTTTATTTATTTATTTATATTCTCTTAAATACCGCGCTATTCTGCATCAGTGCGGTTTACATTGAACAAACTGAAATTACATCGAACAGGGCATTATAACTTGGAGATAACTATTTTACAGGGAACATGTGGTGCTACATATAGGTCCTGCTGCACATCCCCATCACTGGCAGTATGTGGCAGGTGTCTCTGTGCCCATCTGTGTTATGCAGTCACAGGTTTCCCCGTTTGACCAGAGACCACCCAGATCAGTGTGTACCCAGTGTTAAGGTCTGGCTGACATGGCCACCTGTTATCAGGGTGGGGGGGTGTCCAGTGTCTTATTAGGGTTATGTACCACAGCCCCCTACCATTCAGAGTAGTATAGACTATGTGCCCCCAAGGGCCCCATAACACCCATCTTGTAGGTGGGGGCATGGAGCGACAGGTACCTGAGCCCATGGGACTGACTGTGGGACCAGTAACCCCGTTCCTGATAGCAATGGACATCCCTCTAGGGCCAGTGCACATGAGACATACCTGTGACTGTGGCATTGGCAGACCAGCATTAATGTGGGGTTGGTGTGTGAATCCTCACTTGCCACAGTCTGCCATGCATCATCAGACAACACTGTTGGACTGCACCTGCAGCAGCATACACAGTGTTCTCACCATGCACAGACTAACTGCAGACATGCCATTGGCCAATCCCTGGTACATGCTCACTGAGGAAACACATGCACCCAGATGGGCAGCATACACCCACCAAGCAGGTATGTCAGTGATTGGGCCCCAGAACTGGGCTCACACAGATATCAGTAGAGACAGATAGTATAGAACACTATGGGGGAACCTGGACATGCCATGGTCACTGCTGAGTCAGGGTGAGAATGACCTCCCAGCACAACATGCTGTGGCCACCCTGCCCATGCAGGTGGTGTTCGGACACTACAGTGTCCCAGCCATTGCAATACTCCCTGTGCAGATGCAGCCTGCCCAATTCGCCCTGTCTGGCCCATACCCACACCAGCTTGCTCCTCATTATGCACGTTCGCAGGCTAACGCTGGTAACAGTTTGACAATGTGGACCGAGAGCGGGGTGGGCAGCCACAAAACAATGGATAGACATATACACACTCCTACTGCAGCACTGTGCAATGATATGGGTGTTTGGCAAACCTGCCTGCCAGACTGCCGACATTTCTGAACTGAACAGGAGGTAGCAGTGGTGCTGTGATGTTACCTGCAACTCCATGCTGGGGCCAGCAGCCTGCCTGTGCAGCATGATTTGGATAGTGGAGCCTGTGTGAGTGGATGTTTCTACCCCTGTTGGCCACTGCTGTAGGGATTGCACAGTTTGATGTTGTATCTACTTAGTAGTATAAAAGTTTGGGATGTGTTCTGCAGGTTCCAGCAGCTGAGACTTGTACCTGTGACCCTCTGCTCCTGGACACACTGGCTTTGTGTACTGCATCATGGTGTTGCCACAGAGGCACAGTGGTCCCTGGAGCTACCTTTACTTCTCCTCGGCCAGACATTTCCTGCTTTTCTGTTGTATCTACATAGTAGGGCAAAAGTTTGGGATGTGTTCTGCAGGGACTGCAGCTGGGACTTGAATCTGTAACCCTCTGCTCTGAATCACACTGACTGTATATACTGCACCACAGTGAGACCACAGAGGCACAGCAGTCTCTGGGCCTACCTTTATGTCTCCTCAGCCAGACTTTTTCTGTTGTACTGCACACCACGTACTGGTACAGGGCATGGCCTGGATCCACTGCAGACAGGTGCCACTGCCCCCTCCAGCATGGACACACCCCCCCCCCCATGCTATGCTGACATAACCATATGCTGTTGGTGCTTGTTGTTCGCCGTCCCAGGCCATCCACTGTTCAGGTAGGCAGGTGCCTATGGTGCGGCATCTGGGGTGGGAAGGCATACATGGACATCCACACCCCCCCCCATCACCGCCTAACAACATTCTGCCCCTTCAACATGGTGGTGGGATGGATGCGGGGATGTCCTGTCTCTGCCCTGGCAACTATTTGCTAGTGTGGTCAATGTATTTGTACAGTATATTGTGTTTGGCCTTTGTCAGATGCTGTCTTTCTGACTTCCAGTTTCTATGTTCCTATATGCCACCTGGGCGACACCCAGGTCCGCCCTATGCCCCGGCTGCCCCCACTACATGTGCTGCCTGCAGCCCCCTATGCCCCATTTACACCATTGCCATAGTAGCCTTTCATACTTGGGCACTATGGTGTTGCTGCAAATAGAGCACTACTATCACTTTTCTTGTGCTCCCTGCCTATGCTATACATTGCTGACACCGAAATGGTTTCTCTCTCCTGCAAATGTGCATCTAACGGCAGGTTTCCATTCACGGTAGGATTCAGCCCTTCAGTTCAGCGCGTTAGTGTGCAATGATCCTCTCCCTGCCCACTCCCCGCCTATTGACCCCTGCTCTCTGCCCTCTCTCCTCCCTCTGCGGTGTGTACCGCGCCGCGGAATGCTTCAGCGCGGTTTGTAACATTACTGCGCGGTAACGTTACATACCGCGCGGAAATGTTACCTAACGCGCGATCTGTAACATTACTGCAGTTTAGTAAACATACCCCTTAATGTGTGTTTCATTCAAACCATTTTACTAAAGATTCTAGAAAGAAGGAAAGTGAAAGGAAATCATAAATGCCATTAGCTTCCTATTTTCAGCATGCTACTACAACCCCTAATGTCTTTAAATTCTGTTAGGTTAAAAACTGAAAGTCATGCTTGAATGGAGCAGTCTTTGCCTTCTGTTTACAGCAGTCAAGTCAATAAGTTAATCACAGGTGATGTGATAAGGCAGCAACAGTTATGGATTTGTGTGTTACAATATCTGCTGCATCCCTTCCCACAGGTTCTCATCTAATCTTTTCAAGTTTTGCTGACAATCACCCAGACTGTGTCCTTTGTTGCCTGAGGGAACAAAGACGTTAGTTTAACCAGTCTTATCAACATTCTACAGCAAAGATTGTACCACAAATTCCTGCTGTTGAATGGTACATTCAGAGTCCCATTTTGCATGGAACATTGAAATAGGAATTGGAATATCCAGGTTAGGGCATTCACACTTCCCCCCTTTTGTAAAATACATATAAGGACATTGGCAAATACACAGTACATGCATTTGGTGACATGTATAGTGAGAACAGTGATTTCACAAACTTACATGTGCACAAAAAGAACGGCATCACTCAGAATCTGCTATGTAGAGCTGGAGCAATTACTGTATACACAGGAATGATGATTTTTGTCACCTCTCTGTACAGTATAAGCTGTGGCAAATATTATGCATAGAAGCCTAATTTCAGACAATTAAGAATATACAAACATAAGATAAGGGTCCATCAAGCCCACTATCCTGTTTCCAACATTTTTTTTTTAAGTGCTGTCAAGTCACTGCTGACTCCTGGTGACCCATCAGCCCCTGGGTTTTCTTGGCAAGGTATGACCAGAAGTAGATTGCCAGCCCTTTTCTTCCAAGGCAATGGAGGGTAAAGTGACTTGCCCAAGGTCACAAGGAGCACCAGTGGAAATCAAACCCAGCTAAGTGGAACCAATTAAGGCTCTAAAAGGCAATTATCAGCTTCTATGTCTAATACACAAGTCTGACTGTGACAGAGCCTTACACAGAAACTATACACTAGCACAATCCTTCATCGTTGACACATATGCAGACCTTCACTAAATATAGGACTGCACAATTGAAATAGAAATAGGCAGCTGCGCCTCACTGCATTGAACAGCAAATGCACTTAACACAGGTGCACTTACCACCACCCATTGAATAGACACTAATTGCACTCATGCGAATGGCAGTAGTCATGGTTAGTGAGTGCCAATGTTACCTGTGCTAACCATGATGTGTTGTCAACACCCACGTTCCACCCCAAACCCACCCAGCCCAAGTCCCATTGCACACTAAGAGCGCAATTCCATAATGTGCACATCTGGCCTGCAGACATGTCTAAATCTAAAATGGCTGCCGTTTGAACCTAATTCCACATCCGCAGGTCTGTACATGTCCGTTGGTCCATAATCGGGGAGATAGAAGCGTTCGGTGTGGCACTTGCAAGTGCTATACAGCTGGCCTGTGCCTTGGAAGGTAAACATTAGACGTCTCCGTGCCCTCCATATTCTAAAATGTTACACATTTCAGATCCTGCCCATCCCTGCAATCTACCTGTGGAGGCCACGCCCCTCAGGAAAAACGTGCATCTCCTAGGCTGCTCACCGTAGACAGTAGTTTGCTGATGCACATTATACATAAATACCAATGAGAAATGACAGCTGCTGCAACCGATACCATATACCAGCCCCCTCATGCCCTGAAAAGTGCTAGGTAAGCTCAGTGCACCACAATATGGAATATGAGAATGTAAATTTAAACATGTATGTCAGGATATATCCTGCATCAAATGATATGTGGCATTAGGAACTGACTCCAGTGATTCCTGCCCTGGTCATCTCTACAAGCATGCCTTAAACTGCTAGGAATGGACCCTCACCAAGTGCACGAAACCCCAAATTAACCTTGCAGTTTCCCAAAGGATGCATTATATTGCTGAGCAACAAATGTCTACCCTTTTCGTGCCTATGGACTATAGGTTCATGCACTCATTCTACTGCTCCGCACTACCATTCCTCTCTTATCTCTCCCTAAATCCCTCCCTGGGAACTCCGCTCTTCTGTTAAATTGCTTCTATCTGTGCCCTTTTCTTCTCCTGCCAAATCCAGATGTCGCTTTTTTCACCTTGCTGCTCCTTACGCCTGGAACAAAATACCTGAGTCTGTATGTCAGGCTTTGTCTCTGGCCCCTCTCAAATACAGGCTGAGCGCTCACCTCATCATTGCTGCTGTTGGATCTGATCCGCCTAAGCTCCCTTGTGTTTCCTAACCATTCCCCCTGGATGTATCCTGTCTACAACTGCTGTAATCATCGCCCCCCCCCCCAATGCTCTGATCAATCAGTACAGAAATATTAAAATGTATATAAGTTATGCTTCCGAACATGTCCAGCATGCCACCTCTACCTATACCATGAGTTCTTTGTAAACTTGTTGAGTTCTTCTGTAAACCGCTTTGATTTTTTATGATAAGGCAGTATAAAACCTTGTTAAATAAATAAATAATAAATTGTAGCTCTGCTGAGCAGGGAGCATCTTTTACATATATCTGTGCAGCGCTGCGTACACCTTGTAGCACTATACAAATGATCAGTACTACTACTACTACTACAACTACTATTAATCATTTATATAGTGCTACAAGATGTAGGCAGCACTGTAGAGACACATATAAAAGACGGTTCCTGCTCATCAGAGCTTACAATCTAATCAAGATAGACAGCAAAATAGATGAGAACAAGGGTACAATAAGGAAGGGTAATGAGACAGAAGGAGAACAAAGGATTAAGATCCAAAAGTGGCCTGAAGGAGGTAAGTCTTTAGCATGGATTTGAAAAGGGGGAGAGATGAAACCTGACATAACAAAAAAGGCAGTTTGCTTCAGGCATAAGAAGCAGCAAGGTGAAAGGACTGAAGTCTGGAAATGACTGTTGAAGAGAAAGACATAGAGAGAAGCAAGCCAGAGGAAGAGTGTAGTTCATGAGGAGGCTGTAGGGAGAGAGAAGAGAGGAAAGGTACTGAGGAGCAATAGAATGAATGCACTTATAGGTCAGAAGGAGAAGTTTATATTGGATACGGAACTGGAAGGGAAGCCAATAAAGTGATTTGAGATAAGGGGGTTATATGAGTATATTGGGGCTGGTGGAAGATTAGCCACGCAGCAGAGTTTTGAACAGATTGAAGGGGAGAAAGATGATTCAGAGGAAGAACAGCAAGGAAGAGGTTGCAATAGTCGAGGTGAGAAGTGACTAAAGAGTGGATAAGTGTTTTACGTAGTAGTGTGTTCAGAAAGGAAGGGGCAAATTTTGTTAATGCTATAAAGCAGGAATGTCCAACTTCGAACAGATCGTGATCTACTTTTTCCAGCCAAAAGTGCCAGTGATCTACCACCATGAAAATTAAGTTTCAACTTAAATTTTAACCCAATAAAGTTGGAGGAGTCCCCCCCCAACCATTGTTAATGAACCTTCTGTCATTTACTTGGATGTGATCAGCTGTTAAGCAAACTAAGCAAAAACAAAACAGAGAGACGAAGATACAGTAAAAACTGTGAGGGGAAATGGGAAGTACATTTTTTCTTAAAGTTTTATTGAGTAATAACTTTCTTTAACTGTCTTAATAACTTTCTTTAACTTGTATTGAGTAATTTGTGTTAAATTTAGGTTGAGTATTGATCCAGGCTGATCTTGCACAATCTTTAATATTTCGCTCTTGTTCATTAATGAGACGTCTGAGCCTGCATTTCATCCACCAGCTTTTTGAAGTTGGGTGAATATTGCGTGAGGGCCAGTCTCAGGGAATCCTGGAGATGTTCATCTGTCTTGTTGGAACGTTGTGTACTCTGTCATTTTCAGATGGGAAAACGCAGATTCACACAAATAAGTTGAACCGAAACAGGAGTGTACAGCTTTACTGCATCTTCTCAAGTTGGGAAATTTGTCTCTAGGCACTAGCTTCCAAAACGATTCTTGCTCAGCACGGGTCTTGGGAAAAATGTCATTTTTAAGGGTTACTATTTCATTTTCAAGAGATAGCTTCTTCAATGAGCAATTTCTACTGATAGCAGCTGCAGTTTCTTTAATGTCCACATCTACTTTGAATGGGTATGACAAGTACTCCACAACTGTTCCAATTTTTTGGAAGTCACAGAATCTATTTTCAAATTCCTGGATAACAGAACAGATTTCTGTCACATACTTCTCGTTCTGAAAAACAAAATTTGGATATTGTCCCAGATGGTCCTGCGTATTAGGAAAATGATCAAAAGTGTTGTTTGTAAGGTCAGTCATCATTAGCTCAAGTTTCCTCTTGTAGGATGAAACTGTACTCATCATCTCGCCAATGCATTTGTTTTTACCTTGTAGTTCAAGGTTCATATCACTTAGTTCGCCTGTAAAGTCAGTGAGAAATGCCAGATCACATAACCACTCCTCATCTTCCAACTCTGCTTGGTCATCTCCCCTCTCCTTCAAAAAACGTCTTAGTTCATTCAGCAAATCACAAAATCTTTGCAGAAATTTGTGCCTACTTAGCCACCTTACATCTGTGTGCAAAATGATTTCCGCTGCCCCTTCATCAAGAGTAAGATTGAAAAGCCATCTTTGAAGTGATCTTCTACGAAATGAATTTACAATTTTGAAAGTGATGTCCATGACAGTCTTTACATTGAGTCTCTTGCGTGCCAAAACTTGCTGGTGAATGATGCAGTGGTAAGAAAGGAAATCTGGGACGTTGTCATGCTGTCTACAGAGGGCTATGAAACCGTTAACCTCACCTGTCATTGCTCTTGCTCCATCAGTAGTGATGGAAACAAGTCTATGCAATGGAAGATTACACTTTGTCACAACAGAATGGAAAGAACTGAATATTTCCTGACCGGTAGTTCTCCCTTTTAAAGAAATCATTCCAAGTAGTTCTTCTTTAACACTGAAGTCTTCAAAAACCATCCGGATAAAGACTAGTAACTGGGCTATGTCTCTTATGTCTGTAGATTCATCCAGGTCGAGTGAGAAAGCAGCACAATTTGAAACATCCTCCAACAATTGTTCAGTTGTGTCTCCACACATCTTTTCTATTCGCCGCACGACAGTGTTTCTTGACAATTGTACATCTTGAATAGCAGCTATGATCTCTTTCTTATTTTTAAATCCTTCAAAAAGATTGTCAGCTGCTTCAAGAAAACAATCTTTTACAAAGTCCCCTTCAGTGAAAGGTTTGCATTTCTTTGCGATCAGGTTGCTGACCTTGAAGGATGCTATGGTTGCATTGGCTGAATGTGACCTTGGCTTCGCCATCAACTGTTGCTGAGTAGCCAATTTCGATTTAAGTTCTTTGAGCTTCAGTTTACGAATTTCACTTTTGGGTGGAAAATCAGCGTCAAACTTATTTCTATGCAGAGCCTTATAATGACATTCCAGATTACCCTTTTTGGGCAAGGATACTGGGGCATTACAAATTAGACAACAACACTTGTCTTTCACCATGATGAAGAAAGACACTTACTCTACTCTGCCTTACCCTACAGACAAAGATTTACACAAACAAATGGCTATATCTCTATTGTAAATAATACCGGTAACTCAATTATGTTGTGATGACCTGTACATAGTTTGAATAGTGTTATTCTAGTTAATGTTCAAAACATGTTCAATGTAACTAAACGTGTACATAGTTAACACAAGTTCCATGTAAAATATACAGAAGTATATTGATTTTTGTTCGATGTGAACCGCCCCTGATCTCTGGAAGGGGCGGTATATAAGAAACTGTTAAATAAATAAATAAATAAATAAATTTCCCATTCATCATGAAAGTGGTAGGTTTTACTCTTCTTTGGAACACTCATCTTCGTTATACTGGGGTGGCTGGATGTAGGAAGGCCAAATCTGCTAAGTTAGTATAAACACTGGCTGAATCTGGTCCAAAACTGTCACTGTCCCAAAGTATTAAAGATCAACAGGAACTGAAAACCTCTGGATGATGTGCAATACAAGGACTGGAGATGCCAAAACCACACATGCAGTTCTAAAAGTAAAAATAAGAATTCATCATACTGGCACCAATAATCAAATACCACCAAACAATCATCAAAAAAACTCAAACACCTGTCCAACAAACCAGATAAAATCAAATACCGCCAAACAAGTTCAAATACCACCACACGCGATTTAATAAATTCTGCACACAGTGTAAAATCAACGCAAAGGCAAGGCAAAATAAAATTGCAGTGTACAATCAATGCAAAGGCTAGGCAAAATAAAATTGCAGAGGCAAGCAAAAGTAACAGTGGTTTGAATCAATTCAAAGGCAAGGCATAGGCAAGTTAGAACAAAATTGGAAAAGCCCACCAAAATCACCAAATTCTTGACACTTTGTTGTGTCTGCCCAAAAACGTTTAATGAAAGCGAACTATAAAGTGACCAACGACCATCACGCGACACAACTAATACAGTAAGTGTATTCAGGTAAAGCCCGGCGGAATGGATATCACCCAGTATATAACACACTTCTAAGTGGTATTGGGGCGGGGGCAGGAATGGGTGATTCTGAGAGGCAGGAGACCAGGTATGACGCCGGGCCTGTGGTGACTCATCGCAGGGCGCGGGCAGCGGCCCCTGGGGTATGCACAAACTATTGGCACGAAAACAACAAGTGCCCCCAATACACCCGCAGACAAGATTTCCGCAGGCAGGGAAAAAAGACAGGCAAAGGATCAGCAGCAGTAGCAAACCCTCGGCGGATGACCTGCTGGCACGAGCTCTCTCCTAGCGATGAGGCGAGCTGCTGGAGAGATGGAGCCAAGTGGGGCTGGCGATCTACCTCTGACTCCTCCGTGATCTACCTGTTGGACATGCCTGCTATAGAGAAAGAAATGACAGTTTTTTTCTATCTGTCAGATATGTATTGAGAAGAAAAAGGAGGAATCAAAGATGACTCCAGGGTTGTGGGTTGAGGAATGTACGAAACCAGGGGGGAGGGCCAGTCCATTGGCCAGGCGGATTGCCACCCCTCCTCCTCCATGCAAGAGGGAAACAAAACCTTACATACAGGGAGGGCCTACCGCATCCTCCCAATAAACCACACCTCATTCAGATTATACTCGAACCTGGCACAAAATTCTCACAGATTCGTCTTACAAATAAAATCCTTTTTTTATTTCTTATATCACAGAAACAAACATACAGAAAGTGCAACCAAAACTAGCTAAATACAAAGTAACTTGGAGTATTCCTTCACCCTCTACTTACAAGTTTACAGCTATAAAGTAATTAAGAGATTCCTGTCCATCGACAGATCCTAGCACAGTGAGAAAAGGATATATGGTTCCTAGCTACACTCAAAGATAAACCCTTTCACACAGACAGCAGACACATACTCACTCACTCATTAGCAGACATACAGTGGAAATTTACAAACCACCTTCTTCAGAAAATGGTGTGTAAATTCCCAATTTTTAAAAGTTCTGTCCTGTTATATAGTTTTCTTTCCAAATAGTCCCTTTGTTTTCGATTCCAGGCATCTGGATTCTCTCTTCCATTCCTTCCTTTGTCCTCTCATATCTTCACTCCCATTCCTGCTGACCTGTTGACCCTTATGGCCTTGTGTATAAACATGTGCTCAGGCCTTTGTCAGATTTATTCCCAGATTTATTCCCTGTTTTCTGACCCTTTTCCCACTTATCCAATCTTTCACCTGGTCTGTCTTTCCATCCCCTATTTTCAAGAAATATAGAAAATATATCTTATTAGTTCCCTGATATTCTGACAGTTTCCACACTAGGCCTCAGGAGGCCCCATGCCAAACTGGCATAACCATGCTAATGATGCCTTCTCTCTCCCGTGCTCTGTAGATGTGTGTTTTTTCTCACATTTTTTTCCATCTGATGTCACCTAATACCGCTAGCATCTCACAACGCACATGCAGTACAAATGCCAGCAATTTGGACTGTTAACTCCTTCCCTTCTGGCTCTCACAGGAAACAGGAAGCAGAAGAGTGTTATCAACAAAGATAGAGAAGGGAAGAAGGGAGAAAGAAGGTTTAGGGGGAGAAATAAGAAGTTTGGTTTTGGCCATGTTCACTTTCAAATGGCGGTGAGACATCCAGACAGTGATGTCAGATAGGCAGGCAGATATATGGGCCTGGAGTGTAAGAGAAATATCAGATGTAGGTAGATAGATCTGAAAGTCATCAGCATAAAAATTATATTGAGAGGCATGGGTGGAGATGAAAGCACCAAGGGACTGGGTTATAGAGAGAGAAAAGGAAAGGGCCTAGATCAGACCCTTGGGATACACCAACTGAGAGAGGGATAGCAGTAGAGGAGGAACCGCCAGAAAAGACACTGAAGGAATGATGGGAGAGATAAGAAGAGAACCAGGACAGTACAGAGCCCCTAAAACCAAGTGAGGACAACGTATCAAGGAAAAGGTGATGGTCAATAGTGTCAAAAGCAGCAGAAAGGTCAAGAAAAATAAGGAATGAGTAAAGGTTTTTGGATTTAGCCAGGAGCAAGTCACTGGAGACTTTAGCAAGGGTCATTTAAGTTGAGTGTAAGGGACAAAAGCCAGATTGAAATGGATCTAGGAGAGCTTGAGAGGAAAGAAAATAAAGACAATGGCACAGAACTGCATGTTCAAGAATTTCAGAAATGAAAAGGAGATAGGTCAATTAGAAGGACAAGTAGAGTCAAGTGAAGATTTCTTGAAGAAATGTGTGACCAGAGCATGCGTGAAGGCTGCAGGGAAAGTTGCAGTAGAGAATGATAGGTTGAGAATCTGTGTGATGGAAGGGATGACATTGGAGGAGATGGAGTTAAGGAGATGGTGGGGATAGGATCAGAGGAACAGATAGTAAGTTTAGAGGAGGAAAGAAAATGAGAGGTTTCCTCTTCAAAGATCTTAGAAAAGTAAAAAAGGGTAAAAGAGATTGAGGGAAAAAGTTGGTACTGAAGAGGGGGAAGTGGGGATGAAACTGATCTTAAGGGGAATTGGAGAGTAATCTTGTAGATTTTGTCATGGAAATAGCAAGGGTTTGGGCAGAATGAGAAAGGGGTGTCAGATGCAGAGGTGAGAGTTGAGGAAAGAGTTGAGAGTAGAGAAGAGATGACTAGTGTCAGAGGCAAGAGAGTTAGTTATATGGACATAGTAGATTTGCTTGGCAAGTGCTATGGCAGATTGGAAGGAAGGAAGTATGAATTTGAAGTGAAAAAAGTCAGAAAGGGAATGGGATTTGAGCCAAATGCACTCAGCTGAATGGGCACAAGAGCAAAGATAGTGGATCATTGAAGTCAACCAGGGCTGAGATATAGTGCACCTCACAGGATGTAGGATAGGGGAAGCAAGAAAATCCAGAGTAGAGGAGCGAGCAGTATTATAGGAAACTATAGCCTCATCAACCAAGTTAGAAGACAAAGTGGACAAGAGAGATGATGAGACAGTAGTGGAGAGATTTAATGGATTGATAGCATGAAGATTCCTAAAAAGTTAAGAGGAGGCAGGGCGAGATTCAGGTGGGGAGTGATGAAGAGTGAAGTTAATCAGGTGATGGTTAGATAAGGGAAGAGCTGAGAAAACGAAGTCAAGGAAAACAATTAGAGAAGAAAACAAAGTCAAGGCAATAGCTGTGCTGATGAGTGGGGGCAGAAGAGCAAAGCTGAAGGTTAAATGAGGAGGAAAGGAAAAGTAGTTTGTAAGCATAGGGGTCAGAAGGGTTATCAACATGAATGTTAATGCCACCAAGGATAAGGGAAGGGGAAGAAGAATCAAGAAATAAGGAAAGCCATGAGTCAAAGTCAGAGAGAATGGTAGAGGTGGACTTGTCAGGTGGTCTAAAGATAGCAGCTATACGGAGAGGTAAGGGATTAAAAAGGCAGATGGAGTGGACTTCAAGGGAGGAAAATGAGTGAGACTGATGTAGAGGGAGGGGTTGAAATTGACAGGAAGGAGAAAGCAGAAACCCCACCCCACCACCACGGTCAGTGGCACAAGGAGTGTGCGAGAATTGGTAGCCGCCGTGAGAGAGGGCAGCAACCGAAGCAGTATCATCAGGTAGGAGCTAGGTTTCAATAAGAGCTAGAAGTTGAAGAGAGTTATAAATGAAGAGATCATGGGTAAAGAGGACTTTATTAGCTATGACATGAACATTCCATAAGGCACAAGAAAATGGGAGAGAGGAGGGAGAAAGAAGAGGAATATGGATGAGGTTAGAGCGGTTGAGTGAGGAGCAGGAGTGAGAGAAAAGTCTTGGTGGACCAGGGTTAGGATTAATATTACCAGATGAAAGAAGGAGAAGGAGGAGAAGAGTACAAGGCAGAGAGGAGACAGAATGGCAGAAACAAGGATGAGGTTGTTTAAGAGAGATTGGAGGGAAAGGGAGATTCAAGATGGCTGCCTCATTGGCTGCTTCTCCAGCCGTGCTTCAAACATGCCAAAGAGGAAGGGTAAGCAGGGCAAGAAACTTCCTGAACCCGGTATGATCTCTTCCACTTCACTTACTTTGGTCTGATGGATGCCTTCCTAGTCTGACCGGGGACTCAGCAGTTGGAGACCGGTGGTAACATAGTAAATGACAGCAGATAAAGACCAGCATGGTCCATCCAGTCTGCCAAGCAATACGGCAAGAGTAGGTGCACCTGTCACTCTGTGCAGGCCACCCCTCCCCATGTCTTTGTTTAGGGGTGGACCCACCACTCCATGTAGGACACCCCTATTTGCTGAGAAGTTAGATGGTTCAGCTTATTTTGTTTTTATCCTGTTGCTGTAAAGGGATCCGCTGTGCTTGTCCCATGCTGTTTTGAATTCCGTCACCGTGTTTGCCCCCACCACTTCCATCGGGAGAGCATTCCAAGCATCCACCACCTTTTATGTGAAAAAATATTTCCTGACCTTGCCTTTCAATTTACCACCTTGCAGCTTCATGTTATGCCCTCTAGTTTTGCAGCTTCCCCATTTTTGGAAGAGGTTTGTGGTATTCCAGGTATGAGCACGCCAGAGCTGGAGAGCTCACATCCTCATCTGGGTGTGATCACTCACCAGTGCTGCAGTTCCCTCCTGCTCTGTCTGCTGGTGGTTTCTGCCTGCAAGCCTCTGGATTGGCTAAACCTGTGCTGGGTCATCTTGCTATCCTGATAGGAGGAAGTGCTTCTGGGTTAGCCCGGTTTCTGTGCCAATGTCTTCCACTTCTAGTTCAACTGCTGAAGAGAGACACAACAGGAGCTTGTGAGTGGACCAGAGTTGGCTTTGTCCTTTGGTGTGACAGGAGGTTTTCCTCAAGCCTCTGAAATAACTCTCAGGTTGGGTCCTGATTCACCTTTGGTCTTTGCCTTGGAACATCCAGAAACGTCTACTTTAGAGGTCATTTGGAGTGGCATCTCAGCGTTGGGTGAAGCATTTGTCCAGGAGACCAACAAGATGGTAACAAGGTTACATGATACTTTCAACGAACAATCAGAAGGAGTTGGTTGCTTTAAAGGAAACTGTTGTGAGTGTACAGCTTGAGGTGCAACAACATGAGACACATCATCATGCCTTGTTTAAGGAATCATCAGCTATTAAATTTAAATTGGAACTTTTAGAAAATCAGGTCCAGGCTTTGAACTAGCATTTAGTAAATTTTCCCAGGTCGTCTTTAGTATCTGCTAGGGATATGTTTGTCCAAGGTTTATTATGTTCCACCTCAGAAGAAAGAGCCTGTTGGTTTTCAGTGGACTTCTTTGGCTGAGGCTCAGCATGTGGATATTCCCAATATAACAAATGTGTTAGAATCTAGTGATGTTGAGTCGGTTACCCCTTCTACATTGTTGGTCACTTTAGCTTTGCCCTGTGACCGAGAGTGGCTCTTTAAACTTTACTTTAAAAAACATTCCATTTCCTTTAAAGGACTTAATGTTCAAATTTATCTGGACCTAGCTCGTGAGGCAAAGAAGAGGAGGAAAGAATTCTTCTTACTCAAACCAGTGATCCAGCTGTGGGGGGGCTTTTTGTTTTTGTTTTTTAATTTCCTTGCAAGTGTCTTGTTAGGTTGCACTCGGTAAATTATGTTTTCTGTTATCCCCCCCAACTGGCGGCCTTCGTCAGTTCTCATCTTGCAAATGTACCCCAAGATAATGCAGCAGTTTAGTAATGCTGCTGATTAAGCTGTACTATTTAGGTTTTCCTGGCAATATTGCTATGTATTATGTTTTTCATTTTTGAACTTCCCATGTTGTTGAGCTGGAGTGTAAAGGGTAATTCATGGTATATCCGCTTAGTTGTATATTAGTTTATATTTCCTAACCCTTTCAATTCTTGTACAAGTTTTTGCTTGAAAGGCATGAATGAGGGGAAGAAAAAGGTGACGTTCAAGAGCTGAGGAAAGAGAAGAAGACAAGATAGGAGGAGAAATGGGAAAGGTAGAGAGAGGGTGATAATGAGGGGGGATTTGAGCTGAAGGTGAGAGGAGAGAAGGTTAGCGAGTGTCAGCAAAAGGAGGAAATGGAGGTGAAAATCCAACCTAAGATGGGGGGTGTGATGATGGGGATGGAGAAAGAGGAGAGGGATGAAGGAAAAAATTTGGATAATATGTAAAAGCAATGAGTATCTAATCAAAACAATTGAAAATACTTAGTTTGTAAGATAATGAAATGAAGTAAATACAATTCTGTAGCATTTATGAGTAGTAGTAGTAGTAGTAGTAGTAGTAGTAGTAGTAATAGTAGTAGTAGTGCCTTCTGGCTATGGCATCTGAGGCCCACCTATCTGGGTACTGGCATTTCTACACCTGTTTCATCATGGCGTATGTTGGCTATATACAGTATATCCGCTATTTGTGGGGGCAACCCTGTCTGCCTTTCCACAGTCTGTTTTGTGGCACTGCTCTCCTGGTCAGGCCTGTGTGGGCATGTGAGGGGAGATCCCTGTGCCATCACACCAAGTAGCCAGACTCAAGATATGTCACCACTCTCGCAGCTCTCATTGATCCAGGCCTGGGTAGGGATGTAGGCCGCATGGTACAATCTGGAGAATATTGGCACATCAGTCATGTCTCCCAGTGCCTGGTACAACAGATGTCTGGCTGCCCTATCACACTGCCAACAATATCAGATTTTACTAGAGTACCCTATGAAAAATAATCCAGGAGGAATCAGCATAAGTTCCCAATGGCTAAATGTCAAAACATATCCCTGTCAATAATAAGGGACCTCAGAATAAGAGCATTCAGAAGTGCAAACAGCACTAATACATACTCAAAGCAACACCATTGGTCCCACAAAATGTGCATTATGGGCATGTATTAGTGCTGTTTTCACTGTTGAATGCCCTTATTCTGAGAGTCCCTTATTATTGACAGGGATATGTTTTGACACTTTGCTATAGTGAACTCTCTCTGATTTTGACTGCCCAATCACTCTGGCACCTGTTGACGCGGTAGTCATCCATATGGTCCAGGTACTGGCCAGACTTTCATGTCCCCCCTGCATTGCAGGTAAGCATACCAGATCCCAGGCAGCTCTTCAAATGCACACGCACACACTCACTTTCTGTCACAACAACATAATTCTGTCAAAAAGATACCCTGAACCTATATATAACAGTTATGACATAACATAATAGCATGGGATACCAGGACTACATACAGTATATGATCTCCATTTCTCACCCAAACAAGAATCCTTTCCCTGCTCATGCCCACACTATCCCTACATCAGCAATCCCATTTTTCAGAACATGGGAATTGTTAGGGTCCCCTTGATTCGCTCCTTTAGCACAAAAAGCACATTTAAGAATAGCCAGAATAAACACTACTACTCTTCTTAATATTTCTGTAAGGGTGTTTATTAATGTGTCCATACCTTCCAACATTCCTTCACCTCTTCTCTCAGTACCTTACAACTGCATCTTGTGTTTTTCCAGACTGCAGTCACATCAGTTCAAAACACACTTTCAGAACCATTTTTCAATATGCAGAGAAGAGCAGAATTACTTCTAAGTCCTGCCTTATTCCACATTTCAGCAGGAATAATGTGGATGTTTCTGGGACCACTTAATACATACACGGGCCTTTCCTGAATATGCTTTATACATTTCCATGGCTGGCCACGCCCCTGTTATGCCTCTTCTAGTCACATTCTGAGCCCCATGCTAGTGCTGTGGACATGCATGTCAGCAGTATTTTAGAATACAGTCGAGGACGTTTTCAACACATACACATCCCCTCGCACATGCAAACCCCTTATTCGTGTTTTAGAATGACCCCATAAGTGGTTAGTGCAGGAATGTTACCATACTAACTCACCCTGTCAGCACAGCACATTTAGCATGCAGTAAACACCACGCGAACCATTACCACCCTTTAGTAAACATACCCCCTTAGCATCTTAAGACTGCATCTCATAATTCAGCTAATTTTAGAAGCACTATGTGAATGTCTTAAACACAAACCAGACTAGAATCTATATTGTCAACCTGCCTATCATGAGTTATTAATAACATTTTAAATGCAGGAAATGCAGCATTTATCTTATTACTTTACAGACTAAGAAATTTAAGAATCCAGGAGATGGGCAGGTTTACAAGCATGAATATCACACTACCTTTAACTCTTCATATGTAGTACATGTGGTTATATATTCGCGTGGGCTATGTTATATGAGTCAACCTCTCAATCTTTTAAGACAAGGATGATAGAATATAAAAATAGTCTGAAATAAAGATCTTAAACACTGTTCATATTTCATAGACTATATCCTCTTAAATATTTGATATGGTGAAAAAGCAAATGAACTATTTATAGAGAGAGCAGAAGTGGATCTTTCAGCTTGGAATGGTGGAACCAAAGGGTCTTAATGCATCAGGAGACTGGAGAGTTTGTCTATGATATAGGTGACTGCTTCTTGGTCTATACAATCTTTTTGTAATTACAAGATAATTGTTCAATACATATTAACATAGTAATATAGTAAATGATAGTAGATAAAGATCCGCATGGTCCTCTAGTCTGCCCAAAAAGGTGGCCAGAGTTGTATTTGCTTCTCCATGCAGGTTACCCCCTCTATGTCTTTGTTTAGGGTTGTACCTGTCTCTCCATGAAGGATGGCTGTGCATCTGCATCTGGCCTCCATCGCATACAGCTCCTTTGGATTTCTGTATCATAAGTGCATCATTCTGCAGTTCTTTACATTGAATCTTAAAAGTCAAGCATTAGACCTTTCTTTTAATTTTTGAAGGTCTTTTCTCATATTGTTAACTCCCTCTGAGGGGTCTACTCTATTGCAAATCTTTGTGCCATCCATGAAAAGGCAAACTTTTCCTTTAAACCTTTGGCAATGTCACTTACAAAGGACACTGAACAGAACAAATCCCAGATCCCCAAGGCACTCTACTATGCACATTTCTTTTTGTGGAGTGAATTCCATTGATCACTACCCTCTGTCAACTATCGGCAACAAATTTCTGATCCATTTAACCACCTTCGGACCCATCCCCACACTGCTCAGTTTATTCTTAAACCTCCTATGAGGAACAGCATCAAAGGCTTTGCTGAAATCCAAGTACATCACATCCATCACATGCTCTTGTTCTATGGTCACCTAGTCAAAGAAATCAATGACATTCATTTGGCATGATTTTCCTTTGATAAAACCATGTTGTCTCAGATCTTTTAACCCACTGCTTCTAGAAAGTTCACTTTCCTTTCTTTCAGCAGTGTCTACATTATTTTATCCACCACCAAGGTAAGAGTTATTGGCCTACAGTTTGCCACCTCTTCTCTGTTATCACTTTTGTGACGAGGGACCACATCAGTCCTTTTCCAATCCCACTGAACTTCTCCCATCTCTACAGATCTTTTGAACACATCCTGTAAAAATCCTGTCAGAACCTTTCTGAGCTCTCTCAATATCCTGAGATATATCTCAGCTGGGCCCATGACTTTGTCCACTTTCAATTTTGCAAGCTAGTCATAAATACTTTCTTCCATAAATGGTATGGTATCTACTTCATTCCCATTAGTACCTTAGTCAATCATGTGTGGTCCTTTTCCAGGATTTTCTTTTGTGAACATGGAACAGATGTTTGTCGTTTTTTCTTTTTCCTTATCACTTTTTACAAACTGGTCTTCAGCATGTTTGAGTCTTGCAATTCTACCACGGGTCTTCCTCCTCTCTCCAATATACCTGAAAAGAGTCTTCTCATCTCACTTCACATCTTTATCCATTTTTTCTTCTATGTGTGGTACTTCTGCATGTGCTTTTGCCTCTTTCAGCTTTATATAGTGTTCTTTTTTGTGTTCCTCTTTTTGTGATCTTATGAATTCTGTGAACATTGCCTTTTTTGCCTTTATTTTTGCAGCCCCTTCTTTGAAGAACCATATAGGTTTCTTATTTCTCTTGCTTGTATTTACTTTCCTTATATAAAGATTCCATTGCCCACTGTCTTTCCACTTACCTTATCTCTTCCAACCCTGCCAGCTCCTCCTTGAGGTACATACCCGTTTTCCTGAAGTCAGCATTTCTGAAATCTGGGACTTTGAGTTTGCTGTGATCAGACTCTGCCTTGGCTTTTATCTCAAACCGCACTATGTGGGGATCACTGCTTTTTAAGTGGGCATCCACCCAGACATTATGGGGAAGGTCATTTTAGAAGCTTTATTTGTGCTTTGGATGTCTGAAAACGGGCTTAGAGACATCTAAAGTCATTTTAGAAGCCAGATCTGAGGATATCTGAATCTGAATGGGGGTATAGAAGAGGCATGACTGGGGCATTCCAGGAACATGAAGGTGTGGATGGGGTTTTTCCAGAGACCAGGGTGTCTCCGCCTGATCACAGAAACATCCTGTTTAACCCTAGACCTGCTCAGAGGCATGAATAGCAACATACTCATTTTAGCTGAAAAACATTCAGAGTACACAGCAGAGCGTCCACTATAGCAGGTTTGAACACTAGCTGCCCTACTTCTAGGCAATTACATTGACCATTAGGCTATCACAGACATCCAATTTGTGCAACACCATTCTGGGGATGTCTAGGTAAACGCTGCTACAGATATCCGTAACAGGCACATCCAAGTTTGTGAAATCATGTCTGCACCTGGACATGCCTGCATTTTTTTTTCAGATATTCTGGCTTAGATGTCCCAGATCGCCTTTGGACGGATCTTCTAAAATTCCCCTGTATGCATACAGTCTTCATTGGTGAGTACTATATTCAACGTCAGTCCTTCCACCATTTATCTAAGTAAAGCAGCGATGAAAATATTAACATTAATGCTGTAGATTACACAGCGGTGAATGTGGCTTTTAAGTGCAATAAGGACATATGAAAATTGTGGGATAAATGATGAGGATAACACTATGGTGTGACTGGACCAATGAAAGCGTTATGCATTTACATGGACTTTGACTAGTACTTTGCAATTAGGGTGTCCAATTACCTCCAGATTTTAGGGACACTCTGATCCAGTCCTGGTTCTACATTGCTGATTTCTCCAAGGAAATCCAGATAGCTAGTCCATGCAGCTAGTAGGGTAAAACTAGAACTGGATCAAGGTGTCCCTAAAGTCTGGAGCCAATTGGCCACCCTATTTCTAATGCTGTTTTGATACCCCCTTAAAAAAACATATTAAGAATTTTATTTAGGCACAGTGATTTTTAATTTTGGGGAGCTCTTAGCTCATTTGTGAAACGTTTGCATACAAGGGCTGGTATTATTTAAGGATAAAGAAAAAAGAGTGTTCAAAGATTTTTACACATTCTGCAAAGTGACTGTGGAAAGTTTTCGGAGCTCTGTTTTTTGATTCATTCATTGTGAAAGTGGTCAGATCTCAGTTTAATCTCATTTTATCTCTTTATAGAACAGGACCTTGGACAATTCTGTTCCCTGTCAGTACTCTTTTTTTAATTTTCTCAAATTTTCTTTTATTTTTTACAGAGTTCTTTTGGCTGCCCCTTTCACATAACTGCTATCCTCTTAATGCCAACTGTCACTTTTAACTTACCCTGACTCACATCTACCCAAGGGAGCCCTTTTATTTAATTTCCCCCCAGGTCAGTTCCACCATGGGACCACACAGTGGTCTTACAGTATATCCTTCATAAGAGCATAAGATAAGTTATGCTGAGTCAGACCACTAATTTCAATAACCTGTCTCTAACAGTAGCTAGTTTGGGTCACGAGTAGCCAGAAGCTTCTAAAAGGTAGACCCAATTTCTCATAGTGCATTTCAAGGCCTAAGTGATGGCTTTCCCAAGCCTATCTGGTTAATAATTTTATGGACATCCCTCCAGGAACTTGTCCAAAACCTTTTTGAATCCCGCTATGTCATTCGCCTTGGCCACATCCTCCAACAACAGATCCCACAGCTCAATTATGTACTGTGTGAAAAATACTTTCTCTGATTTTTGTTTCAGTCTGCTAGCCTCTAGTTTCATAGTGCCCTCTTCTTTCAGTGTTTGAAAGAGTAAACAGCATCCCACTCATGTTTGTCTAAATGTTTCCCCAATATTTAACTGCAGCAATCAGCATTTTTTCACAATGCCAGCCACCATGGTAAAATAAAATCCAGCACCAGCATCCAGATAATGGCCAGTGCTTAATATCTAGACTTTTCAGTCAGTATGCACTTATCTGTGGAGTGGCAATATATAGAGGGTCATTTTTAAAAGCTTTAGTCATAATTTGGCCATCTGAAGATGTGCACTTCAACATCATGGACACATCTCCATAGCCATTCCACAAATGATGTTTGCAGACATCTCTGGTGCAGGAATGCCCAAGTAGACACAGTGGTGTGGCAGAGGCATGACCAGGGAGAAGCAATGGACTTACATCAGAATCAATGGTGATGTCTGCAGGCATGTCCAAATTTATACCTGCTCCAGGCACAAATAGGCATCGGGTCAGTGCTTGTTTTCACCTTAAAGCATCTAAAGAGCATAGAGAAGATGGAGAATTAAATGACTAGCTTTAGATCACAAAGGACCACCCTGGGATTTAAACACTGGACCACCCTGCTCTTAAACCACTATTTCAACAATTTTGCTATTAGACATGTTGGTTCTGAAATGCTATACTGAGGACATCTATATAGATGTTTGATCTATGTGCATATCAGGCACATCCACGTTTCTGAAATCGTGCCTGAACGTGCACGTGCCTGCATTTTTTTCAGACATTCTGGCTTTGACATCCCATTTTGAAATGTGCCTGTTAATGTCTATTCACAGAGCACTTAGGACGGCTTTTTTGCGTGCAAATAGTTATCTGGATAGCGGTGCTGAAAATCACTTTCCGGATAACTCCCAGTTCTGCCCACATTCTATTCCCAGACCAACCCAGTTCTATCTGGATAGTGCCAAAGTAGTCAGAGGAAATATTAAATAGTACTATGTGGATAGTGCTACTGAACATCCTTCTCAATGGCACCCATCCAGAGTCTCATATCATATCTCCTCTCAATCATCTCTTTTCCAAGCCGAAGAACCCTAACCCATTTAGCTTTTCTTCATAAAGAAGGTGTTCCAACTGCTTTTTTTCAGTGCCCTTCTCTGAACATTTTCCAGTTCCACTCTGTCCTTTTGAGATGGGGCAACCAGAACTGCACACATAATACTCAAGGTGGGGTCATACCATGGACATACAGAGATATTCTCAGTTGTGTTCCCCATTCCTTTTTGAATGTTCCCTAAAATTCTATATGCTTTTTTGGTGCTGCAGCACACTGGGATGAAAATTTCAACCTATTTTCCTTAATGATGCCAAGATATTTTTTCTTGATGTTAACTTCTAATCAGAACCCAGTATTGTGTCCCTGTAGTTGGGATTATTTTGCATCACTTTGAACCTGTCCATATTAAATTTCATCTGTTATTTAGATGTCCAGTGTCCTTGTCTCACAAAATCTTTCTGCAAATCCTCACAGTCCTCTGCCATTTTAACAATTTTGAATAATTATATGTCATCTGCAAATCTGATCACTTTATTACAGCTCCTTTCTCCTGCAAGCCCCTCATCAACTTAAGAACTGAATGTGAATGTAGCATTACAGACAGCAAACAGTGCTGGGATACCTGGGGGGGATCTACATTTATATTGGTTCAACAAAAAGCATCATAACCTAAAAAGACTGTGGACTGGGTTGACCTTTTTTTTTTTTGCATGGATTGCGCCAACTATCAATGTACTGTTTCACTCTGCATCAAGTACTCCAGTAAATTGTTTAGTTATGGAGCAACATCATCAGGACTGATTACTTGGAGGGTGGGGGGGGGGGGCATGGATGAATTGGGAGATGCCAGAAGATTGTGATAAGAATATGAGGTGATATTCAAAGATATCTGACCTCACTAATCAGAGAGCACAACATAAAATTAATTGGCAGCAGCTGGTGAATTGCTCTGCATCTCTTAGGGGGTGAGAATACAGTTTCTCCTCATATCTCACTGAGCACTTTCAGGTGGTGACCTTGTTGTATAAAATCTATACTAAATCTCAGTAAGATGACGCTACAATTGAAGTATGGTAGGAAAGAAAAAGAAAGATACATATTGGTCGCATATTGCCCAGGATAAAAAGGTGCCCACCCATAGCCTATGCCCTAGGGCTAACGATGGTGGTAGAGATAGTGCAAATACTGCTGATGCCACAGATAAGACCACGGTGAGGGGGTTCATGGACCCACTGTGGCAGGAGATAAACCACGGAAATTAATGAGAACATCGAGAGGATTACCGTATTTTCGCGCATATACCGCACGCGCTATACACTTTTTTACCTACCGCGCAACCCTCTTGCTATGGTCTTGTGGACTTCTGCAGATAAAAAGGAGATAAATGTACTGCTACTTTTATTAGCAGTAAATTTGGGAGACTGAGATCATACGCTACATACCCTGGCTTAGAAGTAAGGTTCAGGACTATCATGGTATGCGCAGGACTAACCCATTTAGAGAAAGTGCCCTGAAGCTCCTAAGTAAAGCATTATAATTTGAAGCCTAGATTCAGAAAATAAAGATACTCTCCATCAGCACCCCGGCTCTCCTCCTGCTCTCCCGGCGGGGATCGAGCGAGCCAGGGCACCGGAACTCCTCCAGCTGCAACTGCCCAATCGGGGCAGCCGCGAGCCGGTTCAAAAAGCAGCGCCGTCCGGCACGTGGCCCTCTCTCCATCAGCACCCCGGCTCTCCTCCTGCTCTCCTGATGGGGATCAAGCGAGCCGGGGCACCGGAACTCCTCCTCCAGCTGCAACTGCCCAATCGGGGCAGCCGCGGGCCAGTTCAAAAAGCAGCGCCGTCCGGCGCGTGGCCCTCTCTCCATCCGCACCCCGGCTCTCCTCCTGCTCTCCCGGCGGGGATCGAGCGAGCCGGGGCACCGTAACTCCTCCTCCAGCTGCAACTGCCCAATCGGGGCAGCCGTGGGCCGGTTCAAAAAGCCCATGCCTGAGGGCCTCGCCAGAGGGCCCTTGGCATGGCCCTTAGGCGGTGGCCCTTTCCACGTGGCCTGCACTCAACAATGGACTCATACTACAGACCTACGGACTCTCCATAGACGCCCCGCAAATACGGCATCTCGCAAGTATTCTGAAAGTTCTCTACTGTAACCAGTACTTTGTCTAATCTCTCCCTTCTGTCGCCAGTTACCTGCCTTAAACCTTACCATTGCACCTTTGCATTATATTGTCTTTATTCTGTATTGTATTGTAACCTCCTTTATTTAGTATTATATTGTATATCCCTACTGCTATTGTCTATAGTGTAATCATCCAAATGCCAAATACATTGTATCTAATTTTTTGCTGATTCATTACATGTAGCGAATGAGTCAACCAAGCTCATTACATTGTAGATGATTATTATCTCTTAAGGCCCCTGTCTACACATCCAAGTGCTTGCATACTACTGTCTATATATTCATTTATTCACACACTACTTGCCTTAAAAGAGTAGTGTTTTACCCAACACTACCCATCACCTTACCACACCATGTGGACACCCATAATGACTCACTACCACCTCACACTTTCCATATGCTGCTTATTATTAATTCTAACGCATAGCACCCTAGCCCTCAACCCCAGTCACAACACCATCCCAGTGCTACCAGGCTCATGGAGAGAATGGTCAAGCCATCCTCATCTACAGTCTTACGCCGCAGGACACCATCCAAGTCCACACCTAATCTATGTCGCCATCCAGCAAAGAAAGTTGCCCCGAGAGGTATGCTGCACCCGCTCCTGCAACCTGAACTGTGCCCTCATTAATACACTTCGATTAGGAATAAATGGCCTGCAGTAGCGGATCTAATCTCTACCCATGACCTAGACATCCTCCTTATCACCGAGACGTGGCTGTCCACGTCTGACGCAATCATCCTACACAAATTTGTCCCTACAAACTTCTGATATGAAATCACTGCCTAAAGGGTAAATAATAACAAAACACACACAACACCACCCTTTATAACCTCTATGACAGCAAACTCTTCAATAATTAAATATAATTATATTAAAGTATAAAGGGTGAGGCCTATGATGTGTGAGTTCTAAGCTCTGTCCTATGGTGACTCTGTTTGCCAAATGAATGGAATGAGCTTCTTCTGAGGTCTTTATGCACCCAAAGTGAAGTCAGTTTAGAGTTTAAGTTGAAGGTATTTAATTATTGAAGAGTTTGCTGTCATAGAGGTTATAAAGGGTGGTGTTGTGTGTGTTTTGTCCCTACAAACTTCGCCATCCACCCCTGCTACAGATCTGAAAGAAGAGGCGGAGGAGTACTCATTCTAACAAAGCAGGAACTACAATACCAGATCTCATCAACCAGCAGTACCCTAAACCTAGACTCCATCACCATTTCGAACAAGTACAGCAACATCAGTCTGATCTACAGGGCCCCATCACCAGCCCCGGATGATCTATCCACCATCATTGATTCTGCTGGAAACCCTCAGAACCCACGCGCCCAAAACTGGGTGATGGGAGACTTTAACCTCCCCTCGCTTCAGGATAACCTCGCCGACGCCTTCACAGAAGCACTTACTGAGTTAGGCTATATCCAAATAGTAAACTCCCCCACACATGTAAAAGGTAACAAACCTGACCTAATATTCGCCCCTAGAGATATAATCGACGCCACTCTCAAGAGAAACCTCACTGTCAGCCCTGTACCATGATCCGACCACAGCCTGATATTATTTCAGATACCATCACAACAATTACAAAATGTTAACCAGGCCACAAATGAACCCACTGTCTCTTTTTCAAAGTGGTTTCGGCAATTCAACATGGAGGACACCATGGTTAAAATTCAGCCACTCCAAAACCCACCACATCAATGCCTGGACGACATGATTACTTCATGGAACTCTTGCCTTGATGCGGAAGCCAAAACAGCCATCACTAAGAAAGTCTAGTGAATCTAAAACTGTATCCTAATATAGAAAATCACTTGTTATGTCCCATATGTGATATCAAAACATGTTCCAAACAGTGAAGTTCAACCAAAATTTGGATTTTTTGTCGGATCGTCTGTCGTGAAGATGTAACCACACACTCAAATGACAGACCCTCCTTTTATTCAACTTTTTTTTAAAAAAGGTCAGTTCGACCTAAGTATGCTGGAGGCTATGATTAGCCCAAAAAGGACAAGCCCCTGCATAAACAAAATGCTAAGTGCACAATATGAAAACGTTCTTCTTCAGAAACAAATCTGTAATTATTTAAACATAGAAGCAAAAACACTTAGCTGAGCTCAAGAATATCCAATGAGTTAGGCCTGCCGATATGAGGATTCTGTGAGATCTCCAACTGATGAATTTCCACGGATTCTCCCAAACGTGATATCCTAAACTTGGTCTGCCTCCTCAAATAACACCAGCAAATCCGCAAACTCACAAATAAGCCCGCTAATTAATCTTCTATGGACAAATCAAGCAAGGGTTGGGTTATCTTGCGACACAAACCGTTGTGTTTCAAGCCTGCTGTGATACTGGCTCTTTTTCAAGCTAAACCCATCCCATTTCCTGATCCGTTCCAACACTTGATGACTAAGAAAGTGGCAAGAAAAAGGAAAAATGCGCCGTGGTTCTCTCCCGAACTCTGAACATCACTACTTAAGCTAAGGAGGCTCGAAAGATCATGGCGGCGATCCCAATCAACCGAGAAACTAGTAATGTACATGAACACCTAAAAAGACACCGAGCAGACGTAATAGCCAGAATGAAACAATTCCATGCAGAGTTACTACAATGCTCATTAAACAAACCTCACGAGCTCTTCAGCCTAATCAAGACCTTAGCAAAAGAGCCCTCTTCCACACAAACAAACCTCCCTGACCCCCAGGAATATGCGGACTTCCTTCATACCAAGGCAAACCAGTTAAACACAATGACCACACACAACGCTCCCCTAACAACCCCACCATGTACAGCGACTACTGTCACCAAACACTCCATCACTGAGTTCTCTGCACCATCTGCAAGATACATACAAGACATCATCTCTTCCATAAACACTACCACAGCACCGAACGACCCATGTCCGGCATCTTGGATAAAATCCCTGTGGACCGAACTCAGCCCTTTCCTCTCAAAACTCATTAGTCTATCCTTCTCAACAGGGACATTCCCTAAAAGCCTAAAACAGACAGCTATAAGACCATTACTAAAGAATAGCAAATTAGACCCAGCACGGATGGACTCTTACAGGCCCATATCAAGTATCCCGCTTCTGGCGAAAATCATTGAGAAGGTTGTTGAACAGCAACTCAACCATCATATTGAAACAAGTGCTCCCCTCGACCCTTGCCAACATGGATTTCGAGAATCGCATGGTGTCGAAACCCTCCTGACCACATTAGTCAACACACTCACCATTGGATTGGACAACATCAAACAAGGGTTCGCTCTGATCTTTCTGGACATTGCAGCAGCCTTTGACACGGTATGTCATGAAATACTCCTCTCCCGACTCAGTGAGAAGGGCATTCAGGGAAACGCTCTAACTTGGTGTGCATCATATCTGACAGATCGTTGGCAACAGGTATGCGCCGGTCCCTCCACCTCTGCACCTTTCCTCCAAGAAAAAGGAGTTCCACAAGGATCATCACTGTCTGCCTTACTATTCAACATTTACATGCAGCCCATATGCAATCTCGTCAAATCCTTCAACATTAACTGCCTGATTTACGCCGACGATGTTCTCCTCTTTATGCCTTTCCTATTAGACAAACCAGATCTCATGCCCCTCTCTGCCTGTTTCGATGCGGTCTCAGATTGGTTACATGCACAGAAGCTAAGAATAAACTTTAAAAAGACAGAGGTCCTTTTCATCACTAGAAATTCATCATTCATTCCACCTAGCTCCCTGAAGGTCAGGGATGCGGAACTCATAAGCAAACCATCAATTTGGTATCTTGGAGTCATCCTTGACCAAAAACTCAACATGAAGGCCCAGATAAGCAATATGGTAAAAGCAGTATATAACAAAATCAGAACTCTTCGCCACCTGAGACAGCTACTGGAACCCGAAGATTTTCAGACAGTATACCAAGCCCTAGTGATTCCGCATTTTGATTATGCAAACGCCATATTACACGGCCTTCCAAAAGCCACAATAAACCCACTGCAACTTGCCATGAATGCAGCCACCAGAATTCTTCATGGTGCATCAAGGAGGGAACATATAACACCAATACTAAAGAACCTGCACTGGCTTCCAATCCAAAGCAGGATCACGTTTAAGGTGATGTCTTTGACATTCAAAGCCGTAAATAATTGCTCCTCTACATCAGTCATCGACCTCATCCAAATGACACCCTCCAACAGAGCAAGAAGATCATCCGCTATAAATACTTTGACCCTACCAAGTCAGATCACAAAATGCTCACAAGCATCCAGGTCCAGCGCGTTTTTGCTTTACGCACCTACCTGTTGGAATGCACTACCCCCAGCTATCAGGGCTATCAAGGACATCTCACAATTTAGGAAGGCACTCAATCATCATCTCTTCCTACAGTACTACACTGATCAGGATCACGATCCACAGCAAACCACTCCCAGTGCCTTATATAGGCAACCCGCAAATAACAACCGCACAAGATCGAAACCTAGCCTGCCAAACTCAGATCCCCCAGACCCAGATCCCCCTGACAAATAGCGTCTCCTTCACCCTAATGTCAGCTAACACACAGTCGAAACAATAGCTACACACCTTAGAAATTCATGAACATATGTTGTACTACCTGTATATAACTGTATATAGTTACCCTGTTCTGTTCTAACTGTATCTAGTTACCCTATTTAACTATATTTAGTTACATTGTTATAGCTGTACTTTATAACTGTTATATTGTAAGTCCAGTACAGACATTCTGCACTGAAAAGTTTCGTTCGATGTAAACCGCACTGATACTGAAGAGCGCGGTATATAAGAAAGTTAAATAAATAAATGAAATAAATACCTTAGAAAATTTTATGAAACTTTAACTTTAGGTGCCTTGAGCAGAGCCATTTAAAGTTAGGCCTACTACGAGGCCGCATAAGTTAAGGCACATACAATAAGCACCCAAAGCGGGAAATCAGTGTCAAGTTCTAACTTCATTTCCCCACACTGGCCACACCTCTTTCTAAGACATTTACATTTAGACATCTTGGGGGTCTTTTACTAAAGGGCACTAGTTATCAGTGCATGTTCTGGTGTGAGCTGAAGGCACTCTGGGACATACCTTGACAGCTAGCACGGGGCCATGACAGCACAGGCCAATTTCCACGCTGTGAACGGCGGGTTAAGTTGGTAAAGGAGCAGGTTAGGGGCAGATAGTGGGTGTGGTGAGCACTGCACAGTTGGTGTGGGGTAAACACTATGCGCTGTGAGCCTTTCACTTAGTGCAGGTTCACCTAACGCCACCTCTGAAGATGGTGTTAAATGTACCTGCACTAATATATAGTAACATAGTATATGACGGCAGATAAAGACCAGTATGGTCCATCTAGTCTGCCCAGCAAGGCGGCAAGAATAGATGGACTTGCCGCTCCATGCAAGTCACCTCTCCCCATGCCTTTGTTTAGGGGTGTACCCACCGCTCCATGTAGGTCACCCCTATTTGTTCAGATATAAGAGAGAGTTATGCTTATTTTGATTTTTTCCTGTTGCTATAAAGTGATCCACTATGTCTGTCCCATGCCATTTTGAATTCTGTCACTGTGTTTGCCCCCACCACTTCCATCAGGAGGGCATTCCAAGCATCCACCACCCTTTCAGTGAAAAAGTATTACCTGACATTGCCTTTCAGTTTACCCCCTTGCAGCTTCATGGGGGTGTGACGCACATTAGAAGACAGGCCTCCACATTAACTGCGGGGACAATGCTGTCCACCCCCCTGACATTAACATGGTGCTGTTGCACCTAATGCACCATGGTTTTGGCACTATTGGCACGCTAGGTAGAAGACTTTAGCGCCCTTTAATAAAAAGGACTCCTTTGTGTTTTAAGATGCCTAAAATTTGGTGCTCAGAGCCTGTACATTTGTAAATTCTAAAGTTTAGGCACATAGACCTTTTGAAAGTCAACTCCTAAGGGCTTTGAAAGGCTACTTTTCCCCATGTCAGGAAAGGACCTGGAAGTATGGATTGTCAAATGGCCCTTAAGCTAACAGGAGAATCTCTGTATACGATCAGAGGATGGGCCAGAGGATGAGCAACATGATTTTCATATGGATTCAATTAAATTATAATATTGTGTAAAAAATTGAAGAAAGGGCTCAGGAGATTTCCAAAAAAAAGAGATGCAGTTTGCATGTCTCTTATTTAAAAAATTGAAAAATCAGGGCAGGAAGAAAGGATATTTAGTAATAAAGGAAAGGAAGCAATAGATTGAAGATTTGGTCAAGTTGAGATGTTGAGTTATCTACCTATTACTATGTTATAAATAAGATTCATTTTCTGTTATACAATATCCAAGTTGATTGTACCTACCTAGTTCATTGTATTCCAATGTATTTCCAAACTCAACTGAGTTCAACTTGTTGTTTTGTGTAAACCGCTTTGACTATCCAGAAAAGCGGTATATAAAAAGTGTTAAATAAATAAATAAATAAATTCATATATTTCCTGCCTTACTCAGAATTTTCAATGAGAGATTTTGTTACTGACCTTTTAACATTTCCCTTGGGTGCATCTGTGTCTTTTCAGCCATTTTATTCAGGTCTTTCATACTTTGACCTCTTTCTCTTGGAATATAGAAATGAAGTTAGTAGACCACAAAGTGGAAAGTGTTGTTGTCAGGCTACTGTTCTTTTGCGGGGATTTCAGGTGACACATTATATCAATGGGAATTGCATTTACCCAGGCTAATGGAAAAAGAGCTTATTGATGGTAACAATATAATGTTATTAAATGACTTGGGAGTTAGATCCAGTGATAGCACAGGGACATTTTAACACATTGATTTTATTTTAGTGTCACATAAGGTTCATTCCAAATCTGATGCGTTTGGAAGTAATTATACTTTCTGGGAGAAAAAAAAAAGATATAGGAAAAAAATACTGAGCTTCTGAAGGAACGGCATGAGAGAAAGGTTGGCCATTTGTTTTTATGAACGCTATGTATAAATAGCAGGAGACTCTATACAATTTACTTTTTTATTGAGAAATTGATAGTCGCATATCTGTATTCCTCAGTCATATTTTCCAGAACAAGAGAAAAGTGATCATAACTCTTCAGGAAATATCAAAAGAGAGACGAGAAAGTTTTTTGTTTTTTATTTGGTAAAATATCATGAGATTTCAAAGAATAAAGCTCATTTAGGGAGCCCTTTTAAAGGAAGCATGAACAAATATTCAGCTTTTAACTTTGAAATTGTGCTAACTAGGACATATTTGCATCATAGCAGTTTTATAATAAAGATATAAAAAGCAGAACGGCCATGAAGTAAAATTTCAGAGTAGGATGTGGCAGTGAACAGGGAATGCTAATCACAAGGTTAGGTACAAAACTGGATAAAGCCGATAGCTGGCTACAGCCTTTTCTTACTGATAATTAAAATTGGAAAATGCTGTAATATACTGCCAGCACAGCACAGCGAACATCACAGAACACTGCTTTACCATATACTTTTTTCTATTTATCAGGAATTTGAAAAACTTCTCTCTGTGTGTTAGGCCAAACAGAATGGAAGGAATTCATTGGATTTGTTTATTCTTGGAAATATAGTACAAAATCGTAGAATATTGCTCATTATGCTTTTTTCTACTATTTAGGAATTTTAAACAATTCTGGTCTGTGCACTGGTCCGGACAGAATGGAAAACGTTCATAGTATTCAGTTCTTCTTTCATCTATTTATGTAATGCACTTGGGGAAGGCCCCAGAAACGGCATCTGTCTCGCTTTTGGGAAGAGTATACGTTTGCATGATAGCACATATTGCCACTCCATCAGTCAGGGACAGGAGGAGGTAGCAGAACAACAGTGGGCAAAACTGAAAGAAGATATTTTAAGGGCAATAAACATTTTTGTTAAGAAAGTAAATAAAAGTAAGAGGAAAAGGAGGCCGATATGGTTTTCCAAAGAAGTAGCTGAAAAGGTAGGAAATAGAATAGCTTTAATGAACTATAAGAGATCACAGAAACAGGAAGACAAGCAATAATAACAGGGGAAGTTAAAAGAAACTGCTAGTCAGGAAAGCAAAGATGGAGGAGAGAGGTCACATGACAGGAGAGCATCACCCTGGTGTGGCAGGAAGTGATCCTGTAACTAGGACCTGTCCTCCAGGTGATGTAAAACCCTCTTGCACCGAGGACGTTTCTCCAGGGCCACGTGCCCATGAGGGGAGGGTCAGGACAGCTGTTATAGTTGGTGATTCAATCATTAGGAATGTAGATAGCTGGGTGGCTGGTGGGCGTGAGGATCGCCTGGTAACATGCCTGCCTGGTGCGAAGGTAGCGGACCTCACGCACCGCCTAGATAGGATCGTAGATAGTGCTGGGGAGGAGTCTGCTGTCTTGGTACATGTTGGTACCAATGACATAGGAAAATGTGGTAGGGAAGTTCTGGAGGCTAAATTTAAGCTTTTAGGTAGGAAGTTGAAATCCAGAACTTCCAGGATAGCATTCTCCGAAATGCTTCCTGTTCCACGTGCAGGACCCAAAAGACAGGCAGAGCTCCGGAGTCTCAATGCGTGGATGAGACAATGGTGCAAGGATGAGGGTTTTGGATTTGTTAGGAACTGGGGAACATTCTGGGGAAAGGGGGGGCTCTTCCGAAGGGATGGGCTTCACCTTAATCAGGATGGGACCAGACTGCTGGCATTAACCTTTAAAAAGGAGATAGAGAAGCTTTTAAACTAGAAATTAGGGGAAAGCCGACAGTCACCCAGGAGCGCATGGTTCGGACGAAGGTATCCTTGAAGGATACTACCAAAAGCAATGAGGTTCCAAAAGGGAGTATAGTAGCCGAAATGCCCTTGAGTAAGGAGCAGACAGAGAATAAAGATTCCAAATTACCCATGCCTACCAATAGCCAGATTAATATGAATAAAATACAGTCTCTAAAATGCTTGTATGCCAATGCTAGAAGTCTAAACAATAAGATGGGAGAGTTAGAATATATGGCACTAAATGAGAGGTTAGATATGATTGCACTCTCAGAGACATGGTGGAAGGAGGATAACCAGTGGGACACTGTGATACCTGGATACAAACTATATCGTAATGATAGAGCTGATCAAATTGGTGGAGGGGTTGCGCTCTATGTTAGAGAGGGCATTGAGTCAGAAAGGATTAAAGTTTTGCAGGGAACAAAATTTGCTGTAGAATCTCTATGGATTGAAATCCCACTTATGAAGGGGAAGGTGATGGCAGTGGGGGTGTACTATCGACCGCCTGGCCAGAATGAACAAATGGATGATGAAATGCTCAAAGAAATCACAGAAGCTAACAAAAGTCACAACAGAGTAGTAATAATGGGTGATTTCAATTACCCCGGTATCGACTGGGTCAGTGTCACGGCAGGACAAACTAAAGAGATAAAGTTTCTAGATGGAATAAATGACTGCTTCTTGGAGCAGCTGGTTCATGAACCGACCAGAGGGGAAGCCATACTGGACCTAGTCCTTAGTGGAACGCCAGATCTGGTGCAAGAAATAAGGGTGTTGGGACCACTTGGCAATAGTGACCATAATATGATCATGTTTGATTTAATTATTGGAGAACAAATAGTAAAGAAATCCACAGTACTACCTTTTAACTTTCAAAAGGGAGACTATGATAGAATGAGGAATATAGTTAGGAAAAAACTAAAAGGAGCGGTTCCAAAGGTTAAAGACTTACAGCAAGCTTGGGCGTTATTTAAAACTACTATCCTCGAAGCCCAGACCAGCTGTATTCCACGCATTAAGAAGAGTGGGAGAAAGTCCAAAAAACTGCCAGCATGGTTTAAAGGTGAGGTCAGAGAGGCTGTTGCTGCCAAAAAAGCAACCTTCAGGAAATGGAAAAAAGAGCCAAATGATGAAAACTGGAAACAGCACAAGCACTGGCAAGTTAAATGCAAAGCATTGATAAGGCAGGCAAAGCGGGAATTTGAAAAGAAACTTGCTGCGGAAGCAAAAACACGAAATAAAGACTTTTTCAAGTACATTCGTAGCAAAAGGCCTGTGAGAGAGTCAATTGGACCGTTAGATGATAGAGGGGTAAAAGGGGCAGTAAGAGGAGACAAGGCTATAGCGGAGAGACTGAATGAATTCTTTGCTTCGGTCTTTACTGAGGAAGATGTAGGGATGTTACCCAAGACTGAAGTGGTATTTAAAGGTGATACTGCAGAGGAATTGAGAGAAATATCGCTACACCGGGAAGATATATTACAACTATTTGATAAACTGAATAGTAGCAAATCACCTGGACCGGATGGTATACATCCCAGAGTGTTGAAAGAACTGAAATATGAGATTGCAGACCTGCTATTGGTAATCTGTGAACTTTCATTAAAATCATCTGTAATACCTGAAGATTGGAGGGTCGCCAACGTAACACCAATTTTTAAAAAGGGTTCCAGGGGTGACCCGGGAAATTACAGACCGGTGAGCCTGACGTCAGTACCAGGGAAAATGGTAGAAACCATCATAAAGAACAAAATTACGCAGCATGTAGATAGTCATGGCCTAATGGGAGACAGCCAACATGGCTTTAGACAAGGAAGATCTTGTCTTACTAATCTGATATGTTTTTTTGAAGGTGTGCATAAACAGGTAGACAAAGGTGAGTCGGTTGATATAGTGTATCTGGATTTTCAGAAAGCTTTTGACAAGGTCCCCCATCAGAGACTTTTGGCAAAGCTAAAAAGTCATGGGATAGGAGGCAGTGTACTATTGTGGATCGGGAACTGGTTAAAAGATAGAAAGCAGAGAGTAGGGCTAAATGGCCAATATTCCCAATGGAAAAAGGTGAATAGTGGAGTACCCCAGGGATCTGTACTGGGTCCGCTGCTTTTTGACATATTCATAAATGACCTGGAAAAGGGAATAACGAGTGAGGTTATCAAATTTGCAGATGACACAAAACTGTTTAAAGCTGTTAAAACCCAAGAGGAAAGTGGAAAACTGCAGGAGGACCTGGATAAATTGGAAGACTGGGCATCCAAATGGCAAATGAAATTTAATGTGGACAAGTGCAAAGTCATGCACCTAGGAAAGAACAACCCACACTATAGTTACTCGATGCAAGGCTCCACATTAGAAGCCACCACCCAGGAAAAAGATTTAGGAGTCATCGTGGATAACATGTTAAAACCCTCCACCCAGTGTGCAGCGGCGGCCAAGAAAGCAAACAGAATGCTAGGTATCATAAGGAAAGGGATGGAGAATAAAACAAAGGATATTATAATGCCTCTGTATCGCTCCATGGTACGACCGCACCTTGAATATTGTGTGCAATTCTGGTCACCGTATCTTAAAAAGGACATAGCGTTATTAGAAAAAGTACAGAGAAGAGCCACCAAATTGGTGAAGGGGATGGAAGGCTACTCCTATGAAGAGAGGCTAAAAAGGTTAGGGCTCTTTAGCCTGGAAAAGAGACGGCTGAGGGGAGATATGATAGAGGTCTATAAATTAATGAATGGAGTGGAACGGATAAACGTGGATCAATTGTTTACGCTATCAGAATATAGAAAGACTAGGGGACATGTAATGAAGCTACAGGGTAAACTATTTAAGACAAATAAGAGAAAATATTTTTTCACTCAACGTGTAATCAAACTCTGGAATCTGTTGCCGGAGGATGTGGTAAGGGCTGATAGTGTAGCTGGGTTTAAAAAAGGTTTGGACAAGTTCCTGGAGGAAAGGTCCATAAACCACTATTAAAAAGGGACCCAGGATATCAATGCTTGACCCAGTACAAGCATTGTGGAACTTGTGTCTTTTGGGGAAACTGCTAGGTACGTATGACCTAGATTGGCCACTGTTGGAAACAGGATACTGGGCTTGATGGACCTCGGTCTGACCCAGTATGGCATGCCTTATGTTCTTATGTTCTTATGTTCTTAAAATGGGGAAAAAAAGCCAGTACAGTAAATCATGGGGGCAAGACTTTATTTTAGGTATGTTAGTGACAGGAGGGAGTGCAAAGGTGATATTGTGAGACACAAGTGTGAAGGGAACAAAAATGGATAAAATGGAATTGCATTTCAAATATTTCTGTTGTGTGTTCACAGAGGAAGGGCTGGAAATGGGACTTCAGAAAACAAACACAAATAGGAATGGAAGTAAGGTAGAACGCGGACTATGTTTAGAAGACTGTGTTCGTGAAGAGCTATCTTCTAATTAAAAGTGGACAAAGTGATGGGGCCAGATGGAATTCATCTGAGGATACTGAAAGAACTTAGGGAATTACTGACAGCTCTGCTGTATGACCTTTACAGTGCTTCTTTAGAGTCAGGAGTAATCCTGAAAGACTGGAAATGGATGAATGTGGTTCCCATCCATAAAAGAATTAAGGGTAAGGTTGGTAACTACAGACTGATTAATCTGATCTCCGTGGTGAGAAAATTAATGGAAATATTGACAAAGCAGAGGATAGTACAGTTTTTGGAATCCAAAGGACTGCAGGATCGGAGACAGCTTGGCTTTACTAGAGGTAGATCTTCTCAGATGAATCTGATTGATTTCTTTAACTGGTTGACCAGATAATTGGATCAGGGGAGACCGCTAGATGTGGAATACTTAGATTTCAGCAAGGCCTTTGACACCATTCTGCACTGGTAATTTATAAATAATGAGTACCCTTGGGATGGGCCTTAAAGTGAATAACTCAGTAAGAAATTGGTTGAGTTGGAGTTCACAGAGAGGAATTACCAGGAGAAAGGAGGAGGTACTAATGCCACTGTACAAGTCGCTGGTGAGGCCTCATTTGGAATATTGTGTTCAGTTTTGGAGACCATACCTCACAAAGGATATAAAAAGACTGGAAATGCTTCAGAGGAAGGTGACCAAAATGATTTGGAGCCTGTGCCAGAAGACGTATGAAAAGAGACTCCAAGTCCTAAATATGTATACTCTCGAGGCGAGGAGGGACAGGGGAGATACAGACCTTTAAATACTTAAGGAGTATTAAGGAACAAACATACCTTTTCCAAAGATGGGGAAGCTGTAATACTAGAGGGCATCACACAAAGTTGCAAGGGGGTAATCTGAAAGGCAACGTCAGGAAATACTTTTTCACTGAAAGGGTGGTGGATGCTGCGACACTGGCACCCACCAGTAGCGGCTCCAGAAATGGCATCTGTCTCGCTTTTGGGAAGAGAAGCATGGCTTTACTAGAGGTAGATTTAGTGCAGGTATGACCCACAATGCTGTCTGTGTCTTCACAGGTGCCCCTGCTGTAGCTCCACAGGCAGCGGTACCTGCTCTGCCAACAGTGTCCATGGAGGATGCCACAGGGGCGGGCGGGGAGGCCCCGTATGATGCCCCACTGCCACGCACCACTGCTGATGCCACACTGCAGCAGCCACATGATGTCCCAGGGCCGGATGATCTGGAGCTCCATATCCCTTCACCATCGCCTCCGCCACAGAGCACTAATGATGACAGCGATGACTAGGAGGGGCACACCCACAGGGGTGTACAGTGTCACCTACATCACTGTGCTGAACATCTGCTTGCACACAGCACCGCCCAGCAAGCACGGTCCAAGCAACAGCTGGAGCTGCTACGACAGTCCACAGCATTGCAGGAAAGGCATGTTGTGGCCACAGAGCAGCGGACCGCAGCTACCAGCACCCTCCAAGCAACCATGGTGGAGATTCTGATGGAGCTGCGGCATGTCTCTAGCCGGTCTATCCATGTAATGCCCCATGCACATTCCAGTGTGCATCCCATGGGGTCTGGACAGCAGCGTGGTGGGGCAGCTCCCACAGCTGCACCATCCTCTGCAGCATGTGCACCTGTGCCTCCACAGCCAGGCACCAGTGGTGTCACAACACAGGCCTCAGCACATACTAACAGAGCTTCACTGGCTACCCCTACAAGCCAGGATAACTTACAAAGCACTTTTGCTGTCCTTTAAAGCAATCAATCAAATAGCCCCACCTTCCCTCTCCTCACTTCTTATCAACACCCCCACGAACAGGTTAAGAAGATCCACAGCCGCTAATACCCTTGTTGTACCAAAGGAGTACACTAAATGTAACCAAGCAACCAGAGACAGGGCCTTAACCTTATTCGCGCCAACTTGCTGGAACAAGCTCCCTCCACATATCCGATCAATAAAAGACCTCTCTCAATTTAGAAAGGTCCTTAAACACTACCTATTCTGTCTTCACCTTTTAGGCCCTAACCCTACGCCTCCCCCCCCCCCCCCACCTCTCAAATCACTCAATCAGCTGATGACACTCCAACAACATAGTCCTGACAGAACACGAACCAGACTCTCTACACACCAAAGTCATGATCTCCAATATGTAACCTGAACCATAAATTATACACAGGTGAAATTTCTGTTTGTATATAGTTTGTATATAGTTTCCCTTGTTACCTCCTAGTTACTGACCCTGTTATAATGTAAGCAAAGAATTGTTCCAATGCGAAATTTGTTAACTGTAAACCGCGCTGATACCAAAGAGCGCGGTATATAAGAACTGTAAATAAATAAATAAATAAATAAAATAAATACCTGCACCACTGTTGGTCCACCTGCCACATAGATATCCACTCTTCTTGGGCCATTTCCAAGGGGCACTGATCCCTGGATAGTGTTTCCCCCATTTCATGAGGGTATCATGGAGTAAGGCAGCACAAACTGTGACACTTCAGGGTCCGAGGAAACACCACCATGCACACCTGTGACCGTGATGACCGAGGCACAGATGCATGTGCCCTCAGGGAAGGACAGGGGCAAGGGCTGAGCACAGGGAAGGGGACACAAGGACGTCATCTAGCACCAGGATTGGGGTGTGGAATGCTTGGGTTGTGGGCTTGGGTCCCAAGGGGGGTGCACAGGCGGCATGGGCTTGTGCAGGGTTGTGTGGGGTGGGCATCAGTCACATTCCAGGGCTGTCTGTGTGACATTGTGCCATGTGGGTAGGCATGGGTGGTTGGAGGGGGATCCACAGGATGACAGACACTGCTTCATAGATCTGGCATTGGTTGTATGCAGGGGACACACCATTCTGCATGACATAGACACCTATTTTCATGTGTTGCTGCATGAATCACACATGTCTATGTCTGCAACATCCACACACTGCCCAGCCCAGGATCCTGGTATGTGTGGCATCAGTCTGCTGGCCAGTGCCCCTCTCTGCCACCTCAGGCAGACACTGCGGGGAGCATTTGGCAACATCAATGCACAGCACCTGTGCATGCTGTGCCCACTGTCAGAGTTGTCATTCCCTCCTCCCGTCTCAGTTTGCCTAGGGACACATCCACTGCCATAAAATTTGGTGCTTACCCTGGGGTACCCTCCACATCTGATCTTGCTAGGTTGTTGGGGGGCCCTTTATCTGCCCTCTGCATGCACCGCAGGGTGCTGGGACTGCTGTGTGTGCTCAGGTCATGTGCGCCCCCAGCTCTCAGGACACTAGTGGCGCTGTGACCCATTTGAGGGCCTCTTGTCCTGTCTTTGCACACATTTGCTTGTTTTTGGCTTGTCGTGAAGATGTCTTCCTGGGCAGGGATTCAATAGTAGTAGTAGTAGTAGTAATAGGAAATATTTCTTTATAGAAAGGATGGTGGATGCGTGGAACAGCTTCCCAGTGGAGGTGGTGAAGGTGAGAACTGTATCTGAATTCCCAAGAAAACATAAGACAAATATAGAAGATCTCTTAGAGAGAGGAAGCTATTGTAGAACTTAAAAGTTCTTACACATGGGCAGACTAGATAGGTCATATGATCTTTATCTGCAATCATATGTTATTTTTTTATGTTGGATGAAACTGTTAAAGCGCGAATGTACTATTCACCCTAGAGCAGTCAGTGCTAGAAATTACTGCCTTGTGTTTAAAGCAGCATTTCATGCAAGCTGAAGTATTTTGGGGCACATAAGTGATATGTATTCTAGTTCCTAGAGCTGACATTAGGCTCTCCCAAAGATCCAATGTTGTGATCATTTGGGGACGATCATAAGGATGTGGGTAGAATTGCATGATTAATCAACATCCTATTAATTTTTCACCCATTACCTCAACTCTGAGCATGAGGTATACAAATGCAACTTAAACAGAACAGGTGCACCAAGGTGATGTAGATTTATCTTTATTAAGAAACTCCTTATGCATTTTGTTTGGATGCCTTCTTCAGGGTGTATATGCCTCAAGGAGATACAAGTACTTAAATAATGAATAAATTCATATTCCAAAGCAAACACATATAAATAAATAAAAACAGACATAATTAGTATATCATAAAACATCCAAAAGGTTCATAGTTAAAATCATAAAAAACTTAAAAGCATAAATGATGAATGCATGTGCTGACAGAAAGGTCCAAAAAAAGGGGGAAATAAAACCATTGAAAGGCTCTTAGAGCTTCAGACAATGATAATAAGTGCACAATAAGTGAAAAAGATGAGGAGGAAACAAGTAACTGCACAAGTGAAAAGAACATTAATATATCATAAAGCATCAAAATTTTCCATAAAGAAAGTAATACAAATGTTCAAAACATGCAATCATAAATAAGTGTAATGTCAGAAAGGAGCAAGAGAGAATTAAAACTTTTAAAAGTGCTCAGAGCTTCAAACAGCAACAGCAAGTGCAGCGAAGCTACCACACATACGTGAGGAACAAGGAGGACCCAAATATTATCAAGCGATCAAGGCTGAACAGTGCACAGTAGGCTTGGTAAAATCTGCTTATACAGTGAGCTAGATGTGGAAGGACCAATTAAGCCCAATGAAAGATATCTCAAAGTAGGGGTGAATGATAAAAAATAAATGGCTATAAAAGAGTACAGACTTACTGACAAACCTATGAGTGAAAAAGAAAGGTTCTGCCTAAACTGGATAAAAAAGGACCTATTAAATAGAATGTTTGAACAAACTAAGGCATCATCAAATAAAATATTAAAGATTAAAATTTGTTTGTAAAAACAGCTACTTGCATTGTACTTCAAAGAGACGTGTTTGACTGAAAACGCCAATTGGGCAACTAGAGCAGCAAAGTGTCCGTACCTACTTTAAAGAAAGCTGCGCCAAAAGAGGTCAAAGGTCAAAAAATACGTATTGTTTATCTCCAAGATCTTCAATTGGGAAAGTTGTTACAAAACAGCAATAATCTAAAATTCAGAGATTATTCCTCGTAAAAAGTTATAAATACATGTTTACTTTTTCATGGTCGTTACACCAGTGGTTGAGCTTTCTGGTATGTCGTAATTTACCAATGGTGCTGCCTTTCATCAGATAAAGGACCGGGAGAGGCATTATAAACATTAAAGAATATCAAAGACACCAGTCTAACAGAGTAATCATGAAAAGTCAGCATCATTAACATAATTCTGATAAGTTGCCAGACATCCCGATCAGAAATCAAAAGTCATTGGTGAACTGTCAGTGACGATTGTCATCTGTACCGAACGTGAGAAGTGAAAAGGAGGAGTAAAAGTGAAACATCCTCCACTTCTCATTTTGACAGCCATGGAGCGATATTGCATTAACATGCACCCTGGATCTGTGCATTACATTTGAATCACTAAAAAGGAAAACAAAGAAGGAGTAACCCTCACTATAGGACAAAAGCCTTGTGATGGGAAGATAGGCCAGTGTTATCTGAAAAAACACAAATGTTTAAAAATAAAAAGAATAAAAGAAAAATAAATGGTGCAGATCTGTGCCATTTGAACATTATGGTTAGTAAAATGAATGAATAAATAAATAAAACAATAAAGGGGACATTCTGTCCTGGGAATAGCAGGGATGTACGTCCCAACGGGATATTTATTTATTTATTTATTCGCAGTCAGGGGCGTCCCAAGGGGGGTGCGGGGCCATGTGCGGAGACTCGGTGCAGGACCTCATTTGCATAAGGTGCCTCGTTTGCATAAATATTTGCATAATGTTACCATACACTAACTTTTAGTAAACATGCCTCTTAATGAGTATATGGATAAAGAAAGACTAAAAGATTTCTACATTACTATAATCCAGTACCAACCGCCAGGCACATTAGGAACTACTACAAACACTGCCCATTTAGAACCCATAGCAAACCCGCCGTATCCTAACAGCACTACCAGGACTCAAAAAAGCACCATACCCTAACTATCAAAAGGCAACACTGCAAATATTAAGCCAATACATTTCAGAGAATAACAATACATGACCTACTGGGGAAAAAGAACAAGTGGCAATGTCAAATAGGAATTATATAAACAGAATACCTCATCTCAGTTACACATGCAGAACATAGACCATCACCAAACAAGGAATCACAATTTAGAAACAGGAAGACAATAATTAAACTGGGAACCCCAAAAGCCAAACTTGGAATGTACAACACTGTAGAAATAAAACCATAAATTAATTTCCTCTTGTACTAAACAAAGCGCAGACGTTAATGATGCACATTTCCCAGAGCTGACATATTCCAGTTAATAAATTCAAAATAAAGAGATATTTTTCTACCTTTTGTGCATTTTTTTTCAGTTACAATTGTTCCAGCCACTTTCTTCTAGTTTCTTCGTGTCTTCTGCTAACTCTCCATCTGCTGTCCATTTGTCCCTTCTTCTCTCTTCTAGTTTTTTTTCCATTCTCTCTCTACATCTGCTTTAACATACTAATCTTTCTCCTTTTGCTCTTTCCTCATTCCTATTTCATCCACTCAAATTTTACCCCTCCATCCTCAATCCCCACTTACTCTCCCAATATCCGGCCAATTGTAGATTTGTCTTCCCTCCCACACAAAATATTTTTCACTCTCCATTACACTCTCCCAGCTCCATCCCATTCTAATCCTCCCCCAACATCATCTCCCTTCTAGTTCCAGCCCCACCCAGCATTTGCTCCCTTCTAGTCCCTGCATCAGCCCATTTCCAGTCCTAGCCCCCCATCAGCCCATTTCCAATCCTATCCTAGCCCCACCATCAGCCCATTTCCAGTCCTAGCTCCCCCATCCATTTCCAGTCCTATCCAAGCCCCTCCATCAGCTCATTTCCAATCCCAGCCCCCCATTAGCTCATTTCTAGTCCTTTCCTAGCCCCACCATCAGCCCATGTTAAATCCTAGCTCCCCTCCACTCAGCCCATTTCCAATCCAAACCCCCCATGAGCCTACTTCCAGTTCTAGCCCCTCCATGAATTCATTTCAATTCAAGCCCCCACCACAGCCCATTTCCAACTTTAGCACCCCCAACAGCCCATTTCCAGTCCTATCCTATCCCCTCCATCAGCCCATTCTCTGTCCTAGCCCCCCCCCCCCACACTCAGCCCATTTCCAGTCCTAGCTCCCTCCCCTCACAGCCCATTTCCATTCCAAGCCCCCTCCCCATCAGCTATTTGCAGTTCAAGCCCCCCTTCCACTCAGCCCATTTCCATTCCAAGCCCCTGTCCAAATCAGCTATTTGCAGTTCAAGTCCCCCTTCCACTCAGCCCATTTCCAGTCCTAGCAACCCCCCATCCCATTACCAGTCCTAGCCCCCCCATAGCCCATTACCAGTCCTAAGCCCCGCAGTCCTAGCCCCCCATCCCATTACCAGTCATAAGCCCCCCATCAGCCCACTTCCAGTCTTAGCCCCCCATAGCCCATTTCCAGTCCTAACCCCCCATAGCCCATTACCAGTCCTAACCCCCCATCAGCCTATTTCCAGTCTTAGCCCCCCATAGCCTATTACCAGTCCTAACCCCCCCATCAGCCTATTTCCAGTCCTAACCCCCCATAGCCCATTACCAGTCCTAACCCCCCCATCAGCCCACTTCCAGTCTTACCCCCCCATAGCCCATTACCAGTCCTAACCCCCCATCAGCCCACTTCCAGTCCTAACCCCCCATAGCCCATTACCAGTCCTAATCCCCCCATCAGCCTTTTTCCAGTCTTAGCCCCCCAAAGCCTATTACCTGTCCTAACCCCCCCCCCCCATAGCCCATTATCAGTCCTAACCCCCCCCCCCCATCAGCCCAGCGAGGTTAAAAAAAGCACAAACCGGCTGCTGCTGCCGCTGCCGCCATGGCAGCAGCAGAATCGAGCATCCCGTGGGGCCCCCCCTGCCCTTCAGAGTCTTCCATGTGGCCTCAGCGTGGGCTTTTCAGAGCCGCGCAAAGGGAGAGTTTCCCTTTCTCGCGGCTCTGTTAATCCCGCCGCGGGGCTGTTGGGAACTCCCATCAGCCCCGCGGCGGGATTAACAGAGCCGCAAGAGGAGAAGCTATCTCTCTTCGCACGGCTCTGACAGCCGACGCTGAGGCCGCATGGAGGACTCTGCAGGGCAGGGGGGCCCCGCGGGATGCTCGATTCTGCCGCTGCCACGGCGGCAGCGGCAGCAGCAGCCGGTTTGTGGTTTTTTTAACCTAGTTGGGCTGATACAAGATGTTTTTTGCGCGGGCCCCCTGAAACGCGGGGCCCTGTGCAAAAAACATTCTTGCTCAATGGATGGGCCAGACCTGTTCGCAGTGCTTGATATATCGCTTATGCCAAAGCGTCAGGGCAGTGTACAATAAAGTAGGCTACTAGCAGGAAACAGAAAATGAAAAGGAACGCCATTGTTTTAATAGGAAAGTGACAGAAAAGGACAGGGAGAGAGAAGTGGGGAAAGAACATACAGAGACATTGAAACGACTGTCCAGAGAGAATGTCAGGAAATAGACAGGGGGAAAGAGGGGCATGTTGGTCCATGCGGCGTTTCATGGGAGAGTTCCGACTGAGGGTGAAACATGGTGATCCGACGGGAGATGAAGGTCAAAGGCTTGACAGAAAAGGTAAGTCTTGAGAAGGGCTTTAAAATGAGAGAACAACAATTCGACATGGAGGTAGTGCGGAAGAGAGTTCCATAGGGCAGGGCTTAGAAAAAAGAAAGCGGATTGACGAGTACGTTCAAGATGTGCCTGGGACGGGGGAGGAAGGAAGAGTCGATTGCCATGTGCTGAGCGCAAAAGATAAGGGACAGGCTGGAGGTGGATAAGATCGGCCAAGTACTGGGATGTGCTAGTGTGGAGGGCCCTATGGGTAAGGATGAGCACTTTATAGACAAATCTAACTCTGTTAGGGAGCCAGTGCAGATTAAGGAGAAGTAGGGTAATGGGATCGGAGAGAGAGGAGTGGGTGATGAGATGGGCCGCGGTGTTCTGGACTAGCTGAATATGCCATAACTGGTACTGCGGGAGGCCGGCAAGAGCTGAATTGCAATAGTCCAGTTGACTGATAACCAGGAATAAGACTAGGGAGGCGATAGAGGAGGAAGGGAGGAATGGCCGGATGCCCGAATCTTACGCAGATGAAAAAAGGAACTACGAACAAGTGCTGAAATGTGTTGGTGAAAGGAGAGTGAGGAATCCAGGGTGACACTGAGGTAGCGGAGAGTAGGGACAAGAGGGATGGGAAGAGCTGACATGGTAGGGGATAGGGAGGGGAAGGAGGAGGGACCACTGAAAGAGAACCAGATAGCATCGGACTTAGAAGGATTAACATGTAGAAAGTTCTCAGTAAAACAAGTAGGAACGAGGGCAAGACAAGCATTGAGAGTGGTGAGATCAGGAGCCAAGGGATTGGTATGGTGTATAAGGAGGATATTATCCGCGTAATAGTAGGCAGGGATTCCTGCCTGTTGAATCAACAGAGAAAGCGGTGCAAGAAATATATTAAAAAGGAGAGGGGCAAGGATAGAGCCCTGGGGAACACCGCAGTGCAGAGGGAAGGAAGGGGAGACTATGGAACCAGATTAAGCAGCAAAGGAGTGAGAGGATAGGTAAGACCGGAACCGCTGGAGAACAGTACCGTGAATCCCAAGGTCTGACAGACAGTTGAGGAGGGTGTGGTGATCAACAACATCAAAGGCTGAAGAGAGATTGAGGGAGACAGCGATAGAGAGGTCACCACAGTCGTGAGAGTAATGGATTTCACTGAGGAGTGCCAGAAGAGTGGTTTCAATGCTATGGCCAACCCTGAAAACAGATTGACGGGGGTGCAATGAGAGGGTAGAGTTAAGATGTGCTGTGAGTTGGGTGAAAACAAGCTTCTCAAGTACTTTTGAAAGAAAGGGGAGGTTGGATACAGGGTGCCAATTTGTGGGGACAGCAGGATCAAGGGTCGGTTTCTTCAGGAGGGGGCGAACAAGGGCGTGCTTCCAGGTGGTAGGAAAACAACCAGATGAAAGATTGGAGTTAACCATAAGAAGAATGTAAGGAAGAAGTGTAAGTGAAGGGTCAAGAAGCCAGGAGGAAGGAGGAGGATCAAGTGGACACAAAGTTTTATGAGAGGTGGAGATGGCCCTGGTAAGCTCATCAGAGGTAATTGGCTGGAATTTATACCATGTGTGAGGGAAGACGTGAGACGGTGGAGGGGAGCATGTGGGTGAGGGGGAAGGAAGAAAAGGGTAAAGAGGAGAGGGACACAGACTAAAAGAGGAGCGGAGAGACTGAATTTTATCGGAAAAGAAGGAGGCAAGATAGGATGGAGTGGGGATCACGAGGGAGAGCAGAGGAGGCTGGGGACGTAGAGGATGAGGAGGAAATGCAGGACCTGGTGAAGATGTCGGGATGAGTTAGAGGACGAGATGATGATGGTGTTATCCATTCCTGCTATTCGCCCTCCTGCAAAAGCCTCCCCATACAAACAACACTTACTCCCAATGCTCATTCTTTGACTCACTCACTTAGCCACCCCCTCTCCCACCCACCCACCTTCCCATTCCAAACAATTTGCTATACATACATATACCTCACCCACCCCAGGGTCATTTTGGCCTTTTGTATAATTATTTCCCAGTCTGCCATCTCCATCAGCAGACTTTGCCATTGTTGTACAGACAGTTCCTCCAAGCTCAGCCAGTTTCTCAGGCTCACTCAAATAGCAACAATCCCGTTCTTACCACGTAACCTCTGTTAACCCAACAACACTTCACTCCACGCTCCCATAGTAACAAGGTCTTTTATACAACATGTCTTCTAAATGTAAATAGTTACTCTGACTATTATTTGTTGTAAATAATTGCCCCGGTTACCCAAGTTATTGTTCCTGTTCGATGTAAAAACAGATATCTGTATTTTGTCTGATGTTTCTTGTTCTATGTAAACCGCGCTGATTATGAATAGTGCGGTATATAAAAGAGGTTAAATAAATAAATAAATAAATAATTTTTTTTCACTAGCAGAACCACTATATGGACAAATTCCATTGTAACTTTGGGACTCCTTTATTCTGCAGAGGAGAATCTTCCCCGAACATCAACAGACCATACATCCAATCTATCGATGTGTTGTCTTCAACAACCCCTTCCACAGTCCATACAGCTTATCACACTCTAAAAAAGAATGTCTTCATTTGCCCACCTTATGTTTGCACTTCAAACAGACCTCCTCCTACCACATCCCCATCCTCTTACCCCAGGTCTTTGGTGATATAAGCCCTGTGCATGCCTTTATGCTGCATTTCCTGAAGGGACATGCTAGGCATTCCTTTCCAGATGTCCCAGAACAGGGCCCCATAACTTCCTCATCTATCATTTCCAGCCTGTCTACCCCCCGCTTGGCAGTCAACCCTTGCAGGTAACTTACATCCAACAGGCCCCTTCCCACCTGATACTAATTGGACAAGGTTTTGCTAAAGTCTGTTAATGCACAGCCCCATGGGTCTTTAGGCTGTAACGTCTCATAATAATGTTGGATCTGCAAATAGTGGAAGAAGTGGGAATTAGGAATCCCCCATTTCTGCTTGACCTGCTCAAAGAATGAAAAAGTCCCATCTGGTAGCCATAGCAGATGTCCCAGCTCCCAGCACCTCCTTATTTCCCAGATCTGAAACCACAGTCCTCTTCCCGCTCAGTAGGAAAACCAGATTACCTGTCAGCTGTAACACCACCACTGCCCCCAGTGCAGTGCAAGAGATTTACGAATGTGTAAGGAGCCCATCACTGCTGGAGCAAGCCCTCATTTCCATATTTATACATTGCTGATTATGTCTCACAAATCCATCTGGTTAGCACAACTACGTTATACAGTCTTAAATCTGGCAATTTAATTCCTCCCTGAGCCTTTTCTAAAACTAAATTTAGAATATGCAATCATACGGCCCTTTCCCTTCATGTAACACATCCGATCATGCTTTGGTAGAAGCTAATCTCTCTTTGTTTTACCCAGATCGGGAGGGTCTGCAATACATAGAGTATCTTGGGAAAGATCATCATCTTTACTAAATCCACCTTTCCCAAAAAGGACAGAGGCAGGTCTTTCCAAACTTCATATAGTTTTTTCATTTGATCTATATTGTTCCCAATATTCTTTTTATACATCATTAGTAAGCGAGTACTAACATGGATGCCCAGATATTCCAGACTATCCTCCACCCATGTGATAGAATCATCCCTCTTCTCCTGCCCACCTCAACTCTGCCCCAGTGCCAGAGCATTGTACTTATGAAAGTTTATTTTCATCCCTAAGATCATGCCAAAATACTCCACCATCCGAATTACCTTGGGGAGTTCTCCTCCCCGATCAGCCCCCCAGGCCAATCAGGCCCAACGCCTGCATTTAAAAGTCACTGCGCCCCTTGGCGCGCCTGCACTGGTGGGCCCACGCCTGAGGGTCTTGCCAGAGGACCCTTTGGCGTGGCCCTTAGGCGGGGTCCTGAGGCACCATAATTACCACCGAGCTGCTCGATTAGCGCTGAATTGCATGAATAGGGCGAGAAAAAGCAACAGCAGCAGCTCACCACCACCATCAAGCCCAATCGGCACCCAACACAGGGAGCGGTTGCATAAGCTCCTCCCACTCCCTGCACGGAAGGCCAATCAAGCCTGAAGAAGAACCAGGCTTTAAGCAGCAAGCACCAAGAGCGTGCCCGCACCTTAAGAGTGGCCCAAGACCAAGCAAGATCCCCTAAGCACCAAGCGGATATGACTCCAAACATCCACATCTCTCGATCCTCACACAACAACTTCCCACAAGGGATTCAAGACATATTAAGTGAGTAGACCCCTCTTATTATACTGCACTCCACCTCTACAAAGTGTTCCTCAAGTCTCATCAAAGATGCACAGCCCCATACCATACAAACAACTCCTGGCACTTATCATCATAGCTGTCACTCTATGTCGACCCCTCAAAGCTACATATCTCACAATTCTCTGGAAGGAAGAGAAGAAAGGCCATTGGATGGTCTGGGAGAGTCCAAGGCAGTACCCATACTGGGAGGTATTCCAAGTGCCAGCAGAGTCCATTGGACTGGAGTCAGCCAGAGGAATGGAATGGCAGAGATAGGAATCACCAGTTGCTACCTGGAAGAGAGAAGACTGCACGTGGAAAGGACTTTCAGACCTATGCCAGAAGGTATGTGAGGAAAGATCCAGTGTCCAGGGATCAAGATTGGAAGGCTGGGGGGGCGGAGCCTGATGTCCAGCGGGTAAGACGCTTCGCGCTGAAGCTCCCGAGAGGCCTACTTAGAATCCTGACTTAATACCTATACAAACTTACTATTTCGCTCCGGGCTGACCGGGGTACCTCGGGGGGGATGGCGGCCCATAAACCAGCGCGCTTGGACTTCGGGTCTCCTTCTTCTTCTCACGGAAAACGCTCCAAAACAGAGGTGTCCTCCCCACAGAAGATGGTTCCATTTCGTGAAAACCCCGAAATGCACCTGGAGATTTTGGAGGAACTACGCGGCGTGAAGGAATTGGTGCAGTCCAATGGAGAAGCGCTTAGAGCCCTGCGAGAAGACTTTGGAGTGCTCCAGGACCGACTTGAAAGTCTCTCATTACGGCAGGACAATATGGCGGGGGTCCTCGACTCGCACGCGGTGCGCTTGGGCGCACTGGACAAGGCTGAGCGCCAGATACAGAATCTTCAAAAAGAGTTAGAAGATAGCAATAATCGAGCCCGTCGCAACAATGTGAGGCTCATTGGAATACCGGAGGGGGTGGAAGCGGGAGATATGAGAGAATTCCTGCTCAAAACTCTTCCTTCCTTGCTGAAGATCACCTTTCATAAAGAATTGGAAATCGATCGTGCACACCGTGTTCCTACCCACATGGCGCTCAACCGAACGACCCCCCGGCCTATTATCTTTCGCTTGCTACGATATCAACAAGTGGAACAAATTTTAAATGCTGCCCGGGCGAACCATCATTTGGAATTTGAAGGTCACAAAGTCTCCTTCTTCCCTGATTTGGCAAAGCCTACCGTTGACCGACGGAAGAAACTCCTTGCTTTTCGCCCTCGACTTCAACAGCTACAGGCTCGCTTTGGCCTGTTGTATCCCGCGAAGCTCCGAGTGACTCTCCACAACCAAACCAGGACATTTGAAGATCCTGATCTACTATCAACATTTTTAGACTCCAAAGAAGCAGAGCAGATGCGCTAATCCAACGACGTGGACTTTTATTTGCCGGCTCTGTCCGCCATTTTGAAGGGCCCGATGCGGCGGTCCTAGTCAAGCACAGGGACTACCTGGACTTTCTTTCTTTCTTTCCATGACTTTCGTTTTGTGGTCTCCTATCCCTCCATGATGTGTGCCTCGGTCGGATTCGGAGCACGCACAGTCCTACAGGTTATGTGTTTTTTCAATTTTGGCCTTCTCTGGGGCTTCTCCCCGCAGACACATGGTCGCCAGTAATTTTTGGGGTTCTGCTTCTTCTCTACCGCGCTGCGGTTTTCTTCTTTTAATGTGGGGCGCTTCATTGTATTATCTAAGCTTATTTTCTTTTATGTCATATGTACAGCCAGATACAGTCAACATGAGGGACATTGTGAAATTAGGTGCGCTATCATGCTCAGAATTTTTAACTTGTCTGAATGGCTTTATGTAATATCTTATCACTCAATGTAAAGGGCATTAATAGTCCAATCAAAAGAAAGAAAATCCTTAGCTATCTTAGCCATGAGCATGCTGATTTAGCGTTTCTTCAGGAAACGCACTTAAACTCTGCTGAAACACTGAAACTCAATGTTAAGCCTTATATGGTGGCTGCCTATTCTCCCGCCGTTTCCAAACGGTGCGGGGTAGCCATTCTGGTTAAGAAATCTTTGCAAGCTACTGTAATTGATACTAGCGCTGATAAGGAGGGTAGATGGGCCCGAGTACATCTTAAGGTTGGAGATAGTGAATTTACATGTATTTGCATTTATGCCCCGAATGTGGACAACCCTGCTTACTATGCAAGTATTGCGCAGTTGGCACAGGCCTCTGCCAATACTCCATTAATACTTGGTGGTGACTTTAATCAAGTGTTAGACCCTCTGATAGACAGACAGCCGCCTAGAACGAGTAGTCCACCCAAGAGTCTTGCTACCCTTACAGCTCTGATGCAAGATCTTGCGCTGGTAGATATATGGAGGCTGCTTCACCCCTCCGACTTAGAGTTCACTTTCTTTTCTGCACCCCATCACTCCCAATCTAGAATAGATTTCTTTCTCATTTCCAAAGCACTGATTTCTCAAGTAGACACGACTAGGATTCATCCTCTCCATATTTCAGATCATGCTGCCATATCTTTATCATTACGTGTCACTGCGCGGGACGATTCTCCCCGAGCTTGGTTTTTTGATAGATCCCTACTGGGTCAAAAAGATTTTCAGGTTGATATAAAGGCTGCTATCCAAGATTATTTTCATTTTAACTCACCCCATGACACAGCGGGCTGGGCTTGGTGGGAGGGTTTTAAAGCATCTATCCGTGCCACTATAACTAGCTATCAAATTCGGCAGGGGAAACAAAGAAAGCAGCATTTACTGATTCTAGAGCAGCAGATACAAGCTGGGGAGCGTCTCCTCACGTCCCGTACTGACCCATGTATTTTACTCCGTTTACAACGCTTGCGTTTTCAATACAATCAGCTTTTGTATACTGCTGCTGTTAAAAATATTGAATCACAACAAGGGCTATATTATCGGGAAAATAATCGTGCTGGCAAATTATTAGCAAATGCCCTAAAAGGTCGAAAAGAAGCCAAGCGTGTTACCGCCCTCCGTAATCCGTCGGGGGGGGGCTTGGTCACTAAAGATACCGAAATCTTAGAACTCTTTCGTGATTTTTATACTCGGCTTTATCAATCTGAATGTGATTTTGAGCCAGATGTATTTGAACGCTTACTTTCAGGGGTACAAAGACCGACCCTATCTGATGAAGATAGAGTGGCCTTGGACACACCATTTACTGTCTCAGAAATTCATTCTGCTATCAAGAAATGTGCCTCAGGTCGAGCCGCAGGCCCAGACGGTCTCCCTGCTGAATTCTACAAAACCTTTCACGCTGACTTAGCTCCAGTTTTGAAAATTTATTTTTCTGCTTTGGCCGAGGAGGGTTCTCCTTCTGGGTCCTTTTCAATGGCAAATGTAGTAGTTTTTGAGAAAGAGGGGAGAGACCCGCAACTAACAGCTAATTATCGTCCAATTTCCCTCCTAAACGCGGACTATAAAATCTTTGCCACCATTCTCTCTACCCGGCTCTCGGATAGGATGCCTACCTTAATACACCCAGATCAATGCGGTTTCATTCCTGGTAGATCAACTGCTGACAATGCTCGGACTCTATGCCATGTACTGACTACCGCAGTTAATCTCGATCGCCCATTTGTTGGCCTCTCACTTGATGCTGAGAAGGCCTTTGATCGCTTAGAGTGGCCCTTCCTGTTTGCAGTCCTCCGCTGGTACGGATTCGGGGAAGGTTTTCTCCGTTGTCTTCGCACCATGTACGCACAGCCTACAGCCAGTATATGTGCCAATGCTTTAAAGTCTCAGCCTTTTCCCCTTCAACGCGGCACTCGCCAGGGATGCCCACTGTCTCCACTCCTCTTCGATCTTGCACTCGAGCCCTTGGCTTTACTAATCCGGCAATCGGAGGTGATTCATGGAGTCCCCTTCACCCATAGGGAAATCAAAATTTCAGCATATGCTGATGATCTTATGCTTTTTGTCTCTATAGACTCAGTACCGGCTGTCCTAGAGCAAATTGGTAAATACTCACAACTGTCCGGTTATAAGATAAATTGGACCAAGTCGGTAGCCTTTCCATTAAATCCTTTGCTTCATCAGGCAGATATGCAACCCTTCCCCTTTTTATGGCAACCTCGCATGGTCAAATACCTTGGGGTACACTATTGTTCTCCTTTGGAAGACACTATCTCCTTCAATGCCAAAGACTTAACCTCTAAAGTCCGGGCGCTTACTCACCGCTGGACTCCTTTAACACTTACCTGGTGGGGTCGATTAGAAACCATAAAAATGATGATTGTTCCGAAAGTGAATTATATCTTAGAAATGGTGCCCTGTCTCTTCCCTCGACGTATATATAAAGATATAGAGGGCCTTCTGACTAGATACCTGTGGCAAAACAAGACACCTAGGATAGCGAAACACAAGCTGCAAGCAGATAAGGAAAATGGGGGTGTCAGATTCCCCGATTTCCTGAAGTATCATCAATCTTTTCTTCTCAAACAAGGCGCTCGTTGGCTGGAAGATCCAGTACCGAGTAGACCTGTGTGGCTAGACATAGAAGAGGACCTTTGCAAACCGATTCCTCTTACTTTTCTCCCTGGTATGACTCTCCCATCAGACTCCCACTTTCCACCAATGCTTTTAGACACCTTAGGTGCCTTTAATAATCTCATGCACTCTTTAGACTCCCGACTCTGTCCGATAGACAAGCTCCCACTTTGGTACAACACTCGATTTCGAATACAAAATAAACCGATGGCGTGGAGCCCCTGGTACACTAGGGGCATTTGGATTCCTAGTCAGTTGTTCCATGAAGGTCGCTGGAAAACTTTTAGTGAATTGCAAATTGAATTTGGTCTCCCAGCGAAACACTACTTTCAGTTGGTGCAACTTCAGCATTGCCTTCGGAGTGCTAAGGTGCTCCCGCCATCGGCCTCCCTTACACAAGGTTGGTTGGAGACTATCCGATCTATCGGTAGCTCACCGGGTGTAGCATCCAATTTTTACAAAACCTTATGTAATGCTATAACTAGGGATACTCCTATAGCGCAGAAAGCATGGGAGAGAGAATTGCATGTGACTTTGACCCCGGAGCAATGGAGCCTTGTCTGGAGTAGAGTGACACGGGTCTCCCGATCCGCCTCACTCACTCAGACACTCTTCTTTCTGGCCCACCGGTGTTTTTACACTCCTGACAGATTAGCCAAATGGAACACTACTCAGGGCAATAGTTGTTGGACATGTCATGCGGCCATTGGTTCACTACCTCATGTTATGTATGAATGTCCCGCACTACAGTATTACTGGAGTCGGGTCTGGGGTCGTATCCAGTCTATTTTGCACTTTCAAGAGCCCCTTACTTGGAGGATAGTGGGACTTCGCTCAGCTGCGGGGATCCCCTCTCTTCCAAAAAAGGCTTCCTTCCTTTTGGACTTTATGCTTGGCATTGCTATTTCCCTAATTACGAAATACTGGAAAAATAGCTCCCAGCTGAGCCCCAATGAATGGTGGAATCATGTCTGTCTTTACAGTAAATATGAACAAGTACCTCGTATGTTTGCTTCCCCCATTCAGACTCCTCATCATCGGTCTAAATGGAAGATGCTCAATGACTATGTACATTCTGCTCAATGCTCTCATCTGACTGTCTAAATTTGTATATATCTTTGTCCCATGATTATGCTGTATCGCAGATACTCTTTTGATTGTTTTGATGTATAATTACTGTTGTTTGGAAGCGCTCACATACTGACATAATCAGCTAGAGAAGAAGCGTGGGGGTGGGGGGTAATTGGGTTTACTTTTCTTTATTGTATAATTGTTTTGTCTCCTTTGGTGTGTTGTTTCTTTTGTTTGTTGCAAAATGAAAATAAAAATTTAAAAAAAAAAAAAAAAAGATTGGAAGGCTGGACATCAGAACTGGATTGCATACTGGCCAGGCTATACAGAGAGGAATTATGATAGCAGGAGAGGCTTAGGTATGAACACTGATCCAGACCCTATCTATAATAGTGAAGGGCAGCAAGGGAATAAGCATTCTCATGATAGTGCCTTATGGAAAGACTCGTCTGTGCCAATGTATGATAGTGACCCTATGCTGATTGATGAAGGGGGAGATACAGCAGATGAAATTATTCATTACATGGACTGTTCTCTATCTAAATGCTATTGCTAGCTTTCTGTGAGCAAACACCTCAGCCATCACAAAGAAACCTAACTTTGTTCTTTATTTCCACTGCAAACAGCTCTTAAAGCAGGATTTGGGTTCACACAGTAGCAGCCAGCCAGCTAAAGGGTTTCAGCTGGTCAATTGATAGTAATTAAAGCTGCACCTGATTGTGTGTGTGAGCAAGGGAGAATCACTGCTGGGATCTGCGTGGAAAATAGGCAGAAGTTAACCTAACAAACAAAATTTATTCATTTCTTTGTGCCTTTTTATTTGGTAATTATTTGCTAAGAAAACATTAGCTAATTGCCTGACAAGCTGAAGGTTGTTTTCTGATTTGCTTTGTGACTTTATGTTATCCATTTAAACACTGCAAGCAAATAACCTCATTTATATTGCTAACAAGCATACTTGTGCTGGGTGAATTAAACCCCATCAATAAAAGAAGTATTTTATTGGCCTTACCACTGGTATCACAACTCAATTATTGTCTTCAGCTGTGTTTGGGAGTGAAAGAACTACATTACCCACAATACCTTGCAAGAATCATTTGAATATATGCATCGTCAAGATTGTGTAAGTTCTCACCCTAGGCAGCCGTCTGACAAGCTCCCGAGCAAATTAGTAAGAAGCAAAGAAACAGAAGAAACAATCCCGCCCCCTGGTACTCCAAGATAATAAGAACGACCAAAAGAGAGCTACGCAAGAAGGAGTGACAATGGAGGCGAGACCGCTCGCATAAAACACTACAAGAATACCAAAGAATGCAACAACACTACAATAACCTTATCAATAACCAAAAAGAGCAATACTATACTAACCTTATCTTAAAAGCCAGCAACAGGCCTAGAGAACTCTTTGAGATAGTCCGAAACCTCACAAAGGAACCATCACAAAAAGATGATAACAAGATTCTCCCACAAACATTTGCAGACTTCCTCCTTACAAAAAAGCAACCCACCTCCAACAACCTCAGAGCCTACCATCACCTCCTATGCAGTACAAAGCACAAACCCAACTGAACTACACAAATGGTCAGAGTTCCATATGCCAACAACCAAATAAATAACCCATACAATCTCCGAGCTGAATTCTAGCACAGCCCCATCAGATCCCTGCCCGGTAGCATGGATAAAATCAGCAAAAGAAGAGCTAGCCAAGTTCATACACACGATAATTTGCACATCCCTAACCCAAGGCTACATACCTGCTGTACTCAAAGAAGCCACTATAAGACCAATCCCAAAAGCTACTTCACTGGACCCCACTGCTTACAGATCCAGCTGCTTACAGACCAATCTCCAGCCTCCCGTTCATGACCAAAATTATTGAAAAAACGGTACTGAGACAATTACAAGATCACTTAGGGATATGTTTACTAAACCTTCTTAACGTGCGCGGCACGCATGAGCGTGCGCTAAGGTACCTTAGCGCGCGCTAATGATGCTTTACGGGGCAAAAATGCACTTTAGTGCGCGCTGACGCGTGCAGCGGCGCAAACGAGCACTGAAGGTGTGGAAAGGCTCCCGGAGGGCGGAGGAAGGCTCCCCAGGGGCGGAGAGAAGGGGTCAATGGGTGGTGAGTGGGAGGGGAGAGGCTCCCCGCACACTAGCAAGGTGAAATTTGAGGCTAAAAATAACACGAGTGAAAACCTCGCGTTAGAGCCGATTTAAAGGGAAGAGCACAATCGCTCTGATCCCACATGCCAGCAAGATTCTACTGAAGATTATTCAAAAGAGACTACAATCATACTTGGAACAAGAACTACCTGACGTGCAAGTAGGGTTCAGAAAAGGGCGAGGAACGAGAGACATCATTGCAGATGTGAGATGGATCCTTGAAAAGACTAACGAATACCAAAAGGATATCTATTTGTGCTTTATTGACTATAGCAAAGCTTTTGACTGTGTAAACCATGAGAACCTCTGGGCCACATTAAGAAGCATGGGTATACCAGAACACCTGATCGTTCTCTTGCACAATCTGTACATTGATCAAGAAGCAACAGTTCCAACAGAACAAGGAGAAACAGAATGGTTTAAAATAAGCAAAGGTGTAAGACAAGACTGCATACTTTCCCCCTACCTGTTTAATTTATATGCAGAACAAATCATCAGAGAAGCAGGATTGTATGAAGACAACAGAGGTGTGAAGATTGGTGGAAGACTCATCAACAACCTTCGCTATGCTGATGATACCACATTACTGGCTGAAAGTGAAGATGATCTGAAACATTTGCTTCTCACAATCAAAGAACATAGTCTCAAAATGGGCCTGCACCTTAATGTAAAGAAGACAAAGATCATGACAACTGGCGTAATCAACAGGTTCATCGTCGAAGGAGAAGAAATTGAAATCGTGAATAACTTTAACCTACTTGGATCAACTATCAATAAAGAAGCAACAAGCAGTCAAGAAATCAGACGACGCATTGCTCTTGGCAGAATGGCAATGAAAGACCTAGATAAGATTCTCAAGAGCAGAGATGTCTCTCTCCATACAAAGATTCGACTTGTTCAAGCCATGGTATTTTCAATAACATCATATGGATGTGAAAGCTGGACAGTGAAAAAGATAGACAGGAAGAAAATTGATGCCTTTGAATTATGGTGCTGGCGGCAAATACTGTGTATACCATGGACTGCCCGAAGAACAAACCAGTCTGTACTAGAGGAGATCAAACCTAAGCTTTCTTTAAAAGCTCAGATGACAAGACTTCGACTTTCATACTTTGGACACATCATGCGGAGAGAGAGAGATCATTAGAGAAAGACATCATGCTTGGCAAGATAGAAGGTCAACGCAAAAGAGGAAGGCCAGCAATGAGATGGATCGATACAATAACAGCAGCTACAGGTACCAGTCTGTCAACAATAAGCCGCCTAACTGAAGACCGAACACAATTTAGGATAGCTATCCAGAGGGTCGCCATGAGTCGACTCCGACTCGACGGCACTTAACAAAGGGAAGAGAAACCATTTCTGTCAGCAATGTACAGCAAAACCAGGGAAACCCACAAAACAGTGATAAGTGTGATACATGTGCACAGAACAAAAGTACAAATAAACATTGAAAAGGACCCCAACAAAATAAAAAATAATAATAATCAAGCTGGGCAATAGTGATAGTAATGGGAAACATCAAAAAACACTCCCAAGAAAGCCCCAAAAAATAAATATGAATTTTGGAAGGGTCTACGCTCCGTCCCCATACAAGGTGAATGATCCCACAGTGAAATAGCACTGATCAGGGTTTCCCTCTCCATTGGGCAGGTTACCTATGGCATGCACATGTTCCACAACAGCAGGGCGGGCATGTCGGAATGGGCAACTGGACAGATGCTGGGAAAGGGGATACAGAGGGCTGCAGGCGGCACATGCTGTGGTGCAGCTGGGGCACAGTGCGGACTAGGCAGATGCCTAGATGGCACTTAGGAATGCTGAAACTGAACAGCAGCCAGACAGCAACTGATGAGGGCCCAACATGGGCACAAGAGTGTTTATCACAGTGTCACAGGGGATAGTACCCAGCAGGTACCCCCAAGGGCACAGAACATTGGTAGGCGGTGTTGGGGGAAGCGTGGACGCCTATGTAGGCACCCCTACCCCAGAACACGCACCATAGGCAGCTGCCTACCTGCACACTGGATGGCTTGAGACTGCACACCACCAGCACCACCAGCAGAAGGGCATGTCAGCATGATGGCAGAGGGGTACTGGTGGTGGAGGGAGGCAGTGGCAGCTGCCCAGAACTGACCATGGCCTAGCCCTGTGTAGGTGGGTGCCATGCACTGCAACAGACAGGCTCTGTCTGACAAACAACCATGGTATCTCCAGGGACTGCACTGTCTCTGTGAGCACAGTGTGGTGCAGTGACCACAGCCAGTGTGTTCAGGAGCAGAAGGTCACAAGTTCAAGTTCCAGCTGGGGTTACTGCCAATCCAGTCCCCATATTTTACCCACTACCAAACCGTGATAGTAAGGACAAACCTTTATTGCAGAGAACATACGCAAGGTTCAAACGCCTATATTTTACCCCACCGACCACAGACACCAGAAACATGCGCATTACCTAGAGCAGAGTCCCCCAAATTCAGTCCTGGAGGCCCACAAATTATTCAGGTTTTATGCTGTCTCCAATATAAGGCCATGTCAGCATGGTGGCGGAGGGGTACTGTTGGTGGAGGGGGCAGTGGCAACTGCCCACAGCCGACCATGGCCTAGCCCTGTGTAGGTGGGTGCCATGCACGGCAACAGACAGGCCCTGCCAGACAAACAGTCATGGTATCACCAGGGAATGCACTGTCTCTGTGGCAACACGGTGGTGCAGTGCACACAACCAGTGTGTTTGGAGGCAGAAGGTCACAGGTTCAAGTCCCAGCTATGGTGCCTGCCAACCCAGCCCCATATTTTACCCACTACTACAACGTGCTAATACAGACAGAACCTTTATTGCAGATGACGTAAACATGCCCAAAACACCTACATTTTACCCTACAGAGAAAAGACACCATAAACAGGCGCATTACCTAGAGCAGAGTCTCCCAAATGCAGTCCTGGAGGGCCAAACACCATTCAGGTTCCATGTTGCCTCTAATAAAGATGCCTGTGCTGCATATCTATGCACCACCCCCATGGTATGCAGATGTATCTCATGCATATTCATGAGGGACAGCATGAAAACCCGAACAGTGTTTGGCACACCAGGACTGGAGTTGGTAACCTCTGCTGTAAAGCAGCAGCCAACAGGGGCAGACACCCACACCCACAGGCTCCATTAGCCAATGCCTCCTGGAGAGGCAGGACATTGGGCCCTGCGTGCATCTCCCAATACTAGCCCTTGCATACCTTAGCAATGCCACCCTACACCTGGGAATACGGTACAGAGCTATCAAACGTTTGCTATGATTACTGGCAGATACCAATTCCTATGTTAAGCACAGTTTGCTGATTGAGCTCCATCATAGCAACCTTTCTGCTGTATGTGGAGTGTGCTTCTGGTCTGGTCTCTGACAGTGTTTACCACCCTGGGGAGTGACCCCCAACAGTACTGCGTACCATATCCATGCCTGCATTGTGCCCAGGACTGGTGTGGTGGCCAGGGCTGCTAAACTCCTCTAGAGTAGCACAATGCTGGCATTGGTGTGGGAGTGTGTGTCTGTCTATCCAGTGTGTGGTGGCTGCAAACACCCTCCACAGCCCACACTGCCAGCACTGTTGCCAGTATTGGCCTGCCAATGTGCATAATGAGGAGCAAGGTACCATGGGTATAGCCCGGACAGGGTGGCCTGGCCAGGATGCATCTGCACAGGGCATAGGGCACTGGCTGGGACATTGTAGTGCCCAGCCACCAGCTGCACAGACAGGGTGGCCACAGCATGTACTGCTGGGAAATCACTCTCACCCTGACTGTGCAGTGACCACAGCATGGCTAGGCACCCCCATAGTGCTATGCAGTATTTTTCTCATATGATATTTATGGGTTTTCTTTTGGGGGCCCAGTCACTGACTTATTTGCTTGGTGTGTATGCTGACATCCCAGTTCTGGGTGCATGCATTTCCACCAGGAACATGCACTATGGACTAGCTAGCAGACTGTCTGTAGCTGGTATGTGTCCTGATGGAGCGCCTTGCAGGGTGCAGCAGCTGAAGGCTTGCTGCAGGAGAATATCAGATAGTGGTGGGTTGCAGCTTAGCATATCCAGGCCTAATGTCTGTCTGCTATTGCGTTATGGATGTGTACAGAGCTGCATTGACTGCCCTGTAGGGTGTCTATTCCCCAGCAGGACTGGGGGTTGATGGTCCCCTCTACTGCCACCATTGCAGGGAGGTAGAATGTGGATCTGTTGGTGGGAGACCCTGTTTACCACCCTCAGCCCTGGAGGAGGAGGGTGGTGGTACATAATCCTCCTAGGGATCCATAGGGGCTACACCTGACTGAGACATACAGATATATCCAAGGTGTGTCTGCAGAAACTACCTATCTCACACATTAGCACTGCTGGGGACCTGCAGCATAGCCTATCTCTGCTGTGGACCTGGTGCTGGGCGCCCCACCTCACCCTCAGGGTGAGTGCAGTACCTGCACAATGTGATGGTGTGTAGCTACTCTGTGCCAGTACCACACATGGTCAGTTCCCCCTACCAGACTGAGGTGCTGTGGGGGTGCATACCCCATCTTGTGATCATCTGTAGACTGCTGATTTGCATGTGCAGTGCATCATGGGTATGGGTGGGCTAACCCTATCCTGGTGACCACAGCAGACTGTTTGTGTGGTAACTTGCAGTCCTTATGCAGCCAGCCAGGGGCTTGCTAGCAGCTATAGAGCCATAGCCCACTGGTTACTTCACTACCAGTAGAGCCAGAGGTCATGGGTTCAAACCCACAGTGGGGTTATTTGATAGGGCTGTCCAAAGCATTATCTATTTTTAAAGTACATTAGTGCTGCCAGCAATAACACCCTCAGTGAACTGTAAACATAAGGTGCCTCATAGGGCGCCCTATAGGGCACCTTATGGTTACCGTCAATATAAGGTGCACTATACAGTATGCTATGCAGCGACTGATAGGGTGCCAGTCCGTATAAGGTGCCTTATAAGGTGTCCTATGGAGCGCCTTATAGGGTGCCCTATAGGGGACATTATAGGGTGCCGTGGCAGACAAGTGCACTTTATAATGTGCCCTATGGAGTGTCTTAATGGGTGACTTATGCGGCACCTTCAATTACGGCACGTGAGGGTGTGTTTGCTGGCAGCAATAATTAAAATACAAATAAAATGCCTCAGGAAACAATACTTACATGTCAAAGCTGATGCCTCAGTCAGCCTTACTTATTGGGCACACTGGGGATCGACCTCATGACCCCTGTATCATCAGTCAGTGCCTTAACCATTGTGCTACACTGCTGTTCCGCTTTGCATTTCAGCGCACCTACTTAAGATTTCCATGCGTTTAAATGCACGGTGCTGCCATCAAAAACAGTGCTATGACCTTGCTGTGCCTCATAGGGCACCCTATATGGTGCCCTATAGGCCACCCTTTCAGCAACATTGTAGGGTGCCGTGGCGGACAGTGCACTTTAAAATGTGCCCTCTGGGGTACCTTATGGGGTGCCTTATGCAGCACCTTATGTTACAGTGCTTTGAGAGTGCGTTTGCTAGCAGCAGTAATTAAAATAAAATTAAAAAGCCTCATAATGCAATATTACACATAAATGGTAGTGCCTCAGCCAGCCTTCTTCATTGGACACAGTGGGGGATTGAACCCATGTCCCCTGCACCATCTGTCAGTGTCTTTACCATTGTGCTGCAGCCTTGTTCCTCTGTTTGCACATCAGCGCGCCTGCTTATGCTTCCTGCGCGCGTTCCTCATACGCTAATGTGTGTGGCGCACAAGAGCGTGCAGCGCAGCTCGCGCTAATCCCGTTTTGCTAATTTTTGACCAGACCGTCCACTCCTTATATGGCATCCTGCAGACTACCGCGCCACGCACGTTAAGAGACTTTAGTAAACATACCCCTTAGACTCACATGCACCACTGGACCTGCACCAACATGGCTTTTGACCTAATCACAGCATGGAGACGCTACTCATCTACTTACTTGACACCCTTCTCAAAGGAATTGATAATATCAGAGCTGGATTCCTGCTAGTGCTTATTGACATCTCTGCCGCATTCGACACTGTATCACACAACATCCTCCTAAAAAGACTTACGGACATTGGCCTATGTAACACCACCCATAAATGGTTCCAATCATACCTCAGTGACAGAAAACAAAAAGTCAAAGTAGGAGAACACCTCTCTGCTCCATTTCACACATCACAGGGAGTCCCTCAAGGATCTCCCCTGTCTGCTCTTCTTTTTAACATATACATCCAGCCAGTTTGCTCAATCTTCAAAAAGCACAAAGTAAAATACGCCATTTATGCTGACAACATCATGGCGTATACCCCAATCAACCTAGACTCCCCAGAGTATTCACGCATGACAGATTGCCTCCAAGAAGTATCCAGCTGGTTGTCCAATAACAACCTGAACATAAACATGAAAAAAACTGAGGCACTTATCATCACGCGGAATACCTCATCGTGCACCGGCGGCGAGCATTAACAATGCTGTCAAATGGTATCAATCCTCTTTCTCCATGGCTACTCAGGCTACACTTACAAAAGAACTATTATCATGGCCCACCATGTTTACCAAACAAAAAACAACCTCCACGCAGTTTTCTACAGGATCAGTCAGCAGTAAATAGTCTACCTCCTCCTTCCAGCGTATAGGGCAACCCAAAGTCCAAGATGACTGTTGAATTCAGTGCTGTCCATCCACTCTCATCCAGCATCCTTGCTGTCCATCCAGCATCCAGTGCTGTCCATCCAGCTTCCTTGCAGTAGACTCCTGGAATGGCAGCCAAGAAATATCCATATTGTGGTGTCAGCCACAAGATCCATAGCGCACAACAGTCTCCGCATCCCAATGAGAAGCACGCAAGTTCTCCAACCGCATGGCTGGTGCTCCTGCAGGCCTCAGGCCATCCTGCAACTCCACGGTTAATAGATTCAATAAAATTGAATGGAACTGTAGACAATGGGGTTGCTATATCCCCTATAAACTCTCCTCTTGTACCAAGCCCAGTTTAAATTACCACCTCAGTCCTGCTTCCACATCTCCAGCAGATTAGCTGCTCACTCATCCTGTGACAAGATGTCCAGAAAAGGTTTTATTTTTTAAAATGTATTATTTATTGACTTTTTATAGAATACAAAAGCCAAAAAAGAAAAAACTAAATGAACAAATATAATACCTATAAGGGATATACACACATCATATAATCACATTCACAATATAAATTTACTCTTTACAAGGCTTAAATGAGGAAATGAAGAAAACTGAGGGAAAGCTAATAAAGGAAAAAGAGAAGAATAAAAAGAAAACTATGCATTCTAAACAGGCCATTTACATTAATATACCCTCAACCTACCCAGCTGGAATCAATCATTACTGACTTGTCAGCCTCTCCTTCTTTAACCTGTCCTAGGCAACTATAAGTTCTTCAAGTTGCTTGGACTCTAAGAAAACATAATCCTGACCCCTAAATTTAATATAACACTTCCTTGGGAATTTCAAAAAGAAATGTATCCCTAAAGCTAACACTCTGGGACAAAGCAGAAGAAAGTCTTTACGTTTTTTCTGCATCCTCTCAGAAATATCGGGGAAGACAAAAATCTTAGGACCATGAAATTTCACAACCTAGTGGCAAAAACAACCTCAAAATCTTATCTCTATCAGAGATCATCACAAAAGTAGCAGCCAAGGTTACTCTAGTGTGGGTCTCTTCTAGAGAGGTCTCTAATTGCAGAACCAAATTTAGGGACGCCATTTCTGGCTCCATCCCTCCCCCACCTAACTTCCTAACCAAGTCCTCTACATAATAGGTTCTGGAAACAGGCAGAAAGGCAGAGGATTCCAGACCTAGGATATCCTGAAAATACTGCTCTAACATCTCCACAGGGGAAATCAATCTTGCATATGGAAAATTTAGAAACCGCAAATTATTATATTGAAGGGAGTTCTCCAACTTGTCCAGCCTATTTTCCAGGACATTATTACCCTGAACAAGGGCTGCACCAACAGATAGGACAGATTCTAGGCATTGCTCTTGATAATCAACTTTGGTTTCAAGTACCCCTAGATCTTGATCCAGCTTCCTAAACCTATCCACTGTCTCACTAGAAAAGGTGCACAGTTGAGAAAGGCAGGAAGTTAATGTACACTCCATTCAGGCGATCACGTGCCAAATTGCTAAGTTAGGAACCTCTCTTGAGGGTGTAAATGGCAAAACAGTATCTCCTATAAGTCTCCCAGAAAAGGAATCTGGTTTGCTACACTTTACTTCCAAATCATTAACTCCCGATGTATCAGCTATCACACTATTATCCCTTAAATCCTTTAACAAATTGCCAGAAATCTGAGATACCACATTCCCAGTCCCATCTTGATAAGAGTCTTGTTAACAACTTCTAAGGATCTGTCCTTAATCCTAGAAGGGAGAACAACTATTCCAAGTTGTCCACTCTGAGGGACAGGTCCTGTATCCCAACTGGGAGTTGGAGCAGTGAGCGGAGGACCAGACTCAATGAGGCTTCTTCAACTAGTAAATGTACTTGTTCTTGAATATTACTAGGAGTAGAGCAACTCCTTGCCCCCCCCCCCTTATGTTCCCCAATTATTTCAAATTTGTCTATTGGGTCTTGTACTCCCAAGGGTTTACAAGGGAACCCAACCTTCTCCTTCCTCTTCTGCTTTTCCATAGTATCTCACTCACCATCCAACCTAAAGTCTCTCTTCCACAATCACCAATGGGCAACAATTCAGCTTGACTCCCCACATAAACCCCCACTTGGGCTCCGCTTGAGCTCTGAAGGGGCTCCAAAGAAGTGTACTCCTTTGTTCATGCCCCTTCAGTCACATGACCGCAGCCACATACCACATCAGTCAAATCTTTTAAACGCCCCAGGAGAGATACTGACATCCTTTCTGGTTCAGCAGTGAATGGCTCAGGTTACAGGCACAGGTTTCCAAGGCGTCAAAAGTGGCCCAGGAACAGTTTTCCCCCAAGAAAGGATTTTAAAGCCTGTGGTGTATCATAATGGAGCTCCTTGTTTTGATAGGAGACCCTCACCTTCACAGGGAAGTACATGGAAAAGCATATGCTCATTTTGTGTAGGGCTGTGCAGTATAGAGACATTACCCTTTGACTTTCCATCATTGCTGCCGAATAGTCCTGGAACATTAGGGCTCTGGAGCCCTCATATTGTAGATCTCTGTGTGCATTGTACAGTGCCATGAGTTTGTTTTTATCGGCAAAGTCCAAGATCTGCTCTATAACTGTTCAGGGCTCCCCCCTCCTTCCTCAATCCAGGCCGATGCGCTCTTTCTTCCCAGAGAGAAAATTTGTCAGGCTCCATTCCAGGCTTCTCTGGCAGCCATGAATCCATGAGAGTAGCTAATTTACTGTCTGGCACTGTCTCCAGGATCCCCACTAACCGGATGTTATTCCTGCAGGAACGGTTTTCCTGACGCTCTGCTCGTTCTTGTAGCCAATAGCATTGCTCCTCCAACTGACGCACACGGTCCTCCACCACCTCGAACCTATCTTCCTAGATAAAGATTCTCTACTCTGCCTGTTTCCATACAGTCATTGATTGAGGATTGAAGCTTTGACAGCTTGTCTTCCAGCACCATGGTGATTCTTTTAGTTATTTCTTTAATCATCTCCTCTGGCAATATAAGGCCTGCCAATGGCGCAACCTGCTCCCCCACCATTTTGGTATCTGGCCTGCATCCCCACAGTGCTTTCCCTGCTATCCACCACATTCCAGCTTTGCACGTGCCAGCCCTCTTCTGCCGATCACCCAGGAAGTCATTAGTGATTGTCATGTTCTCATTGCATACAGATGTGGGGGTCTTAAGAGTCTGATATCAGGGAAATCTCCCAGAGCGATTTCCAGGGTGTCCCTTCATATCATCATTATCACGTGACCCCCGGAGGCTGTCCTAACTTTAGCTGATTTAGCTATCCAGCTAGTGGCTGAACATCACCTCTGCCAGTTTCTGTAGCTAATTTGCTAACCAGGCAACCAGGTATTCAATGCTGGTCGCTGAATATGGCTCCAGCATTGAATATCTGGCTTATAATTATACCAATGATAGTCAGGTGCTTTAAGTTTGCTGGTCACCGCTGCTGAAAATGCCCCCCAGTAATTTTATAAAACTGGGTGTCTAGTTTTAGGCACTTAGAATGTGCCTTCTTTCCTTTATAAAATAAAGGCATAAGTATCTGAAAGTGTGCGTTGAATCTAAATATCAGCACTTACACCAATCCTAGGATAGATAAATGCCTTCACCTATTTCTGTAAAGAATACATATATGCTATGGTATTTTATAATGAGTAGCCTAGTGGTTAGAGCAACAGCCTAATGTCCAAAAGAAGAGGGTTCAAGTCCCACTGGCACACCTTGGACAAGTTATTTTACCCTCCATTGCCTCAGAAGAAAAGGTCTGATAATCTACTTCCTGTCATGCCTTGCCAAGAGTCAGCATTGGTTTGACTGCACTTAAAAAAAATGCACTGATTTGCGCTTTGCTTTTGTTTTGTTCAAGCTCCAACCCTGTTCATGTCCGCACCAAAATTATACATACTTACAGAACAGTTATCAGCTAAAATATGTTCATAAAGGTCCATCCACACATGCAAGTCGCTGAAAATACATGACTTACATGTGTTGATGGTGCATCAGAAGAGAGGCGGGCATTCTGCACCAGTAAAGTGATGATGGGAAGAGACCTACTTGGAGGAAAACTTGTAATGGTATAAAAACCTAGTCCAAAGGTAAACTTTTTCTTTGGCTGGCTAGACCACTGTACAATAAGGAGCAGATGGTTTCTTTGGGTAGTGATAGGGATGGCCTAGGCCTAGAGAAAACCAGGTACATCCCATCCTTGTTGAGACGGTGCCTGATTTTCTCTAGGTCTTTCTTCTCTAAGGAATCATAAGCAGAATTGGAAAAGATAGAGAAGAGCCACCAAAATAGTAAAGGGGATGGAAGGATACTCCTATGAGGAAAGGCTTAAAATGTTAGGGTTCTTCAACCTGGAAAAGAGACAGCTGAGGGAGATATGATAGAGGTAAATGAACTAATGAATGGAGTGGAACGAGTAAACATAGATCGGTTGTTTTCTCTTTCAAAAAGTAGAAAGACTAGGGGACATGCAATGTTGCTACAATGTAGTCCATTTAAGACTAATAGGAGAAAATATTTTTTTACTCAATGCATAATCAAACTCTGGAAGCCATTACTGGAGGATGGCAGGAGGAGTGGCCTAGTGGTTGGGGCACATTACCCTAGGCCAGAAAGTCAGGAGTTCAAATCCCACCAGAGGACAGCAACCAAGGACCAAGGCCCCCAGGCACCCCCCCAGCCCCAGGCAATCCACCCAACCCCCATTGCCCACACTCCCCACAAATATCAGCATATGCATCTCATATCCCCCCATCACAAAAAAGAAAATGTATCCCCCACCCAACTGTGCTGTGACCACCCTCCTTGAAGGACAAGGTGGTATACAAAACTGTCTAAATAAATGTAGTAAAAGGTGTTAGTGTAGCTAGACCTAAAAAAGATTTGGATAAGCTCCTAGTGGAAAAGTCCATAAACAACTAACAGAGCACCAGGGAAATCCACTGTGCAGCACTCACCTTAAGTGCACCTCTGGGTCCAAGACCAGCCTGGCTAGAGTCCCCCCAAGGGCAGGCTCCATTGGTCCCCATCAGCTTGGTGCCAGGTGCTTCCACCTCAGAAAGAAAGGTGTTAGCAAGCAGGATTTCCCTCTCCTTGCACCCACCACCACTGGAGCTGTGGAACAGCAGTTGCTTGTAAAAGGAGAGGTTTTGTAGTTCTGTCCAATTGCTGAAGCTGTAGCCTTGGCTCCACCTCCTCCTCCATGCTCTCTTCCAATCCAGAGAACATTTTGCACTCCTGTCCAGTCAGGAACAACTGTTGCAGCCCTCCCTTGAGCTGATCTGCCACTGCACCTCCCTGGGTCTTGTGGCTCCTAGTCTGGGATGGACTCTCTGCTGCCTCAGCTCTCTCATGGGACTAATTCTGCCACCACAGTTCTCTCTGGAGCTGATCCATCACTGGACTCCCAAGCCTGGATTAGTTTCTCTGCTACTATCTCCATTCCCTGAATTCAGAGAAGACTGTCCATCCCCCCATCCTTACTCCTATCCCCAACTGGGTCTATAGAAGGCTCTCTGCTAGCATCTTCACTCCAAGCTTGCTTAGGTTCCCAGGAGTCTTTCTGGCACCATTTTCAGAAGGAAAGCCTGCAGAGTAGGAGGATTTCCCTCCTCCCCTCTCAGATAAGGATTAAGCTGTTTTAAATAAAGAGGCCTGCTGCCTCCAAATCTCAAATGACTCTTCTCCAAGCTCTTTGCTGCACAGGGCTGCAGGTGCAAGTACCAAATGATTCCATTTCTCTTAGGGTGAGCTGTTTCCGCTGGCCCCAGAATTTGCTTCTTCATCCTCTGTCTAGTGTGTGTGCACTTTATTCCCCTACTCTATTCCCTATAGATTTAAAGTTAAATCTTAATATTAGATGTAAATGTGAGCAAATATTACCCTTGCTCCTTCAGCACAGGCAGTGATTTGCATATCCCCCCTAAGGGGGTCATTCACAACCATGAACAATGAGGATGTACATCCAGCCTGTACGTACATCCCCACTATCTGTGGAAATCATATGCCGCTCCAAAGGCTCCCCATACGTACAGCTGTGATGTATGGGAAGCCTTAGATGGGGGCGGGCAGAGTGGGGGAGAAGTGAGGGCAGGTCATCACCCCAAATGTATAAGGCCGATTCAGAGGTCGGTCCTATACATCTGGGGTAGACGAGTAGACGGGGTACTTATTCCACCCCACGGCCGGCAGAGAAAAAGATAGGTAGGAGTACAGGAAGTTCCCTGTAGCCAGACCTGGCCATGAGAGGCCAAATCGGGCTCCGGCTGTGGGGAAAGAAACTTTTTATTGGTGGCTGGGGATCATGGCTCCTGAATGGAGCCGCAGTGCCATGGCGATGGGATGCCATGGCACAGCGGCTCCATTCAGATGTCTGGCTGAGTTAGCCGAATAAGTGGCTGGATGTCTGGGGGTGCTGAATCAGGGCTCCTCCTGGACATCCAGTCACTATGCTGCAATTCTGCTCCTGCGGGGACATCTAGCCCCCACGGGAGCAGAATTGGGTGCATTTCCTGGCTGTCCAGATGCCTGTACGTCTGTACGGCCGGGAGATGTACATGTCAGAATGTACCTCCACATGTTTACTTTCCAGCTCTACTAACTCAGTGACTGTTACTGTGGGCTGCTGTTTTAATGTTGTCCCTCATCTGACCTCCCCAGCAACCACCTCTTCATCAGCATACAATGGCCATTTACCTCTGATTCTACATTATTCAACACACTCTCAAACACCCATCTTTAGGAGGGGTTTCAACTGCTTACTCCGGGATAAGCAACATGGAATCTGTGTACCTTTTTGGGAATCTTACAGGTACTTGTGACCTGGATTAGCCACTGTTGGGAACAGGATACTGGGTTTGATAGACCTGTGGTCTGACCCAGTATGGCATATCTTATGTTCACTTCACAGGATTTGGGTTTTGGTTTAACTAAGCTAGAACACGTCAGTACCAGGTTGATTTAACTAAGCTGAGCCTCACGTCAGTACCGGGAAAAATGGTAGAAACCATCATAAAGAATAAAATTACTCAGCATGTAGATAGTCATGGCCTAATGGGAGATAGCCAACATGGCTTTAGACAAGGAAGATCTTGTCTTACTAATCTGTTATTTTTTTTTGAAAGTGTGAATAAACAGGTGGACAAAGGTGAGTCAGTTGATATAGTGTATCTGGACTTTCAAAAAGCCTTTGACAAGGTCCCTCATCAGAGACTTTTGGCAAAACTAAAGAGTCATGGGATAGGAGGCAGTGTACTACTGTGGATCAGGAAATGGTTAAAAGATAGAAAGAAGAGGGTTGGGCTAAATGGTCAATTTTCCTAATGGAGAAAGATGAATAGTGGTGTACCGCAGGGATCTGTGCTGGGTCCGCTACTTTTTGACATATTCATAAATGACCTGGAAAGTGGAATAAAGAGTGAGGTTATCAAATTTGCAGATGACACAAAACTATTTAAAGTTGTTAAAACCCAAGAGGATTGTGGAAAATTGCAAGAGGATCTTCATAAATTGGAAGACTGGGCATCAAAATGGCAGATGAAATTTAATGTGGACAAGTGCAAAGTTATGCACCTAGGGAAGAACAACCAAAACTATGGTTACACAATGCAAGGTTCCACATTAGGAACCACCACCCAGGAAAAAGATTTAGGCGTCATTGTGGATAACATGTTAAAACCCTTGGCCCAGTGTGCAGTGGCAGCCAAGAGATCAAATAGAATGCTAGGTATCATAAGGAAAGGAATGGAAAATAAAACAAAAGATATTATAATGCCTCTATACCGTTCCATGGTGAGACTGCACCTTGAATATCGTGTGCAATTCTGGTCGCCGTATCTTAAAAAGGATATAGCGTAGGATCACGTGATGCGGTGAGAGCAGCAGGTCATGTCTGCTAGCGCTCCAGTCTTCCCCGGCCCAAACCGAGCATTAAAAGCCAGCTTAAATACCGTGCCTGGGCTGAATCTGCAGTAGCAGGGGCCAGAAGGTGTCTGCTACTCGGAGCGGCGGTCGGGATGGCATCCGCGGTAAAAACCTCGCGGCGGGAGAAAGAGAAGGAGAGGACTACTCCGGCGGCTAAAATGGCCGACAACCCAGCCATGCCGAAATCCCCCACCACGCCGGCTTTCGTCGAGGAGGTCTCTGCGGCAGTAGCGGAGGCCCTGTCGGCACAATTTACAGCTTTACACGAGAAAATGGACAATCTTCAGATCTCGGTTGGGGCTCTGGGCACCAGACTTCAGGAGGCGGAGGACCGGCTGGGCAAGGCAGAGGATAGCCTGGAGACCCTGGGGTCAGACCTTACCCAACTGAAGGCCCAGCTGCAAGCCTATGAAGCTAAAATGGATGACTTGGAAAATCGCTCCAGAAGAAATAATCTGAGGGTGCTGGGCCTTGATAACACCATCGCGGATAAAGAACTTGTACATTACCTGGAGACCTTGCTGCCGCAGTTATTTGAAGGTCTGGCAGAGGGCTGTAAAGTGCAAATAGAGCGGGCTCATCGTGTGGGAGCTAGGCAGCCCCGGGACCAGCGCCCAAGAGTGGTATTGGCGAAATTCCTTCAGTTTCCCCAAAAAGAGGCCATACTCCGAGCCGCACGGCAGAAGGGGGAAATCAAGCATGGCAACATGACACTTCGTTTTGCGCAGGACTATTCAGTAGCGCTTAGCCAAAAACGTCGTGCCTATGCTCCCCTTTACCACAAACTGATAGCTTTGAATATCAAGTTCTCTGTGCAGTATCCCGCTCGGCTGCACGTGTATCACGCCGGCGGCCACCGTTCCTTTGAATCAGCAGTGGAGGCTGGGCCATATATTTCTTCGTTGGAAAGCGGACAGTAACAAGTACAGTACCGGTCCCTCTGGGGGAGGGCGTGTCTCGCAGCTGCGGTGTGATTCTGCCCGGCTGGGGCACAGCAGGCCCTGTCCGGGCCTGCCCTTGACAACAGCTCAGCGGAACCTGGAGCCCTGCCGGGAGAGACACAGGGGCTAGGACCTGTCTGCCTGGCATTGGAGACGAACGAGCCAGTGGGGAACATAATACCCGAATGCCTCCGGACATCATTCTAAAGGAGGCATCGGTGGCTCCTACACCTTGCCTGCAATACTCGGAGGCAGTTGGGCGGGCAGATGAGGCCTGTTGGTTTATGTTATAATGTTATAATGTTTATGTGTACAACGTTCTAAATGCAGAAGACTGGTTGCCTGTATGGGGGGCTCTGTTAGAGTATAGAGGGGACGCGGTCTGGGGGGTGGCAATGTGAGAGGGCGGGGACAACCCCGTGGCCTGCGGGCGGAGCAGGGATAGGCCGGGCATCTTGATATTACCTGGGTGTTCTCCATAATCCGCTCCTAGCCTGTTGGTCAGATGGCCCGGGTGGATTGGTGTGGAGGGTATGGCCCCCCGAGGGCGGGGCCCCTGCACTAAGCTATGCGAGCCGCAACCTCGAGGCCTACTAGCCGAGTGGTCCTCAGGCCCACCGTCTAAATGTAGAGTGCATAGCTCCCAGATAAGTGGCCGGGGCAGACCATACGCCTCTCACGGATCCAGAAGGGAGGATCTCCGTGACTCTGCTGGGTCGACGGAAGATTGGGAGAATGAGAGTGTGGGGTGGGGGGGAGGTAGGGGGGAAGGGGGTGGGTGGGGGGGGGACAGAGGGGAGGGTGGGGAGGTGGGGGGGAGTGGGAGGGTATTATAGTCACATCCGGGTATGAAAGCCGATATCTTAGGAGGGAACACAGTGTAGGTGGGGAGGTGAGTCCCAGGCTGGGGGGGCTCTCCTCAAGATATAGGATGCCTGCTCTGCTAAAACTGCTAATTAATATACTGTTAACCTGAAAATTATTTCCTGGAACGTATGCGGGTTAGGGAGCCCCATTAAGTGATCAAAAATTTGCAAGCGCTGGCGCAGCAGCGAGCCGACATCGCCTTGCTCCAAGAAACCCATCAGACAGAGGACGAGCATCGTAAACTTCAACGAGGCTGGGTGGGGCAGGTCTGGGGAGCCCCCGCCATGGGTAAGAAAGGGGGGGTGGTAGTGCTTATCCATAAAAACACCCGATTCGAACTTCTCAAGCGGGTTCTTGATCCTACGGGGCAGTATATCTTGCTGCATGGCCGCCTGGGGGAGCAGCCCATCATTCTCGGCAATCTTTACTGCCCTAATGTGCTGGACACTGCCTTGTATTCCCGCCTGGCATCACAAATTGAGCAGTTGCCAGACACACCTCTGATTGTGGGCGGCGATTTTAATGGCGTATTGGACGTCACACTGGATACATCGAGGGGAGGGGGGCCAAGGGAACGCTATCAGTCGGCCCATGCGCTCTTACGGTTGTGCACCCGCCTGGGGTTGGTAGATCCGTGGCGGCTTCTCCATCCGGACGAAAGGGATTACACTCATCAGTCCCGGGCACATGGGACAAGCGCACGGATTGATTACCTGTTGATTGCTAAAAGTCTGTTTGCCAAAGTGGTAGAGGCACAGATAGGCCCGATGGAAATTTCCGATCACGCGCCAATCTGGCTTACGCTACCGGGGGTGGGGGACAGTCAGGGGGTGCGCATCTGGCGCTTCCCGCTGGAGCTTTACAAAGATACCCAATTCCGGCAGTTCTTGGTACGTCGGTGGCAGGAATTAGAATCAGACCATGCTGGCCATCAAGATGATCCCGAGCTAGTGTGGGAGACGGCCAAAGTGGTTTTAAGGGGAGACATCATAGGCTACATGGCTCGAAAGCGGAGGCTCCGAGCGGAGCAAATTATCCGCCTGGAGAAAACTGTCATGAAGCTTCGCCGACGGCAGGCCAATACCCCTAGTCCGGTTCTTAAGCAACAACTATGGGAAATGCAGACGGCTCTGAACGAGCTCTTGCATCAGCGGGCAAAGAAATCGGCTACGTATTACAGATACCAATTGTACTGTCAGGGGGATAGACCGGGCAAATTGCTGGCGCGTTGCCTGCGGGGTCCCCGAGGGTCACGCTTGATAGCGGCGGTGAGGGATGATCAGGGGACCCTTCATAGGGATAACCAACAGATTGCCCGAGTTTTCCGTTCATTTTTTCAGACGCTCTACACGGCGGAAGCGGGATCCCCAGAGCGGATGGTATCCTACCTTCAGGGGCTGGACTTGCCGCGGTTGAGTGGGGCTGAGAAGGCGTTGCTGGACCAGCCACTGACAATTGTAGAGGTACAAAAGGTTATTGCCAGGGCGAACTGCTACAAATCCCCGGGTCCGGACGGACTGGGGGCAGAGATGTATAAGATTCTCAACGATTATATATCCCCACTGTTGGTGGCCCTACACACTAAAAGAGCGGAGCGGGGCGGCTTCCGATGGGGGGGGAACCAGGCCCATATTGCCCTCTTTCCCAAGCCGGGGAAGGACCCCCTGCAGGCGGCGTCCTATCGCCCCATCTCACTGCTTAACTTTGATGTTAAGCTACTGGCCAAGATTCTAGCAGACCGCTTGGCGGGGGTGCTTGGTCAGCTGATTCATGAATCGCAGGTTGGCTTCGTCAGGCAGCGCCACACAGTCCGTAACCTCCACAAAATCCTCTCGTCGCTGGAATGGGTAAATCGACGTCGGATCCCCTCGTTATTGGTGAGCTTCGATGCGGAGAAAGCATTTGACAGGGTAGACTGGCAGTACCTTAAGTATCTGCTCCCGTGTTATGGCTTGGGACCGGCCTTTTGTACGATGGTTCACAGTTTGTATACGGATCCGACTGCTACCATTTACTGTAATGGGGTGTTATCCGATCCTTTCCCCTTATACCGCGGGACCCGGTAGGGTTGCCCCCTGTCTCCGTTACTCTTTGTGCTATCCCTAGATCCACTCATACGGCGTGTGGAGCAATCCTCAGAGATCAAGGGCATCCGTATAGGCGCGCATGAGTTTAAAATGTCGGCCTTTGCAGACGACTTATTGGTCCATTTGACTTCCCCTCAGGCCTCATTACCTTCTTTGCTGCAGGAATTGCGCCTTTTCGGACGCTTTGCGGGCTTAGCTATTAACATGGAGAAATCCGAGGCTTTAGATGTGCTGGGCCTTTTACGTGATGGGTGGCGGGGAGTGTTCCCGCTTAGATGGGCCGCGGAGTATTTTACGTACTTAGGCATACGACTAACGGGGCAGCCGTCTCGGTTGTATGGCAGCAATCTCGAATGGACCTTGGGTCGGCTACGGGAGCAATTGTTGACATGGAGATCTCTCCCCTTATCCCTGTCGGGGAAGATAGCGGTGCTTAAGATGGTTATCTTGCCGAGGATACTGTACTGGCTACAAACCCTTCCGGTGTGGCTGATGCAGCGCGACCTCCGCAGGCTAGAGGCGGTGTTCCGGGGGTTTCTGTGGAATGGTAAGAAGGCACGGATCCCTTATGGTCGCTTGGTGGGGAAATGGGAGCAGGGCGGGTTGGGGCTCCCGGACATTGAGGCGTACGCCCTGGCCTGCCAGTCGCGCCATTTGGGAGACTGGTTGGGGGGCACGGACGTTTTTACCCCAAGGGCAATGGAGGAGGCGCTAGCGGCTCCAAATTCTTTGCTAGCCTTACTGCATTTGGAGAATCAGTTGTGTTGGGGCAGAGTGGAGGACAGCGTGATCCTGGGGTCGGTTCGGCGGACCTGGCGGCGGTTAAATGGGTACTGGGGGGCGAATTGGAGAGTCTCAAGTTGGATCCCACTCCAGGGTAACGCGCAGTTTACCCCGGGGACGGACACGGGAGCGTTTGCCGAATGGGCGAGGCAGGGCATCCGGAATATAGGACATGTGGTGGAGCCCTCCGGGAAATGCAAACCATTTCAATCCCTACGGGAGGAATATGAGTTGCGGTCAGGTCAATATTTCGCGTACATGCAGCTAGCTCACTATGTACACTCATTGCCGGTTGCGGAACTTCGGGCGGAGCGTTCCGCGCAAATTATTGAGTTCTTTGGGCTGGGGGGGGTGGAAACACCCACATTCGTGGGCTGCGGAATGGGGTGGTCCCCTTCAGGCCGGTAACTGACTACCGACCGGTGGAACTTGCGTGGGAGGCGGAAATGGGTAGCGCGGTCACTCCTGGCGCAGTGCTGGAGGCCTTACAGCATATTGCAGAGTTGGCGGTGGGGGTCCGCTGGAGAGAAATACAATTTAAATGCATCACTCGGGTGCACTTTTCTCCCCGGCGGGCCTTCCGCAGTCATCTGGCCTCTGACGGGAGCTGTCCGCGCTGCTCTGTGCCCCTTGCTACACTGTTTCATATGTGGTGGGGGTGCCGCCACATACGGCCTTACTGGGCAAAAATCTGTACCTTTTTGGTGCGACTGCTGGGACAGCGGGTGTGCTGGGATGGACCCCTGGTGGTACTGGATCGACTGCGCCCCACCCAGCCTAAGGGGAAATGGGAGCGATTGTTGGTGCGCAAAGCCTGTCTGGGGGGTAAGGGGCCCCTTCTGCGAGGGTGGCGGGAGTCGCAGCCACCCTCCTATTGGGAATGGCGTAATGCCTTTCATCAATTGATGCTGTGGGAATGTCGCCGAGCTCGGGGTAGTACACGGCGGTGGCCGGCCTTTCAGAGGCTCTGGGACCCCTATATCCAAGTGCTGAGCCCTGGTGTTCGTAATGAGGTCTTGCAAATGGGCTGTTAGATTCCCTGATACCGGTTAATTTACGGACGGGATGGTGACTGGGTGGGGGGAGGGGGAGGGGGCGGGGAAGGGGGAGAGGGGGATAAGTAACTAACACCTAACTGTTAATTCAGCTCGGAGGTGGGGATCAGAGTCCACCCCGCTCGGAGCTTGTTGTTTGCTGTTGTTTGTACTTGCTTGGTGTTTATAAATAAAGTTTATAAAAAAAAAAAAAAGGATATAGCGTTATTAGAAAAGGTTCAGAGAAGAGCCACCAAAATGGTAAAGGGGATGGAAGGATACTCCTATGAAGAAAGGCTAAAAAGGTTAGGGCTCTTTAACCTGGAAAAGAGACGGCTGAGGGGAGATATGATAGAAGTCTATAAATTAATGAATGGAGTGGAACGGTAAACGTAGATTGATTGTTTATGTTATCATAATATAGAAAGACTAGGGGACATGCAATGAAGCTACAGGGTAAACTATTTAAAACTAATAAAAGAAAATATTTTTTCACTCAACGTGTAATCAAACTCTGGAATTTGTTACCGGAGGATGTAGTAAAGGCTGTTAGTGTAGCTGGGTTTAAAAAAGGTTTGGACAAGTTCCTGGAGGAAAGGTCCATAAACCATTATTTAGAAGGGACCCAGGATATCAATGCTTGACCCAGTACAAGCATTGCGGAATCTGTGTCTTTTGGGGAAAATGCTAGGTACGTATGACCTAGATTGGCCACTATTGGAAACAGGATACTGGGCTTGATGGACCTTGGTCTGACCCAGTATGGCATATCTTAAGTTCTTATGTTCTTAACAGCAGTCCTTGTGAGGAGAGGGAGGAGTTAAAGGAAGGAAGAAGCCTTTGAATACTGAGAAGGAAAAAGGTGTCATTGATTCTGGAAGAGAAGATAACTCTTAGAGCTGAGACCAGGAGGGCTAGGGTCTACGGGAATGCAGTGCCAGTGATCATATCTGAATCCAGATTCCAAATTTACAAGGTATTCATGGGGAAGAAGAGAATAGGGATTTTCCATCCACAAGAGAGATTCCTAGGGGAAGTAAAATGCCTGTACTTGTTCTGCTTTTAATACCCTGCTAGCTAATTGGATTTTGTTTTACACTCTGCCACTTGATCGTTTAGTAAACTTTTGATTCAGGATCAGAACACCCTGGAATGGGCTGGTATTTTATTTGAGCAGGTGTGAGTGGTAGAGAGAGAGGGGATCCTTGCAGTTAATAGCCTCACAGCTAAGCTGGTCCTTACATGGAGCGCTGAATCCCAGAATGGTAAACTTCATAAAAGACAGTGCTATCTCCCTGAAGTTGCACCACTGGCCTCCTACATTGCGAAAATCAGAAACAGAGAGGGACCGCAGACTGTGAAGGGCTACACTTATGTTTAATTTTTGGACTTCTCTGGTTTAGAAATAAACCCAGTCTGTATTATATTTTTTGTGTGTGAAGTGAGAAGTGCAAGGGTTCCCTTAAGGCCAAGTACTCCCAGCATCAGCTGGTCCCACCCTTAAAGAACTTCTGCTAGATAGGGCGGAAGCATATAATTGTGGTAGCTTCTGAGGATGACCCTTTGCCATAACCTCTATCTGTAGCATGTCCCATCAAAGGTGCAGAGGGAGTTATTTAATGTGCTTTGGGGCCAATGAAGTTCAGAATCTGCATGTGCACCACACCAGGGAGGGACAGACAGGTAACAGATGCAACCAAAGAGTTCTGAGGGAGCATACTGCAAAGTGTATGACCTGTGGTGGCTTGGTTGCTGAGGAGGGGATAGGAGAGAGAGAGAGAGCATGCTGTTTGGGAAAGGGGCAAGTGAGAAAAACAGAGAGTGCCTTGGCAGGGAAAAGGAAGAGAGACAGAGTACCATGGGGCCATGGGGGAATGGAAGGAAGAGAATAAGGGGCATGTTTACTAAAGGTCCATTGGTAGCATGGGCGAATATCCATGTCATATGCAGATATGAACAGCAGTCAGTCAGGAGAGCTGGTGATGTTTTCCAACTGTCCCAGCAGGGTCATCTCTGACCTACAGGCCCTGCTTTTGTGGCTGTAAGGCTGCGTGGTGCATTGTCATGTCAGCTGCACCATGTGGTCCCTCTCCCCTAGTGGCCTAGGCAGGTGCCTAGATATTCTGCTGTCTTTCCTTTTGCCTTTTTTTTTCTGCTGTAGTTACACTGTTTCGGCACTTTGTGTTTTCTAAAACTCGTGTACGGCACATGGTTGCAACTATAGCCTGGTCAGAGGCATGTGTTAGTTGCACCCATGCTAGTGGTGTGTTTATGTAGTTAGTGCATCCACCTCAGCCACGTACCACTCCTCTGCCCACTCTCCTCTTCACCATGCCTATTCATGTGCTGGTCAGATAGCATGGCTTTTTTAGGTCAGTTCCTTTTGGGCCATGTGCTCTTTGCTACCATACAGTGAAAACATGTATTAGCCCTGCACTGGCTGTCAGGCTTTAGTAAACATCCCCCATAGACTTGAATTTTTAGGCCTTCTAGAAAGTATAGCAGAAATTCCATAGAAGAGAAATTATGAAAAAAACTAGCAGAAACCTATAAAATATTTGTAATGGCCCCAGCATTCAGCCTCCAATCTAAGCCAACTTGATCTAGGCAATCTCTCTCTCTCTCTCTCCTCCCCCTCCCCCCTGCCCTTTGCCCCTCAAGCACTGCCTCTTAGGGATATGTTTACTAAACTGCGGTAAGGTAACAGCGGTAATGGTAATGTGTGTTAGATAATGTTATCGTGCGTTAACTTTACATTAACGCGCGTTAGCGTAACATAACGCGCGTTAGCGTGCCTGGCCACGGTAAGTCCAGAAAAGGGTGGAGAGAGGGCAGAGAGAAGGGGTCAATGGGCAGGGAGTGGGCGGGGAGAGGCTCCCACGACACCAATGCGGGGAACTGAAGGGCTGAAAAGTAATGCAAGTGAAAACCTGGAGTTAGAGGCACATTTGCAGGAGAGAGAAACCATTTTAGTGTCAGCAATGTACAGCATAGGCAGGGAGCCCAAGAAAGGTGATAGTAGTGCTCCATTTGCAGCAACAGCATAGTGCCCAGGTATGAAAGGCTAGTATGGTGATGGCGCAAATGGGGTATGGGGGCTGCAGGCGAGACATGCAGTGGGGGCAACTGGGGCACAGGGTGGACTAGGCAGATGCCTAGGTGGCACATAGGAACGCAGACAATGGAAACCAGAAAGACAGCAACTGACCAGGATCAAACATGCCCATTAGCCTGTGTCCCACAGTGTCCCATCCAGGGGTCATTACCCAGCAGGTACCCCAAGGGGCATATAACATTGACAGGCAGTGCCTGGGGAAGTGAGGACAGCTATGTAGGCACCACTACCCCAGAACCCACAACTTAGGCAGCCGCCTACCTGCCCTCTGGATGGCCTGGGACAGCGCACCACCGGCACCGACAGCATATGGACATAGCAGCATGGCAGGGGGGGTGTTTGTTCTGGAGGGAGTAGTGGCATCCACCTGCAGTGGACCTAGGCCATGCCCTGTACAAGTACGTAGTGTGCAGTGCAATAGAAGAGGTCTGGCTAGGGAAAATAAGGGTAGCCCCAGGGAACACTATGCTGCTGTGGCAACAGTGTGATGCAGTACACTCAGCCAGTGTGTCCAAAAGTGAAGGGTCCAAGGTTGAAGTCCTATCTGTGGATCCTGCAGAGCATCACCCCATAGTTTTATCCCATAATGCAGCCACAACAACAACATGTGCAAACCCCAACACAGCGGTGCACAGGGGTATAAACACCCACTCACATGGGCTCCACTATCCACAGCCTCGTGGAGTGTCAGGCTGTTGGCCCCAGCATGGAGCTGCAGTTATCACCAGAGCATTACTACTACCCCCTGCACAGTTTAGCAATGTCGGCACTGTGATCAGGACCAGTGTGGCGGGCAGGGTTGTCAACCACCTCTATCTCTGCATAATGCTGAGATAGGTGTGGGAGTGTGCGTATGTCTATCCATTGTTTTGTGTCTGCCAACACCTCACTGAGCCCACATTGATCACACTGTTTCCAGCGTTAGCCTGCAAATGTGCATAATTAGGAGCAAGGTATTGTGGGTATGGCCCACACAGGGCGGATTGGCCAGGATGCATCTGCACAGGGTGGAGGGCAATGCCTGGGACACTGTAGTGCTCAACCACCACCTTCATGGGCAGGGTGGCCACAGCATGTCACGCTGCGAGGTCACTCTCACTCTGGCCGAGCAGTGACCATGGCATGTCCATGTTCCCACATAGTGCCACACATTATTTATTTCTAGTGATACCTGTGTGTTCCTGGTTTTGGGGCCCAATCATGGAGATATCTGCTTGGTGTCTGTGCTGTGTGTCCAACCTCTGGTTGCACAGGGTTCCCCCCCCCCCCCCCATGAGCATGCACTATGGACTGGCTAGTGGGCTGTCTACAGCTAATCTGTGCATAGTGGGACCACCCTGTAGGATGCTGCAGGTGCAGTCTGATTGTGCTGGTGGGTGGCAGACCATGGCGTGGGGCAGTTAAGCTTTCCCCTGCCCACCCCAAGCATCACTGCTAGTCTGCCATGGTCACAGGTATGGCTCTGGCCCACCAGCCCTGGAGGCTGTCATTGGCCAGCAGGACTGTGGTTGCTGGGATTACAGCCATTCCACAGGGTGCAGACACCTGTCCCACCACACCCTCATCTACAATAGGGGTGATTGTGGGCCCCTTGGGGTATATAGTGCATACAACTTAGATCCATAGAGACAGTGCTATCTAAACCTCATGCGACTCTAGACACCCCCCACTGCCCTGATAACAGATACCCATGGCAGCCAGACCTTAACACCACATACACACTAATCCAGGACAGCATCTGGTTCCACAGGGCCACATGTGATTGCAGAACCCAGATGACAACAGAAGTACTTTTCGTTGCATTGCTGGGAGCACCTGTCACACACTGGCAGTGCTGGAGACATGCAGCAGGACCTATCTCTAGCACCACATGTACTGTGGACCTAGTGCTGGGCGCCCATCCTAACCCTCAGGGTGAACACGGAACCTGCACAATGGCATGGTCTGTAGCTACTCTGTGCCAGTATCACGCACTGTCAGTCCATCTTACCACGCTGCAGTACCAGAGAGGTGCAGACCCCATTTGGTGGTCAACTATAGGCCGCTGTTCTGCATGTACAATGCATCATGGGTGCTGGTGGGGTTGCCCTATCCTGGCACACAGAGCAGACGGTTTGTGTGGTGACCTGCAGTCCTCCTGTACCCAGCCATTGCTGTGCAACAAGCCATAGAGATATAGCCTACTGGTTAGTACACTGACGTTCTAGGTAGTGGTCATGGGTTCAATTCCTCGTTATTCCCTCCTGTCCATGTCAGATACTTTGCATGCCTGTGACAGTCATATCTTTGCAGATCCGTGCTGCCAGCCCATAATACCCTCACCACAGTTGCCATCACTCCTTATACGGCGTTATAAGGCACCTTATTAGGCACAGTACAAGACACGTTACAAGGCACCTTACTAGGCACCTTATTAGGCACAGTACAAGGCACGTTATAAGGCACGTTACAAGGCACCTTACTAAGCACAATACAAGGCACATTACAAGACACGTGCCTTGTACTGTGCCTAGTAAGGTGCCTTGTAACGTGCCTAGTAAGGTGCCATATAACGTGCCTTATGATGTGCCTTATAACGTGCCTTGTACTGTGCCTAGTAAGGTGCCATATAACGTGCCTTATGATGTGCCTTGTATTGTTCCTAATAAGGTGCCTTGTAACATGCCTTATGAGGCGCCTTGTAACGCGCGTTACCTGACACGGCTTGCCATAATGATGCACCACCCATTCCCTTATATGGGCATCCAGGGAACCTAACGCGGGGAACGTTACCGCAGTTTAGTAAACATACCCCCAAGTGTGATGCTATATGCGACCATGAGATGTCACTGTCAACAGATTTCAAAAGCTGGATTTTATAGTTTAACTACAGGGTGCCACTGTCCCATGGCAACAGGTATTGCCGTGCTTCTTTATCATATAGCAACCAGCAGCAAGCTACATGATTCAGTCAATAGTTATCATCATACAGAGCAACCATTAAGAAAATAACTTACTGTATCTGAATCCCTTTGGAATAAACTTCCTCCACATCTCCGGCTAGAGTCTTCTTTTACAAAGTTCAAAGCCCAACTTAAAACCCACCTTTTCTGCACAGTTTTTGACCTTCCACTGGACTCGCTCAGTTAACTTCCTTGTGTTTCCTACCCGCACCCCTCCTCCTTTCTACATAGTATATGACATAGTATATGACGGCAGATAAAGACCAGCAAACAGACAGACCATCGCAACAGGCCAACTACACAATGTAAATACAAACAGTTCCATATACTATTGCACCACCTTTGTATATAGTTAACTATGATATCTCTTGTCAGATAACACACCTTTGTATATAGTTTCCCCTATTTCCCAAGTTTATATCTCCTGTTAAATGTAATCGACCAGACATATGTAAATTGTCGGATGTTTTTTGTTCAATGTAAACCGCGCTGATGTCTAATAGTGCGGTATATAAGAATTGTTAATAAATAAATAAATAAATAAAATCTAGTCTGCCCAGCAAGGTGGCAAGAGTAGGTACACCTGCCGCTCCATGAAGGTCACCCCTCCCAATGCCTTTGTTTAGGGGTGTCCCACCGCTCCATGCAGGTCACCCCTATTTGTGAGATATGCCTTGTCACGTCTCATTTTCCCATCTGTTCTAGACATACTGGCGTTCTTTTCATTTTCTGCTTCAGTTTTTATTCTATTGTAAACAGCTTTGCTGTACCCACATTAAGCGGTATATCAAATCTTAAATAACTGAAATGAAATGTAACTCGCCTTGAGTTACTGTACTCCTGATAGAGGCATGAGCTAAATCCAAAATACATTCGGGGTTCAGTCACTAGATTTCACAGTAGAATATACAACAAAGAAAATTAAATACACATCTGACTCACTAAGAGCTAACCCATCAAGGATAGGGGTGTGGCAGCAGGAGAAGTGTGCGATAGGGAGCAATTCTAAATAACATTACATTAAGAACATAAGATATGCCATACTGGGTCAGACCAAGGTCCATCAAGCCCAGTATTCTGTTTCCAACAGTGGCCAATTTAGGTCATATGTACCTAGCAGTTTCCCCAAGAGACACAAGTTCCACAATGCTGTACTGGGTCAAGCATTGATATCTTCGGTCACTTATTAATAATGGTTTATGGACCTTTCCTCCAGGAACTTGTCCAAACCTTTTTTAAACCCAGCTACACTAACAGCCTTTACTACATCCTCCGGTAACAAATTCCAGAGTTTGATTACACGTTGAGTGAAAAAATATTTTCTTTTATTAGTCTTAAATAGTTTACCCTGTAGCTTCATTGCATGTCCCCTAGTCTTTCTATATTCTGATAACGTAAACAATCGATCTACATTTACCCGTTCCACTCCGTTCATTAATTTATAGACTTCTATCATATCTCCCCTCAGCCGTCTCTTTTCCAGGTTAAAGAGCCCTAACCTTTTTAGCCTTTCTTCATATTTTCCTTATGCAAATTAATTATACTCTGCAGAAACATAAATCTGAGTTGTATTTCCTAAGTTATGAGTTGGCGCCCTGAAGTGTGGTCCTGCAAATTTGCCAATGGGTCATGAGATAAAGTATCATTGTAATATCTGCTCTCAAATCACATGTGAATCTATGTGGTCTGACAAGATCAAATACTATAAAACCTCTTTTACTGGTACTTTAAAGTATAATGATCTGGAAGATTCCAGTTTTCTACAGTACTAATATGATTGCCAGAACTGTTCTCAAACAATACAAAGCAAGACAAGAAGAAATTAGTTTGCTAGTACTTTTAAACTTACAGTTCTAATTTTCAAAATTTAATAGTAATGAGAAAAACACCAGATCTTGAGTAAGATTTTTAAAGTTAATTTAATTCATATGAACTTTGTGATTTTGCTGTAGCTTAGATTGGGGGTCTTGAATGGCAATTTTTGTGAACTACAGTTACTAAGGGGCATGTTTACTAAACTGTGGTAACGTAGCAGCGGCTACGTTAAGGCGCATTATGTAACGTTAAGGCGTGTTAACGTAACGTAATGTTAACGCGCCTTAACGTTACATAACGTGCCTTAATGTTCCAGCCGCGGTAAGTCCCGCAGAGGGTGGAGAGAGGGTGGAGAGAAGGGGTCAATGGGTGGGGAGTGGGCGGGGAGAGGCCCCTTCCACACTAACGTTGAGAAATTAAGGTTTGAATCCTAACGCAACTGAAAACCTGGTGTTAGCACACATTTGCAAGAAAGAAACCATTTCAGTGTCAGCAATGTACAGCATAGGCAGGGAGCCCAAGAAAAGTGATAGTAGTGCTCCATTTGCAGCAACAGCATAGTACCCTGGTATGAAAGGCCACTATGGTGATGGCGCAAATGGGGCATGGGGGCTGCAGGTGGGACATGCAGTGGGGGCAACTGGGGCACAGGGTGGACTAGGCGGTTGCCGAGGTGGCACATAGGAATGCAGAAAATGGAAACCAGCAAGACAGCAACTGACCTGGGTCAGACATGCCCATGAGTCTGTGTCCCACAGTGTCCTATCCAGGAGACATTACCCAGCAGGCACCCCAAGGGGCGCATAACATTGACAGGTGGTGCCGGGGGAAGCATGGACATCTATGTAGGCACCCCTACCCCAGAACTAACACCTTAGGAAGCCGCCTACCTGCCCCCTGGATGGCTTGGGATGGCTCACCACTGGCACCGACAGCATATGGTCATGGCAGCATGGCAGAGGGGGTGGGTGATTGTGCTGGAGGGAGCAATGGCACCCACCTGCATGGACCTAGGCCATGCCCTGTACCAGTACGTGGTGTGCAGTGCAACAGAAGAGGTCTGACTGAGGAATGTAAGGGTAGCCCCAGGGAGCACTATGCTGCTGTGGCAACAGTGTGGTGCTGTACATTCAGCCAGCATGTCCAAGAGCAAAGGGTCAGAGGTTCAGGCCCCATCTGTGGATCCTGCAGAGCATCTCCCCATAGCTTTAGCCCACAATGCAGCCACAACAACAACATGGGCAAACCCCAATGCAGTGGTGCACAGGGGTACGGACACCCACTCACAAGGGTTCCACTATCCACAGCTTTATGAAGTGTCAGGCTGTTGGCCCCAGCACATAGCTGCAGTTATCACCAGAGCACTACTACTATCCCCTGCACAGATTAGCAATGTCGGCACTGTGATCAGGACCAGTGCAGCGGGTAGGGTTGTCAACCACCTCCATCTCTGCAGAATGCTGAGATAGGTGTGGGAGTGTGCGTATGTCTCTCCATTGTTTTGTGTCTGCCAACACCTCACTGAGCCCACATTTCTCACACTGCTTCCAGCGTTAGCCTGCAAATGTGCATAATGAGGAGCAAGGTATTGTGGGTATGGCCCAGACAGGGCGGATTGGCTAGGATGCATCTGCACAGGGTGGAGGGCAATGCCTGGGACACTGTAGTGCTTGACCACCACCTGACCGAGCAGTGATCATGGCATGTCTATGTTCCCACATAGTGCTACATGTTATTTGTTTCCAGTGATATCTGTGTGTTTCTGGTTTTGTGGCTTAATCACAGAGATATCTGCTTGGTGTCTGTGCTGTGCGTTCCACCTCAGGGTGCATGGGGTTCCCCTGTGAGCATGCACTATGGACTGTTTAGTGGGCTGTCTGCGGTTTGCCTGTGCATGGTGGGAACACCTTGTAGGATGCTGCAGGTGCAGTCTGACTGTGCTGTCTGTTGATGAATGTTAGATCATGGTGTGGGGCAGTTGAGTCTTCCTCTGCCTACCTCAAGCATCATTGCTGGTCTGCAATGGTCACAGGTGAGGCACTGGCCCAGCAGCTCTGGAGGGCTGTCATCTGCCAACAGGACTGTGGTTGCTGGTACTGCAGCCATTCTGCAGGGTGCAGCTACCTGTCCCACCAACACCCTCATCTACAAAAGGAGTGATTAAGACCCCTTGGGGTATATAGCACATACCACTTAGACCCATAGTGGCAGTGCTACATCGCGCTCATGCGAGTCTAGACACCCCACTGCCTTGTTAACAGGTACCCATGGCAGCCAGAACTTAACACCAGGTACGCACTAATCTAGGTTGTGTCCGGTCCCACAGGGCCACATGTGACTGCAGAACACAGCTAGAACAGATCTACCTTTGGTTACACTGCTGGGAACACCTGTCATACACTGGCAGTGCTGGAGACGTGCAGCAGGACCTATCTTTAGCACCACATGTACTGTGGACCTAGTGCTGGGCGCCCATCCTATCCCTCAAGGTGAACACGGAACCTGCACAATGGCATGGTCTGTAGCTACTCTGTGCCAGTATCACGCACTGTCAGTCTGTCTTACCACGCTGCAGTACCGGGGAGGTACAGACCCCATTTGGTGGTCAGATGTTCTGCATGTGCAATGCATCATGGATGCTGGTGGGGTTACCCTATCCTGGCACACAGAGCAGATGGTTTGTGCAGTGACCAGCAGTCCTTCTATACCCAGCCATTGCTGTGCAACAGGCCATAGAGGTATAGCCTACTGGTTAGTACACTGATGTTCTAGGTGGAGGTCATGGGTTCAATTCCTCATTGTTCCCTCCTGTCCAAGGCAGTTTTTTTTGTTTGCCTGTGACAGTCATATCTTTGCAGATCCATGCTGCCAGCCCATTGTACAGGGGTAGGGAACCCTGGTCCTGGAGAGCCGCAGACCAGTCAGGGTTTCGGGATATCCCTAATGAATATGCATGAGATATATATACATTAGAGATATCCTGCCAACCTGACTGGTTTGTGGCCCTCCAGGGCTGGATTTGGAGACCCCTCCTCTGTCATTTAAGATTGTGAGTGGGCAAGGTGCAGATGTCCTAGACATCGAAAGGGTATATAGAATGTGTCACATTCCTCCTCGATTCTCACCACCACCAAAAAGTTGTCTAATAGACATTTTGGTGGTGGTGAGAAGTGAGGAGGAATGTGACACATTCTATCTAACCTTTTTGATGTCTTGGACATCTGCACCTTGCCCACTCACAATCTTAAATGACAGAGGTGTAAGGCAGGGGTCTCCAAATCCAGCCCTGGAGGGCCACAAACCAGTCAGGTTGGCAGGATATCTCTAATGCATATATATCTCATGCATATTCATTAGGGATATCCCGAAAACCTGACTGGTCTGCGGCTCTCCAGGACCAGGGTTCCCTACCCCTGCCATATTATCATCACCACAGTTGCCATCAATCCCTATAAGGCGTTATAAGGCTCCTAATTAGGCACAGTACAAGGCAGTTACAAGGCACCTTATTAGGCAAAGTACAAGGCACATTATAAGGCACCTGCCTTGTACTGTGCCTAATAAGGTGCCTTATAACGTGCCTTATAACGCACTTTATATTGTGCCTTATAACGCGCCTTATAACGCGCGTTACCTGACATGGCTTGCCATAATGATGCCCCTTCCACGCCTTTATAGGGGCATCTGTACCCTTACCACAGAACCTAACGCGAATGACATTACCGCAGTTTAGTAAACATGCCCCTAATACTAAAAAGATCTACAGAGATACATGAAGATTTTTTTTTGTTTGTCTAAATTTCTACAGTATGGTGGAAAGCTGTTAAATAATGTATGAATTCTGTTATTTTAATTAACTGCTACATTACTAACAATATGTGCAGTATGTGTAAAATAGGATTTATGATTTCTTAAGAGCACTCAAGTTTATTACGCCTAATTTATGAAATAAAACTCTCAACTTTGATTACAAGAGCATATGAAATATAATTATTGTTTGGATTCCAGATTATGAAATAATAAATTGTCTCAAAAGAATGCATGATCTGCACAAAGACCTGTAGAAACAATAGATTTTTGATAAACAGGCAATAGGTTCATGACAAATAAAGACTGGTGAAAACTCATTGCCCTGTGTTCTCTCCAAGCTAGGGCCTATCCCTCTCCCCATCTTTGGATGACATCTGAGTTAGAACTGCAGAGATGATAATTCCGATTGACTTGCATTTCCAATGTTACATGCATTGTTATGGGGTGAAGTACCCTCCGAAAAAACAGGTGCAAACGTCTGTGTCCTTTTTCATTGGGCAATTTTCAAAGTATATTCATACTTTCCCTTTGAGAAATGGTGCAAAATCCATAGATAAAATTACCCATGGACTTTGCACCTGCCCACACAGATTTGAAAATTGATAGAATCTAATATTACCATTTTCTTTGATGCCGGCGGGAACACACCCAAACCCGCTGCCATCACCAGGCTCCCCCGATCGGGGTCGAGCAACTGAGTGGGCTGGCAAGCCCTCCCGCACAGAGACTCCAGCCCAATCGGGACTGTGGGAGGAGCAAAGGATCTTCAAAGAGAACACCGCCACCGGCGGGAACACACCCAAACCCGCTGCCATCACCAGGCTCCCCTGATCGGGGTCGAGCAACTGAGCAGGCCGGCAAGCCCTCCCGCACAGAGACTCCAGCCCAATCGGAGCTGTGGGAGGAGCAAAGGATCTTCAAAGAGAATGCTGCCACCAGGCGGGCCCACGTTGGGTGGGCCTGCACCTGAGGACCTTTCCAGAGGGCCCTTTGGCATGGCCCTTAGGCGCGGACCAAGTAGCGGCCAAGGAGCTGCATTCCAAGCCCTCATCGAAATCAAATCCGCTGCCGTGCCTTGTATGGACATTTCACTGCTTGTAAGTTAAGCCTGCTGCCTTACCCTGCCAGGACAATCCACTGCTAGAATAGATTAATACTGCTACCTTGCCTGGACAATCCATTGCTTGCTTAAGTTAATGCTGTTACCGTGCCTGGACAATCCATTGCTTGCTTAAGTTAATGCTGTTACCGTGCCTGGACAATCCATTGCTTGCTTAAGTTAATACTGTTACCTTGCCTGGACAATCCATTGCCTGCTTAAGTTAATGTTGTTACCGTGCATGGACATTCAACTGCTTGTAGGATTAATTGCATAGAACTTGCTATCCAATTTTGCATAGCTTAGTTTTTAACAAAACCCACGCTGTACAAGCCCATTACCTCCATCAATTCAACTACCACCTCATAACTAATCTGCAAACTACCCATATGTAACACAACACACAGAGTAAAGATATCACCATTACTAATGTAAAACTACACCTATAGGATACAAATCAAGTCGAGACCAGGTCAGTAAACTACAAACCCCATCCCAGGTCAGTAAATACAAGTTATAAAATGCACTCCACTACTCACTACTTCATGGCCTATCTCACATTCCTCCACATGTTTGCACTTTGCACACACAGCATCAGACTTGACGAACAAATCCCTTTGATAAACCCACATACCACCCAACCCAGATGCACACCAGCATCACACATATCCAAAGAACGCCAACAATCAAAGAATACACCCCACAAACCACACAATGCCACACGTGACACACCCTCTCACCACACAAATAATGATCACACAAACCCAATCATTTCAACAAACATCAAGTGTGCTCTACTAAACGCCAGATCTATCAGGAACGAAACAAATACTATCCTTGACCTAATCCATGACAAGAAGCTCAATATAATATGCATCACTGAAACCTGGTTAGACGATTCAGACCAAGTCATATTAAATCAAGTAACCCCAACAGGAGGAGTGGAGGAGTAGCCTAGTGGTTAGAGCATTGGCTTGGTAACCAAGCAACCAGGGTTCAAATCCCACTAGCACTCCTTGTGGCCTTGGGCAAGTCACTTAATCCTCCATTGCCTCAGAAGAAAGGCCTGGCAATCTACTTCTGGTGACACTGCCAAGAAAACCCAGGAGCTTCTGGGTCACCAGGAGTCAGGACTGACTTGAAGGCACTTAAGAAGAAGAGAACCCCAACAGGATACTCAGCATTTAACTGCATAAGAACAAAAAAGAGAGGAGGAGTACTAATACTTACCAGAAAGGAATTCAGTTTCAAAACAATCACCACCACCAACACAAGCAAAGCCAACACACTCACTATAACCAACCAGTATTTAACCATCTCCCTCACATACAGACCACCTGGATCCACAACTGAATATCTATCCACAGTAATTGAAATGATACACGCACATAACAGAAAACACAAACCCCTCGTTGCACTAGGAGACTACAACCTAACATCTGCACCCACCAAAGAATCTGCAACGTTCCTAAAAGCTATGGAGTCACTAAAATACTGCCAGACAATTAACGCCCCCAACGCACCAACATGGTACAACTCCAGACATGGTATTCATGCCAACACAACTAGTGGAACAGAACAAAACCACAAAACCAACAATCACCCCAGTCCCTTGGTCAGACCACCATTTAATTGAATTCACCATAACCCTGAATAACCCCACCCAACGCAAAGAAGATGAAAGAATAACCAGACAGTTTAAAACATTTAACAGAGACTCATTCATAAACAACATCACCCCACAACTTCAACAGGATCACGACACCCTGGACCTAAACATAGAAGAATGGAACACAATAATATCCAACGCAGCATCTGCCCCAGCCATTAAACAACCACAAACTCGCAAAAGATCTAACACCCCATGGTATTCACACGAAATTAGAGTCACAAAGCACACACTAAGAAGACTAGAAAGAAAATGGAGATGGGACAAATCACACAACCTCCTAACACAATAGAGACAAACAACGTGAATCTAACAATCTAATAAATGAGCGTAAACAGCAACACCATACTAAACTAATCATGAAATCTACCAATAGATCAAGAGAACTTTTTAGCATTGTCCAAAAGCTCACCAAGGATGACACACAACAAAGCGCCCACAAAAATATGCAGACTACATGAAGTCAAAAAACACTAACCAAACATACTCTGCTTCACCACAAACAAATGATCACACGATAAAAAAAAAACAACATCAAGCATGGGAAAGCTTCAATATACTAACAAAACAGCAAATAGAAGACATTATATCTGGAATAAACACAACATCACCATCAGACCCATGCCCAGTGTCTTGGATCAAAGCCACAAAAAGCCAGCTCTCTCATCACATTCAAAAAATCGTCAAAGATTCACTCCAACAAGGATACATGCCGCAACCCCTAAAGCACGCAATGATACGATCAATACTTAAAAGTAGCAATCTGAGCCCATCCGAACCAAAGTCATGCCATCCTATCTCCAGCCTGCCATTCCTTGCTAAAGTCGTGGAAAAATCAGTCCAAAGGCAACTTCAGGACCATATAGATATCAATGCTCCACTGGACATACATCAGCATGGATTCAAGCCCCAACACGGCGTGGAAACACTACTCACCTCCTTCTTTGACAATCTCCTAAGAGGCTTAGACAACAAAAAACGGCTTCCTTCTAGTGTTCATGGACATCTCGGCGGCCTTCGATACTGTGTCACACCCTAAGCTATTGCAACGCTTACAACAGATAGGACTATGCAGGAATACCCTGAAGTGGTTCACATCATACCTGGATGGGCGAACACAAGTCAAATGCGATCAAAAGAAATCCATACAATTCCCCATAACGCAGGGAATACCTCAAGGCTCAGCCCTATCTTCAATGCTCTTAAACATCTACATACAGCTCATATGCAACATCATCAAGCATCACAAACTACACTACTACATCTATACTGATGACATCATGGTGTAGGCTCCAATCAACTTACTAGCACTAAACACTACAATAACAAAATGCATTGAAGACATGAATGACTGGCTCATAGCCAACAACTTAACGGTCAACTACGACAATACTAAGGCAATGTTTGTCACCAGGAACCCCACCTTCATACCTCCACAAACTATCAGCATCCTAGACAAACACATAGTAGTCAAAGAAGAAGTCAAGTATCTGGGCATAACACTAGACAGAGCTCTGAACCTAAAATCCCACATCACCAAAACTGCAAACAAGGCATATCATCGATTGAATACAGTAAGACAAATCAAACCAATGCTCCGTCAAGACCACCTCCGCACAGTGTGTCAAGCACTCATTACACCACTGCTTAATTATGGAAACTCACTATATCAAGGCCTTCCTCATCAGACACTACACCCACTACAGATGGTACAAAACACCATAGCACGCATCATCACAGACACCCCAAGGACCGAGCACATCACTCCCATCCTACAACAACTACACTGGCTCCCAATGGTGGTAAGAGCTAAATATAAAACCATCATGATAATCTTCAAAGTCATTCACCATCTCTCAGCAGACGTACTCCAAAACGTTATAACAAGAGACATCAGCAATAGACCAAGAAGAACCAATAACAACAACATGATCGGCACACCTGCAGGCTATCACAAAACCAAACAAACAACCTCAAAAAAAGCACCATCACTACTGGCATCCTCAATATGGAACTCCCTACCAATGAGCCTGAGAGCTTTAGAAGATCTCACAGACTGCCGCAAAGACCTCAAAACATGGTTATTTATAGAAACCTATGAGCATTCAAGCAACATCTCTTACCCCAACAGCAACACTACTACCTCCACCAACTAAACACACACCCATCTCATCCACACACACAAATTCATCACACCACGTTAGTAAATACCTTTATGTTAAATGTTACTTCAACTGTACTGTCTAAATACTGTTATGTAACTGTGCTGTCTAAATGTTTACATGTGCCCTAATGTTAAATGTAACCCTCCAATTGTGATGTGACGTGACCACCTTGATTGAAGGAAAAGGTGGCATACAAATCTGTCTAAATAAATAAATAATTTTTTTCATCTATTAGCTATCTGTTCTTTTTTATTTCACTGTTTCCTATCTGCTCTTGCTTCTTGACTTTTTGACTTTGACCTTATCTGGTTTTCCTAGTAGGAATGTACATTCGTTAATGTGCATTCAGTTGGTCAGCATGACTTAAATTTGAAGGATCTGTGCTCTGGAATATGTTATTCACTATTGGCACTCACTCCCTGGGTGATCTCATTTCCTCCGTGGCATTTGAGTATCAGCCTTTGAATATCAGCCCCAATATTTTCTTTTCTACCTTTGTTGTCTTGGTATTTTATTTTATGATTGGGTTCAACCCAGTCTCCTGTCCATTTTTCGTGTGTTAATCTTCATCTAAGCTCTTTTCAAGGATCTCATTTTCTTGTCTTCTTCTTCTGCTGTTTTTCCTTTCTTCTCTACATCTGTCTGACATTGAACTTGTTTCATCCTTTTCCTTCATTTCCTTCTTCTCTGCATCTCTACTCAGAGCTGGCTGTAACTCTTCATTCTCCTCATCTTTGACTCTACAGTCCTTGCTATCCCTCTTTTCATCTCCCACCAGGCTTGCTGTCTTCCATTCGCACCACTTACCCAGCTCTCGTCTGTATTTTTCTGATTCTCATTCCCTCACCAACCCTAGCTCTTTTCCTGTCACTCCTGGTATCCAGCCTCTCTCTTCTATTTTATCCCCCCCCCCCCACCCAAATTCCTATTCTCCCTTTTTCCCTCCTTTTGTCTGTCTCTCACCTCTTCCACAGTCCTCTCTCTTTAAACTGTCTCTCAACCTTTTTCCAATCATTCCAGAGCCTTCACACCATCTCTCCACCCTTCTTCCAAACACTATTCAACCCCCAGATACTCTCCCTTCCTCCAGGCACCTCCCCCTTCTTATAACCCCTCCTTCCCTCCAAACTTCCTCCCCACCTCCTCCCTCTTGCCACTTTGACTCCCTCTTCAGCCTCTTCCTATTTCCCTCTCTCAACTCGTCCCATTCTCATCTCTCCCTCTCTTAACTGACTCCCTTCTCACACCCTTCCATCCATTCCAAGCCCCTTCTCACCCCATCTCTCCATGCTGACACCTTCTCATACTCTCCTTCCCCAATTTGAACCCCTTCTCACCCCTGCCTCCTTCTCTCTGTCTCCACTCTGTCCTAAAACTAACCCCTGGACACCATTTCACCCACTCTGACCATTCTGATCCTTTTTTCACCCCTCCCTCTCTCACTCTGATCCCCTTCTCACACCCTTCTTTCCTCCAGTCTGAGTCCTTTTTCATCCCCTCCCTCTACTCTAACTCCTTCTCACCCCCTTCCTTCTTTTGCTTCCACAGGCTGTCAAACCTCATCTGCTTATGATGATCTTGGTTAATATGTTGCTGTTCTGAATTGTTCATTTACCTTATTTCACAATTGTGTTCCTCTTTTGCATTATGAATTTTATTTTTCTGAGATGTTATTGTCAGGGTACCACAAACCCCGATCATGTGGACAACAGGAGGCACACTTAATCACATATCATCCCCTACTGCTGTCAATCTAGTCTTGCAAAAGGACCCTCAAATTCTTGTGGATCGTTGCAAGACTGGCTCCATGGCAGCAGAGGATGGCATGCAATTAAGTGCATCTCTTGTTGCTGGCTGTAGAGGAGGATGAGAAAAATTGCACGACAGTGGGGATCAGCTTGGGCTAGGTGGGATTCTTGATTACCCCAGGCCTACATTTGATCTGATAGGATTTCAAGCTGTTTCTTTGAGGGACCACTTGCCATCCGCCTACTTCATAGCAGCATCAGGTCCTCTTTTACTTATGGATGCCCTGTTTTGCAGGGTCTAGGACAGCTGCCCCTTTTGCCCACAGGTTAAAGCAGCCCTGGCACTAATCTTCTGTACAGATTCTCTGACACTTTGCTCCATTCTCGTCAAGTTTTATGAAACTCAAGATCAGCTTCTCTATTGCATCTCACACATTACTCTGCTGCACATCTCTTTTCCCAGACTCCCCATTTAATATGGATCTATGAATAAATCTTGATATTCGCTTATAAATGTATTCATGATCTTGGTTAATATGTTACTGTTCTGAATTGTTAACGTATTCCACAATCGTGTTCCTCTTTTGCATTATGAATTTTATTTTTCTGTCAGGGTACCACAAAAGAATCAAAACAATAATAATATTCTGAATGTTTCGTCAAAAAATTAATACTAAATTCAGAAGTGGCTATTCACCATTATGTTATGAAATTCTATGATCATTTTTAAAAGGAAGAAATGAAGAATAATTACAATAGAAAACATTTTGGATATGATTCATGAAAATTCATTCAGGCTTCTTACAGGCAGGCAATGGAACTATCCAAATTCCAACTGTTAATTCAGCAAGAAAATATTTTTCTTAGAGAAAATGATACTAAAAGCACACAGGAAGAGTCATTCTATTAACATTGTCTATTCCACAAGCTGACGTGTCCAAACAAATATATATAACTTTTAATTGCCTCTAAAAACACTCAGATCTGAATCTATTTCTTCCTATTTGAGGTTGGTGTATGTCCTGCCATATGCAGATCCCATTAATCTCTATGAAAGTAATTCTGACATTCTTAAGAGGCTTGTGTGTGTCTTTGAGTCAGTCCTGACTCCTGATGACCCAGAAGCTCCTGGGTTTTCTTGGCAGTGTCACTGGAAATAGATTGCCAGGCCTTTCTTCTGAGGCAATGGAGGGTTAAGTGACTTGCCCAAGGCCACAAGGAGTACTAGTGGGAATTGAACCCTGGTTGCTTGGTTACCAAGCCAGTGTTCTAACCACCAGGCTACTCCTCCACTCCCTTAAGAGGCTTATGTCTCTCCTAATCTCGCCAACGGAGATCAAAGGGCAAGCGGCCCTTTAAAAGCAGCGTGCTCCATAGGGAGCTCCCCTCACATGCCGCCAACGGAGATCAAAAGGCATGCGGGCCTTTAAAAGCGGTGTGCTCCATCGGGAGCTCCCCTCACACGCCGCCAACGGAGATCAAAGGGCAAGCAGCCCTTTAAAAGCAGCGTTCTCCATCAGGCACACCCGGGCCTGGTGGGCCCCCGCCTGAGGGCCTCGCCAGGGGGCCATTTGGCCTGGCCCTTAGGCACAGGCCCGGGAGTGCTCTGGTGTGAGCCGTGAACCCTGCTCCTCCTAATCACCGTAGCTGCCTGGAACAGGCCCTGGAACTGAGTAGGCACGATCGCTCCTCCACACTGCGCCTCCTGACCCCAACCATCTCACCAACACCACCTTTACCCTCAAGTAACTTTCCTTGACTTGCTGCCCACTGCTGGCATTGATCTTCCCTTCCATTACCTGCCTAGATCATGCTACCCATTGTCTGCATAGAACTGCTACCCATGGTCTGCTTAGTACTGTTACCCACTGCCTGCATAGAGCTGTTATCCATTGTTTGCATTGAACTGCTACCCATTGTCTGCTTGGAACTGTTACCCACCGCCTGCACAGAACTGTTACCCACCGCCTGCACAGAACTACTACCCAGTGTTTGCATAGAACCGCTAACCAGTGTTTGCATAGAACTGCTACCATAGAACTTCTACCCAGTATTTGCTTTGAACTGCTACCATAGAACTGCTACCCAGTGTTTGCATAGAACTGCTGCCATAGAACTGCTACCCATTGTTTGCATAGAACTACTACCCAGATAGAACTGCTACCCACTGCCTGCATAGAACTGCTAACCACTGCCTGCATAGAACTGCTACCTACTGCCTGCATAGAACTGCTACCCAGTGTTTGCACAGAACTTGTTGCCCGTTACCATGGCCCCACATCACATTCTCCTTTTCTTCCTCATCCTCTCCAACTGTCTCCCCTCCTTCCAACACCCCCCTCCTCTTCCCCCTACTCCCCTACCTTCCTCACTTCACCCTCCATTCTTTCCCCTTACCTAGCATCTGCTCTTGAGCTTCAGCACACCATGCCCCGCGTTCAACCAACCCCTCTCTCTCTAAGGCAACCCCACCCTCGCTTCCGCCTTACCGTCTCTGCCTTTCCATGCTCTCTAATACTCCATCAGGCAACATCAACCCCAACCCTGGCCCCCCTCATTTTCTTTCTCACATTAAAAAGAGTTCCTCACGTACCTTATCTAATCTCATCCACATCCCGCTCCTCCCCCCCTCCACCCTCCCTCACTCATCCCCCAATCTCTCATACAGAGATATCAACCCCAACCTTATCTCCAATAAGAAATCCTCACATAACCTAACTGATACCAGCAATATCACCCCTCTCTCGCCTTTCACTTCCCCTCTCTCAAGGCCCTCTTGGAGGGCACACACATCCAGACATATCCACCCGCACCCTGCTCCCTCTAAATCTCTGCACTTCTCTAGGAATAAAGCCTCACGTTACTCTGATAAGAAATCCTCACGTAACTTATCTAACCTTATCCATATCCCTCTCCTTCCTCCCTCCGCCCTCCCGTTCTCATGTGCCCTATGGAATGCATGCTCAGTTACTAACAAACTTCCTTTTACCCACGATCTCTTCATCTCTAATGCCCTATACCTTCTCGCCCTGACTGAGACCTGGATCCCCCCAGATGACACCGCATCCATTGCTTCTGTCTGCTATGGGGGGATACCAGTTCTCCCATACACCTCGATCTACTGGTCACGGTGGTGGTGTTGGTCTCCTACTCTCTCCCTTCTGTCAATTCCAACCTCTCCTGCTACCTCAGTCACCCTCCCCCCTCTCCTTTGAAGTCCACTCCATTCGCCTCCTCCTACCACTTCCCCTCTGTGTTGCTGTTATTTATCGCCCACCCAACAAATCCCAATCAACCTTCTTCACCGACTTCGATTCCTGGCTTTCCGCCTTTCTTGATCCCTCTTCCTCTACTCTTATTCTCGGTAACTTTACCATTCACGTCAACAACCCCTCTGATCCCCACACCTCAAAATTCCTTGCCCTCATCTCCTCGTACAACCTCCAACTCTGCTCCACCGCCCCCACCCACATATACGACCACTGCCTTGACCTAATACTCTTCTCCAATTCCTCTCCCTCAAACTTCCGCAACTCAATCCTTACCTCATCTGACCATCACCTTTTAACCTTTACTCTTCAGCTTCCGCCATCTCAACCTCGTCCTGTCTCGTCCGACCTATTTAGGAACCTCCATAATATTGATCCCCTGACTCTCTCCTCCACCATTTCTCCATCTCTCTCCTCCATTATATCCTCCAAGTCCGTAGATGAGGCACTATCCTCCTACAATGCTATACTCTCCTCAGCTCTCGACACTCTTGCCCCACCCACCCCACATCCAGTCAAACGATCTACTCCCCAGCCATGGCTTTCGCCCACAACCTGTTATTTTCGCACCTGTGCATGTGCCGCTGAGCGTGCTTGGTCCAAATCCCGCTCCCCGGAGGACCTTCTACACTTCAAATTCATTCTTGGCTCCTTCCAGTCAGCCATAGCACTTGCCAAACAAGACTACTACATCCACCTGACCAACTCCCTTGCCTCTGATCCTCGTCGTCTCTTTAATACCCTCAATTCTCTCCTCAAAGTCCCCCTGCCCCAGTCCCGCCCTCCCTTTCTGCCCAAACCCTATCTGACTACTTCTATGACAAAATCAACAAGATTACTCTCCAATTCCCCACCCCCTCATCTACCTCCCCCCTTCCCAATTCTCCCCCCACCCGTCCTTCCTCTGCCACCCTCTCCTCCTTCCCTCCAATCTCTGAAGAAGAAATCACACTCCTTCTTACTTCCTCCAAACCCACCACATGTTCATCTGACCCCATCCCCACCCACCTCCTACACCCCATCTCCTCCACTATTGTACCCACCATCTCTCACATCCTCATCCTTTCACTCTCTACTGCTCCTGTCCCTGTTGACTTCAAGCATGCTGTTGTCACACCTCTCCTTAAGAAACCCTCAGTCGATCCCACATGCCCTTCTAACTATCGACCCATCTTCCTCCTTCCCTTCATATCCAAACTACTAGAACGTGCAGTCCACCGCTGCTGCCTCGACTTCCTCACCTCCCAGGCCCTCCAGGACCCACTACAATCCGGCTTCCGCCCCTTACATTCCACTGAAATGGTGCTCGCAAGAGTCTCCAATGACCTATTCCTGGCTAAATCTAACGGCCTCTACTCTATCCTCATTCTTCTTGACTTCTCCGCTGCCTTTGACACCATTGACCACAATCTTCTCCTCACCACCCTCTCCTCCCTTGGCTTCAAGGACCTGGTACTGTCCTGGTTCTCCTCGTACCTCTCCCATCGCTCATTCAGTGTATGCTCTGGCGGCTCCTCCTCCTCCCCTACCCCGCTCCACGTAGATGTACCCCAGGGATCCGTCTTGGGCCCCCTCCATTTCTCCCTCTACACCCAAGCTCTTGGCACGCTTATCTCCTCCCATGGCTTTCAGTACCATCTCTACGCCGATGACTCCCAAATCTACCTCTCTACACCTACTATTTCTCCAGCAACCCTGTCCAAGATCTCTGCCTGCCTCTCCGACATCGCCGCCTGGATGTCTCTTTGCCGATTGAAACTGAACATGGCTAAGACTGAACTCCTTGTCTTTCCCCCCAATTCCTCCCCCCCTCTTCCCCCTTTCTCAGCCTATGTGGATGGAGCTACTATCCTTCCTGTTCCCTCGGCCCGCAACCTAGGGGTTATCTTTGACACCTCTCTCTCCTTCTCCGCACATATCCAGCATGTAGCCAAGACCTGCTGTTTCTTCCTCTACAACATTGGCAGAATCTGCCCCTTCCTCCCTGAAAACACCACCAAAACGCTTATCCACTCCTTAATCTCTTCTCGCCTCGATTATTGCAACCTACTCCTTGCTGGTCTCCCCATCAGCCACCTCCTTCCCCTTCAATCTATACAAAATCACGTTGCTCGAATAATCTTCTGCCAGCCTCGCCACGCCCACATTACTCCTCTTCTCAAGTCACTTCACTGGCTCCCTGTCCAGTTCCACATCCAATTCAAACTTTTCCTACTGACCTATAAATGCATTCACTCGGCGGCCCCTCAATACCTCTCATCTCTTATCTCTCCCTACATCCCCTCTCGGAACCTGCGCTCCGCTAGCAAATCACTTCTATCAATGCCATTCATCCGCACCGCTAACTCCCGACTTCGCTCTTTTCACCTTGCTGCACCTCACGCCTGGAACAGCCTACTTGTGCCTATACACCAGGCACCCTCCCTGGCCCTCTTCAAATCCAGGTTGAAGACTCACCTCTTCACCATTGCTTTCAGATTCTGACTTCTATCCTTATCTTATCTTAACCCCGTCAACTCTCATGACCATATTTTATTGACCTTACTGTGCCTTGTATTGACCTTACTGTACCTTGCACTAATCTGACCTTTACCCTGTAATGTTCTGACTAGATTGTAAGCTCCGATGAGAATGACTCTGACAGACAGGGACTGTCTCTTGCATTCTGGCTAACTCTTGTTGGTTGCTTGGCTGTACAGCGCTGTGTGCGTGGCGCTCTATAAGTGATAAATAGTAGTAGTAGTAGTAGTTATGAGAAAGCGAGCTGCAAAATACTTCATCAAATAATAGCAAGCCCCTAAACAATGAATAACCTTCTTGAATTTTTAACCCTAATTAAACTCTTTCATACTAAAGCTGCTTCCCTCTGCTCAAATATCTTGAATATCCCTAGCGAGTCTGTTCTAAGATGCATTCCGCCTCATCCCCTCAGCTCCGCAGGCTTCTCCTCTTTCACATTCTCACATTTCATTTGTTCCACTTACGGGATCCTTATTAGTGCTCTGCCTCTCAGTCTTAAACTGGTTTCCTAGCAACTGCCTTGGCATTTCTTGAACTGCTGCCAGAGCAGTTGCCAATACAGCTTCTCAGTTTGAATGTCTTTGTAGAATAAACTACATCGTGCTCATTTTAGTTCAGGCCTTAATAACCAGTGCAAAACAATAATTGTACTATTAGCAATACTATTTATCCAAAAGACTCAAGCAATACTATAAATGTTGGCAGAGAATATCCAAATTGGCCATCCATTCTATCCAGTTGCAGATCGACCTCTTTGCATAGATGCAATCCAATGCTGGCTCCCCCCTCCCCAAATCTTTGATCCAAACTTTCAACCCCTTTCCATACTGGCCCCAAGCATCCCTTCCGCCATCTACACTGTTGTCTAATTCTTACAAGACTATCACATCCAGCACCCAGAATTCCTTCAATGTGTTATTAACAAGTTTTCTAATAATCCGCACATCCAAAGCATCTGGCTTCCCCATACTCATTGAAGTTTGAGTTGCCTTCTTGGAAGACCGATCAAAACTTGCCACTCTCTTTGGGTGATAAACACCGCTGCCAAGACCAGATTAACATTATATTGGGCCCTAGGTAAACAGACATTTGCAGATAGTGCTGGTCCAGTCATTAGACAAGACTAGAGGGTTACTTAGGACAACAGCTTCTAAGGGGCAGTAAAAAACAGCAGCAGTCAAAGCAAACCAATAGATATTGACAATCACACAAACTCAAAGAACCATCGGCACATTCTTTTGCCTCAAGCAAAGTAGACAAATGCATACATACAATACAAAGCAAAGTTTAATATTTAAAATATGGCAGCAGATATTCAGACCGCGGCAATCGGTGCTGCTAAAGCGCCTGACTGCCATGTCTAAAAATAAAACCGAATATTCGGTGCCAGAGTTTATCTGGTGTTCGGCGAGGATTATCTGGTTTCACTGCCATTGCTCTTGCAATATTCAGCTGCTAACTGGACAGTACGATCTGCAGAAAGTTAGGACAGCCATGGATCTGTCCTAACTTTATGTGGTTTGCCAGTTTGGTTAGCAGCTGAATATTGCATTTTTAGGGTGCTCTATGGGGATATTCAATGGCATATCTGTCAGAGCAGGGTTTATATGGTTTGTAAGTCATGTTTATGGTTATGGGTGGTGGTGCTTTGGAAACAACATAGAGAGGAAGACGTAGCTATGGTCAAACACTGGTGACCCAAACGCGACTGTGCTAAAACTGCCGCGCTACCAGAGCAATCTATGAACAGGTGGGGATATTTATTTATTTAAATATCTATCCATTTTTCTAGGAGTCAAAGCAGTTATCTAGGAATCAAGGCAGTTTACAAATAACAATTCACAATTCAAATGTGATTTTTACATAGAACCAAAGATGATTTCTAAAATGAGTAAAATGAGGGAGGAGTGGTCTAGTGGTTAAGACAAGGTACTTCAGGCCAGAAGGCCAGGGGTTCAAGTCCCACCTGGGGACAGCAATCTCAGGCCAGAGGGACTGGGATTTCTAGTCCTATAGGCACTCCTTGTGGTCTTGGGCAAGCCACTTAACCCTCCATTGCCCATGTTCCCTGTAAGTATTAGCATATGTGTCTCATATCCCCTCATGTTAAATGTATCCCCCAATTGACCACTTTGACCCGGTGAAAAGCGGGATATAAATACAGCTAAATAAAATAAATAAACTTTAACTGAGTTAACAGTGTTTATATATACACACTAATCAATAACAAATTATCCATTAGATGTTGAGAGTAAAGCTGTGAGCCCTAGAGAGTTGGGGCAATGAAATCTTATAATCATAATCAATTCAGAGCTAACTTGTTGGGGCAGCGTCATAGGTTGGTTTTTGATCCTTTGGGCGATTATGCTTTCACTTCAAAAGGTTCTATAAGTAGGTGGGTTTTTTTAAATTCTTTGGGGAATGCTGTAAGATCTGATATATTTTTTATTCTTTCAAGGATGGAATTCCAGAGACCTGGTGCACAAAGTGAAAGTGCTGTGTTGCAAATGGTTTTGTTGTTCTTTATTAGCTCTGTGGATAAGGTTAATGTGTTATGGGTACATCATCTTCTGGCTCTGTTGTTTGGAGCTATCTGTATGATTGACTTTAAGCAGGTTGATGATAGGTTTTGTATGATTTTGAATATATTTAGCAGGGCCTTGTATTTAATTTTACTTGCAATTGGAAGTCAGTGTTATTCTTTTAGTACTGGGATAATATGCTCAGATTTTTGTGTTCCATAAATCAGTCGGGCTGTGTGTTGTGTCATTTCTAGTTGATGTAAGGCATACGTATTTATACCTTGGTAAATAATGTTGCAAACATCAAAGTGTGGGGAGATAATTGCCTGGAGTACTGGGCAGAAATCTTGTGGTGACAGAAGTAGTTGTAAGTGTTGTAGGGTTCTTATTTTGTTGTAAAGTGCTCTAGTTGTCTTGTTGATATGTGAGGATAGGTTTAGTTGTTGATCAAGGTTTATTTCTAGATATTGTACTTCTTGTTTCACTTCCAAATCTGTGTCCTTAAGGTTAAAGCTCAGAGTGGGCAGAGAGGGGGGCAAAGATGTAGAACACATCTGCATAGGCAATGGATAGTTGTCAGAGGGCTGCTGGTGTTGTGTGCTCTGGAGGTATCAGGATATAGGGCCTGTTCTCTGTACTTCAGCCAGTACTGGCCTCAAAGCCAGAGTTGGAGCTAGCAGAGGACAGTGGGGCGGGGGGTATGCAAATTAGGTGTTGCACATACTGGCAATATGATGTTGTGGCCTAAAACGTGCTCTCTGTCCCCTGCATGTAGGACATGTAGCAGTGCATACATGCATCTGCGGGACCATGCTGCCGCCATGGACCACACTCCTGTGGACAGATGGCTCCTTATCCTGACCAAGACAGGACATGGCTGGTGCCTACCAACTCTGAGCAGCTACTTGACATTTCTAGCAGGGAGCATGGGTCTCCAGTGTTGGAGCTCACTAATCAGTGTTCCCTCTTTGGGGCTGAGGTATTCCATAGACAGAGAGTTCTTGCAATCTTCCCTGGTCTTGTGGACCTTTGGTTCCCTGACAGATGGGATAACCTGGGAGCTAGGGACATACTAATTACCATTTTGTTTTACTGTGCCTTGTGAAAGTATTCATCCCCTTGGTGTTTGTCACATAACAACCTGGAGTTAAAATGGAGATTTGGGGATTAGCACCATGTAGTTTACACAACATGCCTACCACTTTGAAGGTGCAAAATATCTTTTATTGTGACACTGAGGCAGCCATGAGGTAGCTATAGGTAGCCCTTCCCCCAAGCCATGCTGCGAACTGTAGATAGCCCTTCCCCCAAGCCATGCTGCAAGCCATGAGGCTCTGATCAGCCTGACCCTTCCCCCGCAAGCCATGAGGTAATCAGCCTGCTAAGAGAGACATTGAGATTCCAGTAGGCACCCTTCCCCCACTCCAGGTCAGAGCACAGTATTTCCCTAGCCCTGAAACCAACAGACCAGAGCATACCGGTTTGGACAGGTCACCCAGGTACCTCCCCAGGGGCTGCTGATTGGTGGGCAGGAAATACCTGTGGCAAATGGGATTGTAGAATAAGTTAAAAACTGTACTGTATATAAGGCATTGTAGGCCGTCCCTCGGGGTTCAGACCCTTGTGGAGGTTGCTGGTGTCTCTGTCTGATCCTGTGTGCACATTAAAAGTTCCTGTTTGCATTCCAGCCTGTCTGAGAGTCTTCCTTCTGTGGGTGAGTGATAGAATAAGAGCTTTTCACAGCGATTGCTGCAACATTTTGGTGCATTGGCCGGGAAATATTAAAAGAAAAGCCTCTCTCATCACACCCACGGTGGGAAGACTTCTGCTTTTGCAGCATCTGGGCCTCCACCAGTCAGGGACCGGCCCCTCCAGGTGATTAACTGTCCTTGGCGCCCCCGGGCCACTTTGTGCTCGGAAGGACACCTTGATTTGTCTGGACAGCTGGTCCCTGCGGTTGAATCCCCGATTGAAAAACCAGCTGGATAGACTGGCATCCAAACTTCCTGTCTGATCAGAGTTCTGGTGAGTACTGCTACCTTGTCTGGGGCTAGTTCTGTACTCTATCTGTGAGTCCTGGTAATTTCTGGGAACCTGTAGCAGCCTGATCAACTGCACGAGCAGTCCTAGTACGGGCCTTAGTGGCCCTGAAGCCATTGCTCGTCCTGTATCTGAATCTGAATACCGGTAAAATCTGAATATCTGAAACTGCAGTAATCTGAGATCTTTTAAAAGCGCTGCCGAAAGAAAAAAATGTAACTAAATATAGCACTTGATAAGTTAATACCTGAGATAAAGAATAGATCGCTGCTTCTCTTCTTTCCGTTCTGCTTGTGGAGAGTTTTCTGAAGCGTGACTGCAAGGAGAGGGCTCTAATATGCTTCCGTTCCGTTTCTAATTTGTGTTAATTTCTGCTCCGGTGTGAATTCTGCCCTCCATGTGCTCCGGTGTGGTTTTACTGCCTTTCTCTGAACCCCCGATGTAATTTCTGTGCTCCGATGTAAGTTTCTGTCCCTCCCCATGCTGCCGCTGTGTTGATTTCTGCTCCGGTGTGAGTTCTGCCCTCCATGTGCCCCGGTGTGGATCTGCTGCCTTTCCCTGAACCCCCGATGTAATTTCTCTGCTCCGATGTTAATTTCTGCTTCCCCATGTGCTCCGGTGCTCCCCTGAACCCCCGCTGAGATCCTCTGCCTCCCGGTACTGTCCCGATGCTTCTCTGAGCCCCCGCTGCAGTTGCCTGCCTCCCGGTAGTCTCCCGGTGCTGCTCTGAGCTACCGCTGCAATCCCCTGCCTCCCGGTAGTCTCCCGGTACTGCTCTGAGCCCCCGCTGCAGTTGCCTGCCTCCCGGTAGTCTCCCGGTGCTGCTCTGAGCTACCGCTGCAGTTGCCTGCCTCCCGGTAGTCTCCCGGTGCTGCTCTGACCCCCCGCCGAATTTTCCCGCCTTCCGCTAAGCCCCCGCCTAGCTTTCTGCCCCCCTGCGCCCCCGCCGAATTCTTGTGCCTCCCTGAGCCCCCGCTGAATTTTTTGTGCCTTCCTGAGCCCCCGCTGAATTTCTGTGCCTGCCGCTGAGCCCCCGCCGATTTTTTTTGTGCCTTCCCGAGCTGTCCCGATGCACCGCTGAGCCCCCCGCTGGGTTTCCTGCCTTTAAACAAAAATAAATAAATAAAATGCTAACCTTTTTGTTTTTTTTGTTTTTTTTAATCGATTGAAGAAGTGGTCGCTTGGAGGTCCATCACTTTCTTTTTTCCATCTGTGGAGTAGAGGGTGAGCCTGTGTGAAGGAGCCCGGTGGGGTGGCAGCCATCTTGGGAACACCACGTGTGCGAATTCCCCTGCACCCAGGAGCAACTATCGGGACGCACGTGGAGGCGGCCATCTTGAAAAGGCCACGTGTAAGCTACACTCCAATATATATAAAGCGACTCCGGATCTCCATCTAGTGGACATTAGCTGTAATTACTACCATTCTCTGTGTTTTAAGTGATCCTGGAGCTCCATCTGGTGGACATTGTAAGAATAGCTAGCTTATATATATATTTTAACTCTTGTCTAAATCAAATCTGAGTATATATTTTGTTAATTGCCAAGACCTATATTATAAAAATTTTGTGTTTTTTTTTTCCTCTCTCTCCCCTCCTGTATTAAGAATAGATAGGGTCTGTATTATAAATTGTATTATTTTTCCCGGATTAAGTCTAGATAGGATCTGTATTGTAAATTGCATTTTTTCTCTCTCTCTTACTGTAAATTGCATTTTTTTCTCTCTCCAAATTGAGATTAGGCTAGAAGATCTGCTCTACATTGTATACTGCACTTAGATATTGAACTAGAATTAGAGCATGGGGTCGGGAAAGTCTAAAGAGAAAACGCCCCTACAGTACATGCTTCGCCATTTTAAACCTGGGTTTAGAGAAGATTATGGGGTACCTCTCTCCACCTCCAGATTAACCCTTTTGTGTGAGAGGGAATGGCCAGCCTTAGTTAAGTTATGGCCTCCTCAGGGGTCTATTGATTTGGCCACTGTGTCCTTGGTCCATCAAATTGTAGCAAAAGAGCACCCTGACCAGTTCCCATATATTGACTCATGGCTGGCCATATGCCAACTCAGACCAAAGTGGCTCCAGCGCTGTCACGAGGATCAGTGTAGAGTAATGGTGGCGGCCATCTGTCGCCAAAAGGGACGGACACCCGCCCCTATCTACCAGGGACGGGACTCTCCTGATATTCCTCCACGTCCCCTCCCTCTACTTCAACCCCGTGTCCCGTCCGCACCACAGCAGGATCCGTCCACAGCTGAAAGGTCAGGACTTCTTGGGGTGGGTGATGCCAGAGTTAGGGAAGGTTCTACAGACTCCGGCCCCTCATCTTCAGATTCCCTTCTCACATCTGGTGCCACCTCCAGTGGCACCATCTCCTCCCCCGAGAGTACAGGGGCTGGGCTAGAATCGTCACCCCCGTTAGCCCACCGCCTGCGGTCGCGAGATCTCCAATTACCACTACGACAAGTACAGGGGCTCCCGTATATTGATGCTACTGGAAAGGTGGCAGTGGGACCATCAAGCCTGATTTATGTCCCCTTCTCCACAATGGACCTGCTCAACTGGAAAACCCACTATGCCTCATATACTGAAAAGCCCCAAGAACTGACAGATCTTATGACCAGTATTATGCAAACACACCAGCCTACCTGGTCGGACATTAAACAATTGCTTGCCACCTTATTCAATACAGAAGAACGGGCGCGCATTGTACGGGCCGCCCTCAAGTGGCTGGAGAAACATCCTGCCCAAGAGGGAGAAGTAAATCCACGGCAGCAGGCAGAGGCAGAATTCCCGAATAAAGACCCCCGCTGGGACCCGAATGACCCTGTTGGAGCAGCGTCTCTCACTCGCTTCCGGACTGCACTCCTTGAAGGCCTTAAGAAAGGGGGGCAACGAGCTATGAACATCAGTAAAGTCGCAGAAGTTCTCCAGTTTCCTGACGAAAGTCCGGCGGTATTTTATGAGCGTCTGACTGAAGCATACCGATTATATACCCCCCATGATCCAGCAGACCCTGAGAATCTTAAGATGGTGAATAATGCCTTTGTGGCCCAGGCACAAGGTGATATACGGCGGAAGCTGCAGAAACTGGAAGGGTTTGCGGGCATGAATGCAACGCAATTGATGGAAGTGGCACAAAAAGTATATGTAAATCGTGACCAGGAGCAGAAGCGAGAGTCGGAGCGCCGGATGAAAAAAAAGGCAGACTTCCTAGCAGCCGCCTTAGCCGAGCGACCACCAGTTCCAGCCTGGGCCAGAGAAGGAAATAGGGGACGAGGACGCGGATATGGGCGGCCGAGGTTTCCCCTAAGCCCCACTCAATGTGCCTATTGCAAAGAGGAGGGACACTGGAAGAATGACTGTCCAAATCGTAACACAAGGCGAGGGAGATATCCATCCACGAGGGGTGTAAGAGCACCCGTACAAACCACATGGGAGCAAGATCGGCATGATGCTTTCCCGCCTTCACCGGGACCAGCTTTCGAAGGCCTTGCAGCTATAGAACATTATGACTCAGATGACTACTAGGCCAGACCGGGCTCCAAGTTTCTGTTGGGTCCCCAGGAGCCTATGGTCAACATGAATTTAGGGAGAGCGCCCAGAGACCTTTTCTGCAAAACCGCACGTGCCAGTTGGGAGGGGGACGGACCATCACTCACCAGTTCCTATATATGCCTGAATGTCCCATACCCTTGCTGGGTCGGGATGTTCTGGCAAAACTCCAGGCCCAAATCTCATTCGGGTCTGATGGCCAGGCTGAGCTCGAAATACCCAGCCTGGGCCCAACAGTTTTGGTACTGTCCGTCCCCCGAGAAGAAGAATGGCGGTTATATGAGATCGCAAAGCCACTCTATGAGTCTACAAAGGGCCCAGAGAAGAGCCCCCTTTGAAAGGGGTCGAGACCAACAGGAGGCCTTTGAACATTTGAAAAGGGCATTACTGTCATCGCCAGCCCTGGGCCTTTCGGATGTCACCAAGCCTTTCACCTTCTATGTACACGAAGCAGCAGGAACAGCTTGGGGGTCTTGACCCAACAACTGGGGTCTTGGCCGCGACCAGTCACCTGCCTGTCTGGACTGCTGGATCCAGTGGCCAAGGGATGGCCACCTTGCCTGAGAGCAATAGCAGCAACAGCCTTGTTGGTGGAAGAGTCTGATAAACTGTCCATGGGCCAAGGCCTTCTAGTCACCGTCCCACATTCAGTCCAAACATTGTTGGAGCATAAAGGAAGTCACTGGTTCACCAGCTCCCGGATGTTGGAATACCAGAGCATGTTATGGGGAAATCCCAGAGTGCAAATAACTACCAGCCAAGCCCTAAACCCTGCTACATTCCTGCCTGTTGGCCCAGGACCACCTGATCACGACTGCCTGGAAGTGATAGATACAGTCTTTTCCAGTTGCCCTGATCTGACAGATGAGCCGCTAAGCAATCCGGATGAGACCTACTACATAGATGGAAGCAGTCTGATGCTGGAGGGCCGCAGGTGTGCGGGGTATGCGGTGGTGGCGATGGAAAGCTCAGCCTTTACCCCCCTGGAATATCCACACAGAAGGCGGAACTCATTGCCCTTACCCATGCCTTAACCCTTGGGGCTACGGCCCCCAGATATTGGCCCAGTCCCAAATACTCCTCTGCGGCTTGCCTCTAGTAATACAGCCCTCAACCGCCTCTAGCGGTTGAGGTCTTACTTAAAAAGGGGGGAATGAGGCAGCCATGAGGTAGCTATAGGTAGCCCTTCCCCCAAGCCATGCTGCGAACTGTAGATAGCCCTTCCCCCAAGCCATGCTGCAAGCCATGAGGCTCTGATCAGCCTGACCCTTCCCCCGCAAGCCATGAGGTAATCAGCCTGCTAAGAGAGACATTGAGATTCCAGTAGGCACCCTTCCCCCACTCCAGGTCAGAGCACAGTATTTCCCTAGCCCTGAAACCAACAGACCAGAGCATACCGGTTTGGACAGGTCACCCAGGTACCTCCCCAGGGGCTGCTGATTGGTGGGCAGGAAATACCTGTGGCAAATGGGATTGTAGAATAAGTTAAAAACTGTACTGTATATAAGGCATTGTAGGCCGTCCCTCGGGGTTCAGACCCTTGTGGAGGTTGCTGGTGTCTCTGTCTGATCCTGTGTGCACATTAAAAGTTCCTGTTTGCATTCCAGCCTGTCTGAGAGTCTTCCTTCTGTGGGTGAGTGATAGAATAAGAGCTTTTCACAGCGATTGCTGCAACAACACAAACAATAAGTAAGACAAAAAAAAGCAGAAATCATGAGTATGCATAGGTATTCCCCTCCTCCCAAAGTCAATACTTTGTAGAGCCACCTTTAGGTGCAACTACAGCTGCAAGTCTCTTGGGGTAAGTCTCTATTAGCTTAGCACAACTAGCCACTGGGATTTTCACCCATTCCTCAAGACAAAACTGTTCCAACTCCTTCAAGTTAGATGGGTTGCGTTGGTATACAGCAATCTTCAAGTAATGCCATAGATTCTCAATTGGATTGAGGTCTGGGTTTTAACTAGGCCATTCCAAGACATTTAAATGTTTTCCTTTAAACCACTCCAGTGTAGCTTTAGCAGTATATTTAGGGTCATTGTGCTGCTAGAAGATGAACCTTCATCCCAGTCTCAAATCTCTGGCAGACTGAAACAGGGTTCGTCAACAATTGCCCTTTATTTAGTGCCATCCATCGTTCCTTCAATCCTAACCAGTTTTCCTGTCCCTGCCAATGAAAAACATCCCCACAGCATGATGCTGCCACCACCATGTTTCACTGTGGGAATAGTGTTCTCAGAGTAATGGGCATTTCCCATGATGGCAAAAAGTTCAATTTTCATCTCATCTGACCAGAGAACTTTCTTCTATTTGTCTGGAGGATCCACCACGTGCTATTGTGCAAACTCCAAAGTGCTTTCTTATTTTTTCTTTAAGCAATGTTTTCTTTCTGGCCACTCTTCCATGAAGCCCCACTCTGTGGAATGTATGGCTTAAAGTGGTCCTTTGCACAGATACTCCCATCTCCGCTGTGGATCTTTGCAGCTCCTTTAATGTTATCCTTGGTGTCTTTGTGGCATCTCTGATTAATACCCTCCTTGACCGGTCTGTGAGTTTGTTGGGTGGCCCTCTCTTGTCAGGTTTGTAATAGTGCCATATTCTTTCCATTTTGTTATAATATATTTACGGGTATGTTTACTAAACTGCAATAATGTCACTCGCGTTAGGTTCCGCGGAAAAGGTACAGATGCCCATATAAAGGCGTGGGCGGTGCATCTTTACAGCAAGCCGTATCAGCTAACGTATGTTACAAGGCACCTTACAAGGCGCCTTGTATGTTGCCTTGTACGGTGCATTATAAGGTGCCTTATAAGGTGCCTTGTAAGGCACCTTGTAAAGTGCCTTATAAGGTGCCTTGTAAGTTGCATTATAAGGTGCTTTGTAAAGTGCATTATAAGGTGCCTTGTAAGGTGCCCCATAAGGCATTCTATAGGGCTCCTTAGGCTAAGCACCGTATTAGGCACCCCTGGACAAGGTACTGTAGAAGGCACCCTGGGCTATGGAACCATAGGTTAAGGTAGCCTAACAAGGTTATGGTGCCCTAGGTTAGTGTGCCCTAAGGGCTGCAAGGTGCCGCAAGATGACATGCATGACCTTTGAGGAACAGAGACAGATGTAGCCCTAACACTAGATAGAGCACTAAGGAAAGGCAATCAACAGGTGAGTGAAGGAGGGAGAGCTGGGGGCCACTGGACCCAGCATATCTGTGGGCATCCCATGTGGCTGCCAGTACTGATGACAAACATGGTGGGGGCAATTGTACCACAGCACAGGGTGTTGGCAATGTAAAGTACTGGAAATACAGTTGATGGCAGATGATGGGAATACATGTCCCCCAGTGGAGGCGGAGGTGGCAGGATAGTTACAATGATGGGTGGACAGAGGAGTGGTGGTGCCATGCAGATCAGGCACAGGTGAGGCAAGCACAATGAGGTGCAATGCAGGAAAGGGTAGCAGTGCAGGACATGGGGTGACAGCCTGCACAGGCAGACAGGACTCTACACAGCTGACAGACGCAGATAGATGGACCGAGGGAATGTTGGCAATTGTGGCAAGGGTATTATGGGCTGGCAGCACAGATCTGCAAAAATATGACTGTTACAGGCGTGCACACTATTTGAGTAAGACAGGCATGAGAGGAGAGAACAATGAGGAATCAAACCCATGAACACTGCTGAGAATGGCATTGTATTAACCAGTAGGCTATACCTCCGTGGTGTATGTCATAGCAATGGCTGGGTACAGAAGGACTGCAGGTCACCGCACAAACTGTCTGCACTGAGTGCCAGGATAAGGTAACCCCACCAGTACCCATGATGCAATGCACATGCTGAATAGCTGTCTACAGCTGATCACCAAATGGGGTCTGTACCTCTCCGGTACCTCAGCTTGGAAAGACGAATTGACAGTGTGTGATACTGGCACAGTGTAGCTACAGACCATGCCATTGTGCAGGTTCTGTGTTCACCCTGAGGGATAGGATGGGTGCCCAGCACTAGGTCCGCAGTACATGTGGTGCTAGAGATAGGTCCTGCTGTACATCCCTATCACTGCCAGTGTGTGACAGGTGTTCCTTGCAGTGCAGCTGAAGGTAATTTAGTGTCCATATTTATCCTGCAGTCACATATGGCCCTCTGGGACCAGGCACCAGATTAGTGTGTATTCTGTGTTAGGGTCTGACTGTTTACAGGGCAGAGGTGTTTCTAGACTTGCATGATGTTTGTGTAGCTGTGCCTTTATAGGTCACAGTGGTATACACTACATACCCAAAAGGGCCCACATCACCCTTTTTGAAGGAAAGGAACAGGTGCCCCAGCCCTGGTGAAGCAACCTCCATCCTGCTGATATAAGACAGCCCTCTAGGGTTGGTGGGCCAGAGTCATACCTGTGACTGGGGCAGTGGCAGACCAGCAGTAATGTTGGGGTTAGGTGTGGAAAACCCCAACTGCCTCACACCACTATATGCCAGTCACCATCAGACAGCACAGTCAGACTGCACCTTATAGGTGTTCCAACCATGCACACTCTAACTGCAGACAGTCCACTAGCCAGTCCATAGTGCATGCTCATAGAGCATGGACTATCTGCATTGAGCAGCCATCTCAGTGATTGGGGACCCAGCACTAAGAACACAAAAATATCACTGGAGGTAGATAGCATAGAGTGTTATGTGGGAAGCTAGACAAGCCATGGTCACTTCTCAGTTAGAGTGAGTGCCCTCCCAGCATGACATGCTGTGGCCACCCTGTCCATGCAGGCGGTGGTTGGCCCATTGCCCCACACCCTGTGAAGATGCATCCTGGCCAATCTGCCCTGTCCAGGTCATACCCACAACACCTTGCTCCTCATTATGCACATATTCAGGCTAACACTGGTAACAGTGGGACATCTTGGGCTCAGAGAGGGGTGGGTAGCCACAGAACAATGGATAGACATACACACACACACACACTCCTATTGCAGCATTGTGCAAAGGTAGGGGTGGTTGGCCGCCACACTGGTCCTGATCACAGTTCTGACATTGCTAAACTGTGCAGGAGGTAGTAGTAGTGCTCGAGGTAGTAGTAGTGCTCTGGTCATAACTGCAGCTCAATGCTGGAGCCAACAGCCTGACTCTCCATGCATGTTTGGATTGTGGAGCCTGTGTGAGTGGGTGTTTGTACCCCTGTTTGCTGCTGCTTTGGGCTTTGCACATGTTGCTGTTGTATCTGCATTGTAGGGTAAAATATAGGGACATGCTTTGCAGGAACCACAGCTGGGAATTGAACCTGTGACCCTCTGCTTCTAGAGACACTGGCTGGGTGAACTGCACCACATTGTTGCCACAGGTGCATGGTAGTCCCTGGGGCTACCTGTATTTTTCCTCAGCCAGACCTTTTATGTTGCACTGCACACCACGTGCTGGTACAGGGCATGGCATAGGTCCACTGCAGGCAGGTGCCACTGCCCTGTCCAGCACGGGCACACACCCCCTGCCATGCTGACATGACCATATGCTGTTGGTGATGGTAGTGCGCAGCCCCAGGCCATCCATTGTGTGCATAGGTGGTCACCTAGGGAGCGGGGTCTGGGGCAGGGGGCATACATGAGCATCCTCACATCCCCCCCATCACCGCCTACCAATAGTATGTCCCTTCCGCTTGGGGGAGGGTTGGCTGGGGGGATGTTATGTCAGTGCCCTGGTGACTGTTAGCTTGGGTGGACCAGGTAGATGTAGGTGGATTGTGTTTGGCCTTTGTCAGCTACTGTCATGCTGATTTCCGGTTTCTATTTTTATTTATTTAGACAGTTTTGTATACCGCCTTATCCTTCAATCAAAGCGGTCACAACACAAATTGGGGGATACATTTAACACGCAGGGATATGAGACACATACACTGATACTTACAGGGAACATGGGCAATGGAGGGTTAAGTGGCTTGCCCAAGACCACAAGGAGCATCTGTGGGACTAGAAACCCCAGTCCTTCCGGCCCAAGGTTGCTGTCCTCTAGTGGGATTTGAACCCCCGACCTTCCGGCCTGAAGTACCTTGCCCCAACCACTAGGCTACTCCTCCCTATGTTCCTATGTGCCACATAGGCACCCGCCTAGTCCACCCTGTGCCCAAGCTTCCCCCGCTACATGTCCCGCCTGCAGCCCCCTATGCCCCACTTGCACCATCGCCATAGTGGCCTTTCATACTTGGGCACTATGCTGTTGATGGAAATGGAGCACTACTATCACGTTTCTTGGGCTCCCTGTCTATGCTGTACATTGCTGACACTGAAATGGTTTCTCTCTTCTGCAAATGTGCATCTAATGGCAGGTTTTCATTTGCGGTAGGATTCGGCCCTTCAGTTCAGCGCGTTAGTGTGCAGGGAGCCACTCCCCGCCCATTGACACCTTCTCTCCGCCCTCTCTCCACCCTCTGCGGTGTTTACCACGGCCGGGAACGTTAACGATCGTTAGGTAACGTTAACGCGCATTAACATTACATACCGCGCGTTAACGTTACCTAACGATCATTAATGTTACCTAACGCGTGGTCTGTAACGTTACCGCAGTTTAGTAAACATACCCCTTAATTGTACTCCGTGTGATATTCAGAATTTGGGATATTATTTTATAATCCCACCCTGATCTATACTTCTCCACAACTTTGTCTCTGACCTGTTTGGAGTGCTCCTTGGTCTTCATGGTGCTTGCTTAGTGGTATTGCAGAGTTAGGGGCCTTTCAGACCAGGTATATTTATACAGGCATCATGTGACAAATCATGTGACACTGCTTGCACCCAGGTGGACCCTAATCAACTAATTATGTGACTTCTGAGGTTAATTGGTTAGACCAGATCTTATTTAGGGATTTCACAGCAAAAGGGATGAAGACATATAACTCACAACTTTTCAGTTTTTACTTGTCATGCCACTTCACCAATTTGGAATATATTTTTAGGTCCATTACCTAACATCCAAATGAACCTCCATTTTCATTCCAGGTTGTAATACAACAAAACAGGACCAAAACTGAGGGATGAATACTTTCACAAGGCACTGTATATAGATAGGGCTTAGGTAATTATTCCAATTAAGATTTTCAGAGCTGAATTTCCTGCTTCAGCTGGAGTCTGTTTAAAAATAGAACATAACTAGTTAGTGTTTTTTCTTATTGATTTCTTAGGCAGTCGGGTCTGAGACTATGGCTCTGTGCTGGATTATTGACCAGAGGGATTCCTTAAAACAGCCATGACAGAGGGAAAAACTGCTGTCAGGGCCCCAAGGTGAAGAAGGTTTGCAGTCAGCAAAAAATAAGTCAGGCTGCCAACAGATTTTAGTAGTTGAGGTGCACCTGAACTCTCAGACATTTGAGCTCAAATATTAATACACTGAGAAGATTTAAAAGTGCATCGTACCAGCTGAATTCTGGTTAACTGGAAAGAAAATATTGTGCTTATAGCTTTACTACTTAAGGAGAAAAGAAAGACAGTTTTAAAACCTGAAATATACCATCTTGATGCTTCACTGATGTGGTACCAGAATAAGTTGAATCAGAATTCATCACAGAAAAGGATTTACAATACTATTTACTGTTCAAAAATATATCTGTGTTTGCTGTAAATTGGAATTAAAGAAAATGTTCACAGACTGTTATGCAAGAACATTCCTTATACTGCCATATTGCTCTAAGCTAATATACTAATGTACAGTGATTTCAAATTTAATGTTTTCTTATAAGATAAATAAACACGAATATACCATTTCAAAGTCAAATTGAATTAAGTTGTTTGCTTCTTGGCAAAAAGTGTTCAGGAATTGTGAGACATATTATTACCTGTAACATCACATAGGGGTGGTGGAAGCCAAAACCATTACTCTTGCTCCTTCAGCACAGGCAGTGATTTGCATATCCCCCCCCCCCCCCAAATGTTTACTTTTCAGATCCTCTAGCATAGTGACTCTTACTGCAGGCTGCTGTTTTAATGTTGCTCTCATTTGACATCTTCTGCAGCATACAGTGACCATTTAGACTTTGGGGTATGTTTACTAAACAGTCTTAGGGGTATGTTTACTAAATGGCGATAACATAGCAGCAGCTACGTTATCGTGAGTTAAGTAACGCTAACACGCATTAACGTCACCTGATACAACGTTAGCGCGTATTAACGTTGCCGGTGGCGGTAAGTCCTGCAGAGGATGAAGAGAGGGTGGAGAGAAGGGGTCAATGGGCGTCATCATGGCTGTTTGGCATAAAAAAAGAACAAAAAAAAAAAGAACGAAAGGGAAGTGAACCCATGACCCTTTGCTTGGGAGGTATCAGTACTAACCGGTAGGCTACACTTCCACAGCTTTCTGACCTGCAATGGCTGGATACAGAAGGATGATGTGTTGGCACAGCAGCTTAGAGAGGCTTTCCCATGGCTGATATGCAGTCTTCTATCAATCTGAGACCTATTCTTCCTCTCAGATTGTGTTTCTGTTTTGTGCTCCAGTATTTTCTACCATATGCATGTTGATGTTAGGATGGAGTGATCGTTTCTTATCTCCGGATATAGAAAGACTGCAGGTCACAGCACGGCATGTCTGCTGTGGTTACCAGGATAGGCAGTGGTTCTGAACCAGTCCTCCTTGAACCCCTAGGCCAGTCGGGTGTTCAGGATAGCCCTAATGAATATGCATGAGATATCCTGCCAACTTGACTGGTTTGATTTTAGTAGTTGAGGTGCACCTGAACTGGGTGAGTGGGCAAGGTGCAGATGTCCTAGACATCAAAAGGGTAGATAGAATGTGTCACATGCCTCCTCAATTCTCACCACCACCAAAAGGTTGTCTAATAGACAATATTTTGGTGGTGGTGAGAAGCAAAGAGGCATGTGACAAATTCTGTCTAACCTTTTTGATGTCTTAGAGATCTGCACCTTGCCCACTCACATTCTTAAATGACAGAGATGTAAGGCAGGGGTCTCCGAATCCAGTCCTAGAGGGCCACAAACCAGTCAGGTTGGCAGGATATCTCTAATGCATATATATCTCATGCATATTCATTAGGGCTATCCTGAACACCCGACTGGCCTAGGGGTTCAAGGAGGACTGGTTCAGAACCACTGAGGATAGGGTTAACCCACCAGTACCCATGATGCAATGCACATGCAGATTAGCAGTCTACAGCAGGTCACCAGATGGGGTATGCACCTCTACAGCACTGCACCTTGGTAGGGGTTACTGACCATGTGTGTTACTGGCACGGAGTAGTTACAGACCATGCCATTGTGTGGGTTCTGCGCTTGCCCTGAGGGTGAGGTGGTGCGCCCAGCACCAGGTCCACAGTACTGGGTTGAATAAAATAGGCATTGCTGTGTGTCAGGTATTTCTTGCAGACATGCCTAGGATAGTCCTGGGTCCACCTGCATTACCCAGTCACATCTGGCCCTTGTAGCTCATGATACCCCCAGATTGGTGCTTATCCAGTGTGATTGCTTGTTACAGGGGCAGCTGGGAGAGAAAGAGGAGTCTAGATCCACTTGCAGATTATGTAGTACCACCTACCACACCACCCTCACTTAGCCCAGGTGGTGGACAGGATCTAACCTCCAACAGACTCACACTCCACATTTTTGCAAAGGCAGCACATGAAAATGGGCTGTGGGACCAGCACTGTTAATGTAGATCTGTACTTGTCACAAGGGCACACTGGCCTGGAAGGGCTCAACTGACCCCCCACCATGAACTGACATCCACCAGCAGAGGGCATACTCAGTCTGCACCCTGCAAGGCATTCCAGACATACACATGCAAAATGCAGATAGTCCACTAGCCAGTTTACAGCATATCATCCCAGGGGAACCCTGTGCACCCAGACCTGGTATGTACACACAAACACCAAGCAGATATCTCAGTGATTGGGCCCCAGAGCAGAGAACACACAGATATCACTGCACTGTATAGCTCTATGTGGGAACCTAGATATGCCATGGTCACTGTTCAGTCAGAGTGACCTCCCAACATGACATGCTGTGGCCACCCTGTCCATGCAGGTGGTGGTCGGGCATTATAATCTCCCAGCTATTGCCCCACACCGTGTGCAGATGCCCAGTCCACCCTGTCCACGCCATACCCACAATACCTTGCTCCTCATTATGCACAGTGGCAGGCTAATGCTGGAATCAGTGTAAGCATTGTGGGCCTAGTGAGAAGTAGGCAGCCACAAAACAATGGATAGACATACGCACACTCCCACTCCTATGTTGGCATTGTACAAAGATAGGGGTGGTTGGCAGCCCTGCCCGTCACACCAGTCCTGGGCACAGTGCAGGCATTGCTAAGGTATCCAGGTGCTAGTAGTGCTGCTTTGCTGGAAACTGCTGCTCCATGCCGGGTCCAACAACCTGACAATCCATGGGGCTTTGGATAGTGGAGCCTGAGGGTGTGGGTGTTTGTGCTTCTGTTGGCGGATGCTTTGGGGAGTGCACATCATGACGATGTATCTGCAACGTAGGGTAAAATGTAAGGACGTGGCCTGTAGGAGCCACAGCTGGGACCTGAACCTGGGACCTTCTGTTCCAAGACACACTGTCTGTGTGTACTGCACCACACAGTTACTACGGAAGTATAGTAGTCCCTGGGGCTACCTTTGCTGTTCATCCGACAGACCTTTGCTGCACTGCACACCATGCACTGGTACAGGGCACAGCTTTGGTCTGCTGTGGGCAGGTGTCAAGGCCCCCCTCCACCACCACTGCCCCCTCCCCCACCATGCTGATGTGCCCATATGCTGTAGGTGCTGGTGGTGCGCAGTCCCAGGCCATCCACTGTAAAGGTAGCGGGTGCCTAGGGTGTGGGGTCTGTGGTGGGGGGGGCATACTTGGACATCCACATGTCCCCCCCATCACCGCCTGCCACTATTATGGCCCTTCCACATGGGGGGGAGATGGTTGGGGGTGGCAGGTCGGTGATCTAGCAACTATTGGTTAGGGTGGGCCTGGTAGATAGATTGTGTTCTGCCAGCAGACTGTGGACAGGCTAGGGCAGGGGTGGGGAACCCTGGTCCTGGAGAGCCGCAGGCCAGTCAGGTTTTCGGGATATCCCTAATGAATATGCATGAGATATATATGCATTAGAGATATCCTGCCAACCTGACTGGTTTGTGGCCCTCCAGGGCTGGATTTGGAGACCCCTGCCTTACACCTCTGTCATTTAAGATTGTGAGTGGGCAAGGTGCAGATGTCCTAGACATCGAAAGGGTATATAGAATGTGTCCCATTCCTCCTCGATTCTCACCACCACCAAAAAGTTGTCTAATAGACAATATTTTGGTGGTGGTGAGAAGTGAGGAGGAATGTGACACATTCTATCTAACCTTTTTGATGTCTTGGACATCTGCACCTTGCCCACTCTCAATCTTAAATGACAGAGGTGTAAGGCAGGGGTCTCCAAATCCAGCCCTGGAGGGCCACAAACCAGTCAGGTTGGCAGGATATCTCTAATGCATATATATCTCATGCATATTCATTAGGGCTATCCCGAAAACCTGACTGGTCTGCGGCTCTCCAGGACCAGGGTTCCCCACCCCTGGGCTAGGGTATGCAATGCGGGTACAGTATATCCACTTTATTTATTTTATTTATTTAAAAGGATTTATATACCGCCTTCTCCTGTAATCAAGGCAGTTACTTTGGACTGCTGGATGTATACATGTGTCAGGCAACACGTGGCTGCTTCCTGCATTGTCCTTCCCAGGGGCTGGTATGACGGGTGTTCGTATAGCTGGGTGTTCGGACAGTTTGGGATGTATCCTGGGGTGAGTACGTGGACCCCTATTAGCGTGGTTCCCAGATGTTCACTGCTTGCCCCATTACAGGCATCGTGTTTCCGGCATGCTGGATGGCCTGGGACTGTGCACCACCAGCACCACTGGCATAATGGCATGGCCGCATGGTGGCGGAGGGGTGCTGGTGGTGGAGGGGGCAGTAGCATCTGCCCACAGCAGACCATGGCCTAGCCCCGTTTAGGTGGGTGCCGTGCAATGCAACAGACAGGGTCTGTCTGACAAACAGTCATGGTATCCCCAGGGAACAAGCCATCCCTGTGGCAATAGTGTGGTACAGTGCACAGAGCCAGTGTGTTCTAGGAGCAGAAGGTCACAAGTTCAAGTCCCAGCTGTAGCTCCTGCCAACTTTCTCCCCACATTTTACCCAGTACTAAACCATGGTAATAAAGATGGAACCTTTATTGTAGATAAAATAAACATGCCTGAAACGCCTATATTTTACCCTACAGAGCACAGACACCATAAACATATGCAATCCCTAGAGCAGAGCTACTCAATTCCAGTCCTGGAAGTCTGCAACCCTGCAGGTTTTTGGCATATCCCTAATGATATGCATGAGATATATATGCATTAGAGATAGCTTGCCAACCTGACTGGTTTTTGGCCCTCCAGGGCTGGATTTGGAGACCCCTGCCTTACACCTCTGTCATTTAAGATTGTAAGTGGGCAAGGTGCAGATGTCCAAGACATCAAAAAGGTTAGAATTTGTCACATTCCTCCTTGCTTCTCACCACCACCAAAATATTGTCTATTAGACAACTTTTTGGTGGTGTTGAGAATCTAGGAGGAATGTGACACATTCTATCTACCCTTTTGATGTCTAGAACATCTGTACCTTGCCCACTCACAATCTTAAATGACAGAGGTGTAAGGCAGGAGTCTCCAAATCCAGCCCTGGAGGGCCACAAACCAGTCAGGTTGGCAGGCTATCTCTAATGCATATATATCTCATGCATATCATTAGGGATATCCCGAAAACCTGCAGGGTTGCAGACCTCTAGGGCCGGAATTGAGTAGCTCTGCCCTAGAGCAAAGTTTCCCAACTGCAGTCCTGGAGGGCCAAACACCATTCAGGTTTTATGCTGTCCCTAATAAATATGCCTGTGCTGCATTAGTATGCGCCACCCCCATTGTATGCAAATGTATCTCATGCATACTCATTAGGGACAGCATGAAAACCTAAACAGTGTTTGGCCCACCTGGACCGGAGTTGGGAACCTCTGCCCTAGAGCAGCAGCCAAGAGGGGCATAAACACCCACACCCACAGGCTCCACTATCCAAAGCCTCATGGAGAGTCAGGCTGTTGGGCCCTGCATGCAGCAGCATCTCCCAATACTAGCATTTGCATACCTTAGCAATGCGCCCTAAACCTGGGAATACGTTACACATGTATCAAAAGGTTGCTATGATTAATGGCAGATAGCAATTCCTAAGTTAAGCACAATTTGCTGATAGAGCTGCATCATAGCAACCTTTCTGATATCTTTGGAGTATGTTTCAGTTTTGGTTTCTGACAGTGTTTACCACCCCAGAGAGTGGCCCCAACACTATTGCGTACCATAACCATGCCTGCACTGTGCCCAGGACTGGTGTGGTGGCCAGGGCTGCCAAAAGCCTCTATATTTGCACAATGCTGGCATAGGTGTGGGAGTGTATGTCTGTCTGCTCAGTGTGTTGTGGCTGCCTACACCTTACTGAGCCCACACTGCTTGCACTGTTTCCAGTGTTAGCCTGCCAATGTGCATAATGAGGAGCAAGGTACTGTGGGTATGGCCCGGACAGGGTGGCCTGGGCAGGATGCATCTGCACAGGGCATAGGGCAATGGCTGGAACATTGTAGTGCCCAGCCACCACCTGCATGGACAGGGTGGCCACAGCATGTCCTGCTGAGAGGTCACTCTCACCCTGACTGAGCAGTGACCACGGCATGGCTAGGTTCCCCCATAGCGCTATGCAGTTTTTTCTCCTCAAGTGGTATTTATGGTTTTTTTTTCCCGGGGCCTAATCACTGACCTATCTGCTTGGTGTGTGTGCACCCATTTTCTCCAGGAACATGCACTATGGACTAGCTAGCAGACTGTCTGCAGTTAGTATGTGTCTGGCTGGAACACCTTGCAGGGTGCAGCAGCTGGAGGTTTACTGCTGGAGAATGTCAGATAGTGGTGGGGGGTGGCTGAGCATTTCCAGGCCTACTGTCTGTCTACCATTGCCTTATGGATGTGTACAGATCTGCATTGACTGCTCTGTAGGGGTGTCTGTTCCCCAGCAGGACTGGGGTTGATGGTCCCCTCTACTGCCACCATTGCAGGGATGTAGAATGTGGATCTGTTGGTGGGAGATCCTGTCCCCCACTCTGAGCCCCAGAGAGTGGTGCTACATAATCCGCCTATGGGTCCAAACACCCCCTGCACTTAAATCATGTGACCATGGCACCCACACAGGATATGCACTATTCTGGGTGCATCATAGTCCACAAGAGCTAGACGTGACTGGGATATACAGATGGACACAGGTGCATTTTAGGTGTGTCTGCAAGGACTACCTATCACACACTGGCACTAATGCCGACCTGCAGCGTAACCTATCTCAGCTAAGCCCTCAGGGTGAGCACAGTACCTGCACAATGTGACGGTCTGTAGCTACTCTGTGCCAGTAACACACACGGTCAGTTCCCCCTACCAGGCCGAGGTGCTGTGGGGGTGCATACCCCATCTTGTGATCATCTGTAGACTGCTGATCTGCATGTGCAGTGCATCATTGGTACGGGTGGGTTAACCCTATCCTGGTAACCACAGCAGACAGTTTGTGTGGTGACCTGCAGTCCTTCTGTAGCCAGCCAGGGGTTTAGTAGCTATAGAGATATAGCCCTCTGGTTACTTCAATGCCTGTGTAGGCAGAGGTCATGGGTTTGATCCTACAGTGGTGTTATTTGATAGGACTGTCTGAGACATTTCCTTTTTTAATTTAAATTAGTGCTGCCAGAAAAAACACCCTCACAGTGCTGTAACCTTAAGGTGCCTCATAAGGCGCCCTATAAAGCGCCTTATAAGGCGCCCTAAGGGAACATTATAAGGTGCCTTGGCGGATAGTGCACTTTATAATGTGCCCTCTGGAGTGCCTTCTAGGGCGCCTTATGCGGCACCTTAGGTTACGGCACTGTGAGGGTGTGTTTGCTGGCAGCAATAATTTAAATTAAAAAAGAAAATGCCTCCAACAGCCTTACTCATTAAGCCCACTGGAGATTGAACTCATAACCCTTGTTTCATCAGTCAATGTATTAACCATTGTGCTACACCTCTGTTGCTGTGTTTACAGGTCAGCGCGCCTAATTAAGGCTAATGCGCGTCAACATGCCATGGCTCCCTCTATCGCAGGATAACTGACTTTATCGCATGATAACCTGAAATACTACCTTAAGACCGGAACGCCCACAACCTTATATGGCATTCGTCACAGTAAGACTGCAACTAACGCCGGTAACATTAAGACAGTTTAGCAAACATACCCCCTAGTTTATTATTCACTCCAAATTTAAATTAGATATAAAAGTGGCCTGTGTGGTTAACTGGCGGCATTTTACATATAGGCTTATGAAATGGGCAAGCAAGATGTACGAGTGCTGATATTTCATAACTTCCGAGTGTAAGTACGGCCACTTACAGGTGGGAGGAGCTGAGTTGCTGCTGAGGATTTTTCCATCATCGGTGTTTGTAAAATGACTCTCCCAGCTCCACATTTTGCACATACACGTGCCCGACAAAAAAGCAAAAAGGAGGAGTCAATAAAGAACAGTCACAGAACAATTTAAGTTGAGGCAGGCTTGCGGTCCCTGTGGCATGGTAGCCCAGGGCAATTGCCCTGTCTTACCCATCGCTAATACCAAGCCTGAAAAATGGTTGGGTGCACTAAACATTCATTTAAGAAATCCATTGGTATAGAGGTGAGACTGCATAACAGTTTTAAAGAGTGCCAGATTGCACTTGGATGTCCCTTCTAAAATTCCACTCTATAAGTCCATCAGCACATCATTTTGAAAAGCACAAAAAATATTATAGCGCACTGATGTAAGAAAGTGCATAACAGTTGTAGATATATGTTGAAAATAATTTGGGGAAATATGAATCTCTGCAGCACACCATTGTGGCAGCATTTGATTCAGTTATCCACTCATTACATATACATAGACTCATTCAAATTGGGCTTGGGGGTACCACTCTTAAATGGTTTTCATCATACTTAACAGACAGAACGCAACAGGTAAATATTGGCCAACAATTCTCTAGCACCTTCAAACAAACTACAGGACTCCCTCAAGGCTCAGCACTATCGGCTCTCCTTTTTAATATATACATTCAGCCAATTTGTCAGCCAATAAAGAAATTCAATGTTGATTATGCCATCTATGCCGATGACATAATGCTATACATGCCTTTTGATGTAGGGACACTAATACTTGATCCCATAATTACATGTTTTACAGAAATTGATGCCTGGCTCAAATCCCATGGATTGAACATCAATTATAAAAAGATGGAAGTACTAATAATTTCCAAAAATCAAAATTGCACACCACCAAGCAACATCATTTTCAATGAAACAATTCTAGATGTGAAAGATGAAATAAAATACCTAGGTGTTTTCTTAGACAAATAGCTCACATTCAAAACACATATTAAAAACACAACTAGAGCCATAGATAATAAAATTCGTCTGCTAAGACATCTAAAGCCCTTACTCAATACTAATGACTTCAGATCATTGATGCAAGTAATGATCACCCCACATATTGACTATTGTAATAGTCTCCTCCATGGCCTACCGAAACAAACTCTTCACCCCTTGCAAATGGCACAACACATGGCAGCTCGCATCATATCTAACTCACAATGTACAGATCAAATCACACCCATACGTCACACCCTTCATTGGCTCCCCTTGCAAAGCAGAATTAAATGTAAACTTATCATGACAGCATTGAAAATCATCAGAGAATTAGCCCCCCCTACCCTAACTCAGCTTATCAAAAAAAAACCCAATGATTGACACCGAAGAGATGCAATGAATAACATCCTCCTATTCCCCCCGGATTACAGAATGACAAAACAATACACAAGTAACAGGGCATTCAAGTATCTCTCTCCAGTGCTCTGGAACTCATTACCACAGGGACTTAGAAATATAACTGACCATATAACTGACCTTTCCACCTTCCACGCACATCCCAAAACTTTCTTATTTATAGAACATTTTGGACAATGATTACTCCAACTAATTGACCTGAAATAACCTTGAGAAGAATCAAGCACCTTACACCACAATTTCTCTACTTACTCTCAACCCCACAATACATTACATTGCTCTGATTACCTCTTCAAAAATGCATAATATTGAAAGCACATGAGTCATCAAAAACTGACTAATTGTAAATAGTTTTCTGGTATTCAAATCATGTATATATCTCTGATTGTTTGTTAGCTATATGTCATCACTACCTTGTTCAATATAATTCAATTGGTTTATGTAAACCGCTATGATTCTTGATATGACAGTATAAAAGTCACATAAAGAAAGAAAGAAAGAAAGAAAGACTAGGTTGTCCATCTGTACAAGGCATAATCCCCCATAACCACGAACTGTTGGCTTCATGTCAAAAAAGACGAAAAACAGCTAGGTGCCTTATCCATAATTCCCAACTAATCTAACTACTCAATCAAAATATAATGATCAGTAGTTTCAACAGCTGAAGATAAATGCAGCATGACCATTACGTCATTACCCCATTAGATTCCAGACATCAATCATCCTAGCAGAGTTCACAGGAGAGTTTCCGTTTTTAGGCTATTGTACTTTGGATTATTTATCCCTACAATCAGTGTTCATTGAGAATTTGTATTCTTCTTATTTTTGGCAATGTATATTTGATTTATAATTGTATTCCATTTTGTTGATTTTTTTGAAAAGCAATTAGAATGTGCAATGAAAATAACCAACTAAGGAGCATGTTTACTAAAGGGCCACTGGTAGAATGGGATAATGCACAAATAGTGTGTGTTCTTACCGTGGCAGAGCCTAGCAGCTTCAGTAAACACAAAGGGCATGGTCATGGTAGGCTACAGCTGCCAGGCTAGTCATTATCATGATAGTAGGGAACATGTGGCGATAGCATATGTGCACAGTGCACGCGTTCGTAATGCGCGTCCGGCAAAAGAAAACCACAAACGAGTTAACAGGTTGGCTGTGGGCTAAGGAACCACCATTGACAGTAAGAAATGTGCCCCAGGCACACAAACAGGATAGTAGCAATTGACCATTTCAGACTAGAGACAGAGGATCAGGAAGAGGCACAGCTATCTACACAGTTCAGAGCATTGAGGCTAAGTGCAAGAGGGCAGGGCATGCAAATCAGAAAAGTAAATGCATGCAGAGATCTGTGCTGCATTCCTAACTGTGGGAGATAAAGTGCAAACATGAAATCTGAAGATGCATGGGCCTTGTATGGGCTCAGGCAGGGTCTCCTCAGTGTCCATCATGGGGGAGAGGTATATGGAACATCCTCACCCTGCGGCAGATTGAATTGAAGGAAACCACGATGCAGCCTCAGAGAAAGAGGATAAGTGCGGCATCACTATTTCAGGGTAATTGTTGTGCTGTCGGCCCTGAAGAGGGGTGCCAGTAGCAGCAATGGACACAGGGGAGGCATGCTCTAGGTGACCACCTTGTTCGCCTAATGGTAGCACTGGCCCTGGACCTTCATAAAATAAAGAAAACAAACTGCATCATCACTTCACAGGCTACAGTGTAGCAGCAAAGCGCAGACAAACCAATGATACCAGGAGTCTGTTCAGAAGGTCCAAATCATTTATTTGTGCACAAGTCTCAAGCAAGACAATTTCAAAATGGCTGAGCAGAGTTTTCAAGCATTACAACAACTTTTATAGACTTCTGTTCCATTCTAGGTATAGAAAAACAATTCATTGGTCCCGGTACGCTCCCGTACCTCCCGTAGCCCTTCTATTGGTCCCGGTACTGATAAGTTTCTCCAATTATGTTCCTTCTGTGGGCTTCTGTAGGCATGACACCTGCCTGCCCCCCTTCTAGTCCCAATTACAATGGTCAGTTCATCAACTTGTTACTTTCACACTTTCAAGGCTATGGGACCATTTGTGCGTGCAGAAGAGCAAGGTTCTGTAACTCATCTGTCAGCACTCCTCAATATTTCTCTGCAAATGTACTCTTTCTTATCAGTAACTTTAAAACACATCTTTTCTGTATTTTTCCATTTCTTAATTCTGCAATTCTGCTTATCTAAGCTAATTCAATATTTCTACTGAGTTCTTTCTTACAATAGCAGCATATTGGGGGATGTGCAATCCTATATGCCTCTCCACAGGCCTCATTTACAGGTCAAGCTAGCCATGCTGGCCTGCCTATGTCAGACACCGTGGGTCACAGGCCTGCACCTGCCACATTCCCCCCTTTGATTAATCTCACCCTATTACTTAATAAGGTGTGAGAATTAAATCACTTTCTAGAAGATTCACATCCTGATTAAAGGATTCTTACTAGTTCCACTAGGGCTAGCTTTATATAAAGCCATTATTCTAGTTGCGGTCTTCCGCTCTACTGTACTATCAATAGCACTATGAAGGGAACGCATACAACATGGGATTAAACATGGTAAGCAGAGGACAACAGCAACAAGGATTAGTACTAAGATAACGAAAGTCTTAAATCCTCCCAGCCAAGAGAAAAGGTTAGCAAACCAATTAGGAAATTTCAAGGCGTGCCAAGTCTGTACTGGCACATAAGCATGTCTTTGCATATCTTTAGCAATTTCTTCAACTACTTGACCCTTATCATCTATTTTCAAACAGCAATTGGTTAAATTCAGTTTACCACATACTCCTCCTTCAGCTGCTAGCAAATAATCAAGGGCTAAGCGATTCTGGTATATAGCAGTGCGCATCTGAGTACTTTGTCTAGCTAAAAGCGTAAGAGCATGACTAGTTTCATTGGTTATTATTTCAACTACTGCTTGTAAGCGAATAATACGATTAATCATATAGACTGGGGTTCGGTAGCCCCACATACCATCATCATTCCAAGTGGCAGGTCCATAATACTCAATAATTCTTTCTGGTGGCCAATCATCACCTTGCCATTTCTCCCACTTGCCTATCTGTAAGGCCTCTCTTTTCTGTCTAGATGCTCTTTTGTGTTTGTGGGTAGTATATACAGGGTATCCTAATTGTTCTCCATGTTCAGTGTTTAACAGGAAGAACGAAGGTCTGATGGTTCCTAAGACACATGCTCCTCCCCATTGTGGTGGGAGTTGCGCATATGCTCGGTTTCCACAGATCCAATATAGGCCAGGTGGGGCTTGCCAGGCTTGGACTTTGGCAAGGTTAGTCCATAGACCTGCAAGTTCAGGAAATCTGGCTAATGGGTTAGGAGGTTCAGGATGTCTGATTCCTGACCACCATGCTACCTTCTTGGTCGTGGCATTATAGTACTTCTGACTAAGACAGACCAGCTGTCCTACCTTTTGGGTGAACTGGGGTCCAGTTCTGGCAAAGCAAAGACGTCCAACGATTGAGTGCGCTAACACCCATTCACTGGTTGTCTTGTGTAATTCAGTCTGATTGTAAATCATGGAATAATTCAATTCTTGGGCTTCCCAGGGCCATTGGTCTCCCATTTGGGTTCCGCCACAGAAATAACAATCTGTGATCTTAAGACTAGATACTACTGCTCCAGCTAATTCTAAAAACAAATTCTGTGAAGGGTGAGGGATCTCAAACTTATTTACATGCATAGCTTCATAAAAGGTATTATGAATATGATATTTAGATGACTTGTGGGCTTGAGTATTCAATCTAACATACACAATGGTCCCTGGATCTGTTCCTCCCCCCGCAATACGTAAACCAAACTTATATCCCTGTTTCCATGCATGGGGGTTATGTACACGCAAATGTAAGGGGTTGCAAGCATCTTTCTGACATTTATCATTTGTGGTTGGCTTGGTTAGAGTAGCCATCCGCTTATCTATTTTCTCATCAGTTATACCAGTGTTCCAGGTAGCATAAAAAACACATTCCCAATACGGGCAATAGTAGTCTGCCGCTGTAGCAGTACTATACCCTGGTTCCTTTTTACCTGTACACTTCCTCCATCCCGTGGCACCTTCTGGACACATATACTTATGGTCATTCCGATACGCTTTCTCCCATGTACCACAGGTGGACTGACTATCTCTATTAATAGCATTACATGCATCAAAATTCAAAACAGCAGGTTTAGTAATGTCCTTAAGTGGTGGTGTAGCAGCTAATATAGGTCCATCTGCATCCTTCCATCTTATTTCCAACGTGTAATAGGATGGATTCTGATGCGGATTATAGCATGCTTTAATTTTGCCATGAGTGCAAACATTTAGTTCAGTGGTGTTATAGATACACCGAGTTATTGTTCCCTTGCAGGTATAGTAAGAATGGTAAAGCAAAGTCTGAGTTACTTTCAGTCCAGTTCTAGTAGAGGTAATACAAGCTGTGCATGGAGGTAGAGCATAAGTCTGTTCAAAACCTCCAAAGAAGGCAACCAAGGCAAAGCAGAAGCAAAGATACATGTTGATGTTGATTGGAGTTCTTCTGAATCCTCAGCTTGCTGATCTTGATCACGACGGTCTATTATTCTTCGTCCCGTTTGCTAATGAAGCAATTTAACGGGTGCTGAGTGTTGATTGAAGATCCTCAAGGTGTCCAGTACACATTAACCAACTTAGCAATTCAGTTGGCTTGTGAAGTCTGGCTTAGTCAATGTAGTCTCGAAGTAGTGTGTCAAATCACACACACAAATTGGGTTCGTTGAAACAAAGCTGTTGCTGCATGGAAAACAGCAATCCTCTTCGAAAGACTTGGCTACTGCAAAGCACTTGTGATGAAGTGTCTATACTGCTGGTTGCCGTCTCAGAGTAACTCGCAAAGGTACATCAGGGTGCTGCTCTGCTGTCCACCGCTCTGGTTCAGGATCGGCGGCGGGCTTGACTCGGCTGTGGTGGATCCAGGCGTCGATCTCGGCTACCTTTACTGCAGTTGGGGTAGACAGGATGACGGTGTACGGTCCCTTCCAATGGGGTTCCAACGGTATCTTCTTCCAATCTTTGATCCACACCGAAGTTCCAGGCTGGTAGGGATGCAAGGGTTCCGTCAAGTTGATAGGCAATTGGTCTTGGATCCACGTATGGAGAGTCTGCAGAACAAAACTAAGAGCTAGGAGTTCTTGTCTGGTTACTTCTGAACCAATCTGGGCTAGATTTCCTTTGACTCCCTGCACTATTGGTGGGGGTTTACCATACAAAACTTCAAAAGGGGAAAATCCTGTTGACTTTACAGGGGCTGAGCGTATTCTGAGTAAAGCTATGGGGAGCACTTGGGGCCATTTCAAGTGTGTCTCCTGACAAAGCTTAGACATTTGGGCTTTCAATGTACGATTCATTCGCTCAACTTTCCCTGAACTCTGGGGTCTGTATGCAGTGTGGAGCTTCCACTGTATCTGCAAAGCTTTTGCTAACTGCTGAGTAACTTGGGAGACAAATGAGGGTCCATTGTCTGACCCTATTACTGCTGGGATTCCAAATCTGGGGACAATCTCTCTCATTAAGGCTTTGGTAACTTCTCGGGCTTTCTCAGTTCTGGTTGGGAATGCTTCTACCCACCCAGAGAAAGTACAAACTAATACTAGTAGGTAATGGTATCCATTAGCTTTTGGCATTTCGGTGAAATCAACTTGGAGGTTGTGCATGGGGGTCACACCTCTTGACTGAACTCGGGGTGCTGTAATAAGGCCTTGCTTGGCATTATTCTTGGCACAGATTTGACATTGTCGGGCTACTGAGGCTGATATGGTTGTCATTAGAGGGATGTAGAAATGTGGTCTGAGTGCTTTCTCCATAGCACTCTTTCCATAGTGGGTGGCTTCATGAAAAGCTTTGACAAAGGATGGTCCTAACAGTTCAGGAATTACTATTCTTCCCGGAGGTTGACTGCCTTCTTCTGGTGGCAGCTCAATCCATCCGTCTTTCAATACTCCATCTTCTTTGTCACAATAGTAATCCAATTCTTTGGTGGTATATCGTGGGGTCCATAGATTCAAAGGTACTGGAAACAATGCTGCTTGCATTGGCATAGCTTGTGGGGCAATCTGTCCTGTCATAGCTGCTTGTCGTGCTGAGGCATCTGCAAATCTATTTCCTCGAGCAACTTCTCCTTTTCCTGCTTGATGTCCTCTACAATGCATGACAGCTACACGTGTTGGGGCCCAGACTGCATCAAGTAACATCAATATCTCGGGACCATATTTGACTGATTTTCCTCCGGATGTGATGAGTCCTCTTTCTTTGTAGAGAGCTCCATGGGCATGCAAGGTAGTGAAAGCATATTTGGAATCTGTATATACATTTAGCACAAGTTTTTCTCCTAATAACAATGCTCTAGTGAGTGCTATCAATTCGGCTTTCTGGGCTGATGTGCCTGAGGCTAGGGCTGATGATTCAACTACTTCATGTTGAGTGACGACTGCATATCCGGCACAGCGTCGTCCGTCAAGGATGAGACTGCTCCCATCAACATAATAGATCTGGTCGGGATTGTCTATGGGCACATCTGTTAGGTCAGGTCGACTTGAGAACACAGTTTCCATGACTTCAATACAGTCATGTTCTGGGAGTTCTTCACTGATGGGTATCAAGGTAGCTGGGTTCAAGGCATGGCTCACTTCAAGTTGTATCTGTGGGTTTTCACATAACATGCTCTGGTACTTCAACATTCGGGAATTGGTGAGCCAATAATTTGCTTTCTGTTCCATAAGGGCAAGGACTGCATGTGGCACAGTGACTCGTATGTTCTGTCCTAATGTGAGTTTGTCTGCTTCACTCACTAGTAGTGCTGTAGCTGCAACTGCTCTCAAGCAGGGTGGCCATCCCTTGGCCACAGGGTCCAATTGTTTCGATAGGTAGGCTACAGGTCGTTCCCAATTTCCTAATTTCTGAGTCAACATGCCTAGGGCATTTCCCTGTGCTTCATGTACAAACAAGTGGAAAGGTTTGTGGACATCTGGTAGTCCAAGTGCTGGTGATGACATCAATTCTTCTTTTAACTTCTGGAAGGCTGTATCCTGCTCAAGTCCCCACTCCAGTGGTGACTTCTCTTCTCCTTTTGTGGCTTCATACAGTGGTTTGGCAATTTGGGCAAAGTTGGGTATCCAGATTCGGCAATATCCTGCCGCTCCCAGAAAGGCTCTGACTTGCTTTCTGGTTGTTGGAGTTGGAATTCTACATACTGCTTCTTTTCTTTCTCTGCCTAATCTTCTGCTTCCTTGGGTAATACGAAAACCCAAGTATTTCACTTCTGTTTGGCATAGTTGTGCTTTGGCTCTGGAAACTTTATATCCAGCTTCATTTAGTAACTGCAAGAGATCTTGGGTGGCTTGTATACATTCTTTTTCTGATATGGCAGCTATCAACAGATCATCCACGTACTGGAGAAGTACTCTCCTCCCCGGGGCTACTGGATAGCTTGAAAGGTCTTGATTTAGTGCAGCACTAAAGATGGTAGGTGAATTCTTGAATCCTTGGGGTAATCTTGTCCAAGTGAGTTGGCCCCCTCTTCCGGAGATGGGGTCTTGCCATTCGAATGCAAACAATATTTGGCTTACAGGGGCTAATCTTATGCAAAAGAATGCATCTTTCAAATCTAGTACAGTGAAATGGGTAGCTTCAGCGGGTATCAATCCTAGTAAAGTGTAAGGATTGGGTACAACTGGGTGTATGGTTTCAACTGCATCATTTACTCTTCTCAAATCTTGCACTGGGCGATAATCATCTGTCTCAGGTTTCTTCACTGGCAAAAGTGGGGTGTTCCATGGGGATTGACATACTTTCAGTAGGCCATACTCAAGTAATCTCTGTAGGTGGCGATGGATGCCTTCAATTGCGGCTCTTGGGAGAGGGTACTGCTTGACGTGCACTGGTGTAGCACTAGGCTTGAGGGTTACAATCACTGGAGCTATATGTTTGGCTAGGCCTGGGGGACTGCCTTCTGCCCATACTTCAAGTGGTGCATGAATGTTCTTTAAGGTTTGTTCAAAATAGGTATCTTGAATCGAATCATCAATGTAGTATCTCCACTCTTCTTCTCGGGGTACTGTCAGCAGCATTATTCCTGCTGGTTTGGCTTGGGAATTCACTGTCATTTGCATTTCTCCTTGTTCAGAGAAAGATATTTGGGCTTGAAGCTTGGCTAGCATATCTCGTCCCAGTAGGGGTACTGGACATTCGGGCATGTAAAGGAATTGATGAGTTACTTGCTGTCCTCCTAGACTGCATATTCGGTTTTGAAGAAAAGACTTTGTGGCTTTGGCACCAGTTGCTCCTATAATGGTGACTGCTTTCTTGGTGAATGGGGCTATCTTTTTGTCTATTACTGAATGTTCTGCTCCAGTATCAACCATAAAGTTCATAAATTGGTCTCCTATTTGTATTTCGACCATAGGCTCCTGGAGACCTAAAGCAAACTTGGAGCCCGGTCTGTCCTAATCCACGTCATCCTCTTCATGGGCCTGTGTGGCCAATGCTTGGATGGCTCCTCCTCCCCTCTCTCGCTGGAATTGTTCTCGATTGGCTCCTCCTCGGCCTCGGGGACGGCCTCGTCTTTCTTCTCGCCACTGATGATCGTATTCGTCATCTTGCTGGGCGTCTTCGAGTTGCGGGCAAGTATCTCTCCAATGTCCTTCCTCTTTGCAATAGGCGCATTGGTTCACGCCTAGTCTCTGGGTCCGGCCTCCGCCTTGACCCCGCCCTCTTCCTCTGCTCCTTCGATTAGGGACACCTCCCCTTTTCTTTTCAACTATGGCCGCAGCCAAAAAATCAGCTTTCTTCTTCATCTTTCTATCACATTCTCTCTGTCTTTCAGTATCACGATTCACATACACTTTATGAGCGACTTCCAATAACTGTGTTGCATTCATGCCCGCAAACCCTTCTAATTTCTGTAATTTACGTCTAATGTCTGGTTGAGACTGGTTTACAAAAGCAGAATTCACCATGCATAAACTTCCTGGTGCCTCGGGATCATAGGGAGTGTACATTCTATAAGCTTCAGTTAATCTTTCATAATAATCTGCTGGGCTCTCATCTATTCCTTGGATAACTCCTGCTACTTTGGAAAGGTTCATAGCTTTTTGGCCTCCTCTTCGCAGGCCTTGTAAAAAGCCTTGGCGAAAACGGGCTAGGGCGGTGGATCCTTCATCTGTATTTGGATCCCATTGGGGGTCTTCATTTGGGAATTCTCTCTGAGCTGCTTCTCTACGATCTATTATATTCTGCCCCTGCGCTGGAGCTGCAGGGTTTTCTGCCATCCATTCGATAGCTGCTTTTCTAATTCTCGCTCGTTCTTCTGTAGTGAATAGGGTGGTCAGGAGCTGACGGCAATCTGGCCAAGTGGGTTGGTGAGTTTCCATAATACTAGTTACTAATTCTGTCAGCTCCTGGGGCTTACTAGTATAGGAGGCATAGTGCGACCTCCAATTTAATAAATCAGTTGTAGAGAAGGGGATATACACATAAGTTAGGGGTCCCGCTACCACTTCATCATTATCATTCTTTACGGGCACTCCCGGGACTTGCCTTAAGGGAAACAGTTTGGCTGTCCTAGGCGTCATCTGAGTCTGGGATCTAAGGGCTATTGTCGTTGTCTTTGCAGGAGTTGCTGTCTTTTTCTCAACTGGTTTTGCTTTGGGTTTTTCTTTCACTGGCTTGCTAGTGCTGGCGCTAGCTTCCTCAATTATTTGTACACTTTCCTCTTCTTCCTCTTCTGGGGGATCCTCTCTTTCTTCTTCTTCTAATTCCGCTTCTGGCTCACTTTTTACATCCTCCTCTTCTCTTCCCGCTAATTCTCTCTCTTCCTCTTCTCCAGGAGGAGGGAGGTCAGGGATTGGGTCCCGCCTCGGCTCCGGCGGTCTCTGGGGATCTGGGGCAGGACGCCGCCGGGCTATTCTTACTGGACCTGGGGTTCGGGGCTGCCTGAGGACTACTTCTGGGGAATCGGGATCTGCCAAGATGGGTTTCTTCTTGGCTTTCTTATCCTGTTCGTTCATTCTAGGCTGTTCCTTTTTCTGTCTAGAATCTGTTTTAGCTAACATTATTCTGCACTGTTCCTCATAACAGCGCTGCGCCCAGGAGGGCGGATCTTCACAAATACTTAACCAGGAATCTATATAGGGGTACTGATCGGGGTGCGCTACCCGCACTCTACGGTGTATTGACTGGATAATCTCTACGGTGAACGTTCCCTCTCGGGGCCAGATGGGGTCTAGATCGGGCCACTCCCTAGTACACAAAATCTGCAAACGGGCTGCTGTCATTTTAATACCATAATCTCCTGAATATCCCTCTTTAAAATGTGCGATCATACATTCTAATGGAGTGTTCCTAGTAGACTCCGCCCCTCCCATTTCGATGTGTGCGCGCAACAACAGACAGAAGGGAAAAGGTGGGCGGACCGTGGGTAAGGGGTCCTCACGGCCCTGGAAACGTATAGGGAATACAGATAACGAGACAAGACGACAATCGCTTCCCCCTTTTCGCGACCTGAACGCGGTCGCCCGGTCAGGAAATGCGCTAATCAGGGGTCAGCTTTCACTTGGTCCGTGCTGCCAGACCTCTCAGTCATACTTCGTTCACACACTCATGCTAGCAACGTATTCCCAGAATGCATTCGTTTCTATCTGTTCGGACTAGTCTTTTCCCAATTACAAAAAGGATGAGGGTTTCACCTAGCGCATTCCCATGCCAGGCTACTCAGCTCTTCCTTGAGAGTTGATCAGGCTCTCTTACCAATTCCCAATATCTCGAGATTACAAATTCCAAATTCCAAGTTCCAATGGCAGTACTGCTCTTTCTATTTCTGTCTAGACCCAAAATCAAAACTATACTCACCGGATCCGGTCCTCAAACTTCCCAAGCAGGCGCATGAGTTGGACCTCGGACTCCCCTCACTCGGGTTCGAGGCGTTGACTCCAGCCGGGCTCGTCACCCGCCGAGGTCCGACCAGCTCCCTCCGATACAAGGGACCGGCGGCGCCAGGGAGCGGCCCTCGTCGGAAGGGCGCGATCCCGGCAGGACCAAGCCTATAGAGGCGGAAAGTCGTGGTATACTGCCCTATATACACTTTGATTCCACAACTTCCCGGCCAACGCACCAAGGAATATGTAGCAGCAAAGCGCAGACAAACCAATGATACCAGGAGTCTGTTCAGAAGGTCCAAATCATTTATTTGTGCACAAGTCTCAAGCAAGACAATTTCAAAATGGCTGAGCAGAGTTTTCAAGCATTACAACAACTTTTATAGACTTCTGTTCCATTCTAGGTATAGAAAAACAATTCATTGGTCCCGGTACGCTCCCGTACCTCCCGTAGCCCTTCTATTGGTCCCGGTACTGATAAGTTTCTCCAATTATGTTCCTTCTGTGGGCTTCTGTAGGCATGACACCTGCCTGCCCCCCTTCTAGTCCCAATTACAATGGTCAGTTCATCAACTTGTTACTTTCACACTTTCAAGGCTATGGGACCATTTGTGCGTGCAGAAGAGCAAGGTTCTGTAACTCATCTGTCAGCACTCCTCAATATTTCTCTGCAAATGTACTCTTTCTTATCAGTAACTTTAAAACACATCTTTTCTGTATTTTTCCATTTCTTAATTCTGCAATTCTGCTTATCTAAGCTAATTCAATATTTCTACTGAGTTCTTTCTTACAATAGCAGCATATTGGGGGATGTGCAATCCTATATGCCTCTCCACAGGCCTCATTTACAGGTCAAGCTAGCCATGCTGGCCTGCCTATGTCAGACACCGTGGGTCACAGGCCTGCACCTGCCACAACAGGAATGCCTGATGATATGCACTCTCTCTAATTCTAACTATGTTGAGCTCAAAACTTGTCTGGGCATGACCTGAGCTGCCCCATGCCTGGGTCCAGCAAAAAAATTATTTATTTTAACCATAAGCTCATTAACATGCAGTAAGCCTTGTGCTAATTGTTAGCTCACTTTAGCACACATGCCCCACAGTGCGTTAACCTTTGATGTGCCAAAATGCTTGCAATTTACTGCAAAATGATATTATACCTGGGCTGAAGGGATTACCAAATATGCATGCTACTCCCTTTCCTACTGCTCTATGAAGTCTTTCTTGCAGCCAGATGAGTATAAACATTTTATTTATTTAGCCAGTCTTCTGTACCACCTTATCCTTCAATCAAAGTGGTTTACATTATGTAATCACTACAAAGAGGTACTAGATACATTCCCTTGTCCTCAAAGGGCACACGATCTATGTGTACCTGAGGCAATGGGGGGTTGAGTGGCTTGCCCAAGACCACAAGCTGTGCCTATAGGAGTAGAAATCCCAGTCCCTCTGGCCAGGTGGGACTTTAACCCCTGGCCTACTTGAGGTACTATGTCCTAACCACTAGGCCACTCCTCCCTCCCTTGCATGGCTAAGTACTGAGGCTAAGTACTGAGGTGTTTTTCCTCCTATTATGACTGGTAGTTTATGAATTTGAGCTGCAAGGAAGAGTTAATAGAGCAGTAAGGAAGGGAATGTAGAGTGTACATTTGTAATTTACTGCAGGCCTCATTATTTCTGATGGAGCCAGGGTTACTGTTACCACTAGGTGAACTAGGCAGTCACCTAGAGCACAAGCCCTCCAGGGGTGCCATTTCTGCTGCTGCAGGCTTTCACCAGGGTCTACAGTGGTGGTAATGACACAAAAACTGTGACACAGCACTTAGCTAAAGGCTGAGGTGCTGCATCGCGGTTTCTATCTCTTCATTCCTGCCACTTCCATCTCCCTCTGATGCAGACTTTCGGTTTATGCAAACCAAAAATCAGCATCAGAGGGGAAGGAAGCAGCAGGTAGGATAATAGGAAACCGTGACAGCGCCAAAACCTTTAGCTGGGCGGTGTGTCACAGTTTTTGAGCCGCAGCCACCGCTACAGGTCCCAGAGAGGGGCAACAGCAGTGGCAATGGGGTGGGGGTGCAGCAGGATGGAGGGCACAGATAAAAGGGATTTGCCAGAAAACTGGAGTTCCCAAGGAGGGGTATAGCGAGAGATAAGAGAGGAAAGGTAGTGTGGAGCAGCAGAATGAGTTCACTTATAGGTCAGTAGGAGAAATTTGAACTGGATACGGAAATGAATAGGGAGCCAGTGAAGCGGCTTGAGAGGAGAGGTTATATGAGCATAGTGAGGCTAGTGGAAGATTAGCCGTACAGCTCAGTTTTGAACAGATTGAAGGGGAGAGAGATAATTCGGAGGGAGACCAGCAAGGAGGAGGTTGCAATAGTCTAGATGGGAGTTGACTAAAGAGTGGATAAGTGTCTTAGTAGTGTATGTAGAAAGGAAGGGATGAATTTTGCCAATGTTATAGAGAAAGAAACAACAGGTTTTAGCTATCTGTTGGATGTGTGCAGAGAGTGTAGAGTCAAAGATGACCCCAAGATTGTGAGCTGAGGAAACAGGGAGAAGTGTAATGTTATCCACAGAAATAGAGAAGGGAGGAAGGGGGGAGGTGGGTTTAGGGGGAAAGATAAGAAGCTCAATTTTGGCCATGTTCAGTTTCAGGCGGCGGTGAGACATCCAGACAGCAATGTCAGATAAGCAGGCAAATATCCAGGCCTGGATTCCTGGAAAGATTCCAGGCGCAGAAAGGTAGATCTGAGAGTCGTCAGTATAAAGATGGTATTGAAAACAATGGGAGCAATTAAGTGCACCAAGGGACTGATTAGAGAGAGAAAAGAAGAGGTCCCAAAACAGAGCTCTGAGGTACACCAACTGAAAGCAGGATGGCGGTAGAGGAGTCAGGACAGAACAGAGCCCCTAAAACCAACCAAGGACAGGGTATCAGTGTATTTGCTGAAGGACTGAATGAAAAAGTCTGTCTTTTTGCAGATGACAGGAAAATTTGTAACAGAGTGGACTCCCCTGAGGGAGAGGATAACATAAGGAAAGATCTGCAAAAGCTGACAGAATGGTCTAATGCTTGGCAGTTAAGATTTAATGTGAAGAAGTGCAGTGTCATGCACTTGAGAAGCAGAAATCCAAGGGAATTGAATGAGATATGGGGCAATAGGTTGGTGTACATGGACCAGGAAAAGGACCTTGGAGTGATTGTTTCTGAGGATCTCAATGTGGTGAAACAGTGTGAGAAGGGGTGGCCAAAGTTAGAAGGATGATGGGTTGCATACAGAGAGGAATTACCATCAGAACGAAGGAGGTACTAATGCGCTGTACAAGTCACTGGTGAGGCCTCACTTGGAATATTGTGTTCAGTTTTGGAGACCATATCTCGCAAACGATATAAAAAGACTGGAAACGGTTCAGAGGAAGGTGACCAAAAGGATTTGCAGCCTGCACCAGGAGACATATGAAAGGAGCCTCCAAGACCTTAATATGTATACTCTAGAGAAGAGGGGGGACAGGGGAGATATGATACAGACCTTTAAATGCTAAAGGAGTATTAATGAACAAACAAACCTTTTTCAAAGACAGGGAAGCTGTAATACTAGAGGGCATAGCATGAAGCTTCAAGGGGTAAACTGAAAGTCAATGTCAGGAAATACTTTTCCATGAAAGAGTGGTGGATGCTTGGAATGCCCTCTCAATGAAAGTGTGGGGGCACATACAGTGACAGAATTCAAAATGGCATGGGACAGACACAGTGGATCCCTTTATAGAAACAGGGTAAAATCAAAATAAACTTAACTGTCTCTGATATCTGAACAAGTAGAGGTGACCTGCATGGAGCGGTGGGTATACTGCTAAAAAAAGGCATGGGGGGGTAACCTGCATGGAGCAGTGGGCGCACCCACTCTTGTTACCTTGCTGGGCAGATTAGATGGACCATGCTGGTCTTTATCTGCCATCATATACTATGTTACTATGAGAAGATGATGATCAATAGTGTCGAAGGCAAAAGAAAGGTCTGTAGTATTCACTTCCAGTGTGTGGGACCATTCACCAGAAGTGAATGCTACAGGCAGGGCCGGCCCATCCATTGAGCGAGAATATTTTTTGCACAGGGCCCCGCGTTTCAGGGGGCCCTGCGCAAAGAACATTCTGATCTAAAAGTAAATTTTAAAATAAAAAAAAAAGCTGTCTGCTGCCGCGGCCGCGGCCGCCGCAACAGAATTGAGTGTGCCGTGGGGCCCCCTGCCCGGCAGAGCCTGCCCTCCCCTGCATCAGCTCCCTTTCCGCAGTCACACGCACCGGCTTTCAGAGTGCGAGGGGAGAGTTTCTCCCTCGCAGCTCTGTTAAGCCCGCAGGCGCTGATGGAAAAGTTCCCATCAGCCCCCGTGGGCTTAACAGAGCCGCGAAAGGGAAACTAGTCCCTTTGCGCTCTGAAAGCCGGTGCGTGTGACTGCGGAGAGGGAGCTGATGCAGGGGAGGGCAGGCTCTGCCGGGCAGGGGGGGGGCCTGCGGCACACTCGATTCTGCTGCGGCGGCCACGGCCACGGCGGCAGACAGCTTTTTTTTATTTTACATTTTCCCTGGGCTGGGGGGGTAGGAGTGGTGATGGGCTATGGGGGAGCTAAGTATGGATATGAGTTGATGGGGTTAGGACTGGAAGTGGGCTGATGAGGGGTTAGGACTGGTAATGGGCTATGGGGGGCTTAAACTGAAAATTGGGTGATGGGGGGTTAGGACTAGAAATGGACTGATGGGATTTGGACTGGGAGTGGGCTGATGGGGAGGTTAGGACTGGTAATTGGCTATGGGGGGACTTAAACTGAAAATTGGGTGATGGGGGATTAGGACTGGAAATGGGCTGATGGGATTAGGACTGGGAGTGGGCTGATGGGGAGGTTAGGACTGGTAATGGGCTATGGGGGGCTTAAACTGAAAATTGGGTGATGGGGGTTAGGACTGGAAATGGGCTGATGGGATTAGGACTGGGAGTGGGCTGATGGGGGCTCAGGACTGGTAATAGGCTATGGAGGGCTAGGACTGATAATGGGTCCCTGGGGGGTTGCTAGGACTGGAAATGGACTGAGTGGAAGGGAAGGCTTGAACTGCAAATAGCTGATGGGGGCTGGGGCTTGGAATGGAAATGGGCTGAGGGGAAGGGGAAGGGGGGGCTTGAACTGCAAATAGCTGATGGGGAGGGGGGGCTTGGAATGGAAATGGGCTGAGTGTAAGGGGGCTTGAACTGCAAATAGCTGATGGGGAGGGGGGCTTGGAATGGAAATGGGCTGAGTGGAAGGGGGCTTGAACTGCAAATAGATGATGGGAAGGGGGCTTGGAATGGAAATGGGCTCTTAGGGGAGGGAGCTAGGACAGGAAATGGGCTGATGGAGGGGCTAGGGTAGGACTGGGAATTGAGTGTTGGGGGAGCTAAGATTGGAAATGGGCTGTGTTGGGGGCTTGGATTGAAATGGACTCATGGAGGGGCTAGAACTGGCAGTAGGCTCATGGGGGGCTTGGATTGGAAATGGGCTGAGTGGAGGGGAGCTAGGATTTGACATGGGCTGATGGTGGGGCTAGGAAAGGACTAGAAATGGGCTGATGGGAGGCTGGTATTGGAAATGAGCTGATGAAGGGACTCGGATAGGACTGGAAATGGATGGGGGAGCTAGGACTGGAAATGGGCTGATGCGGGGACTAGAAGGGAGCGAATACTGGATGGCGCTGGAACTAGAAGGGAGCTGATGTTGGAGGAGATTAGAATGGGATGGGGATGGGGCTGGGAGAGTTAAATGGAGAGGGGAAAAATATTTTGTGTGGGAGGGAAGAAAAATCTACAATTGGCCGGGTTTTGGGAGACTAAGTGGGGATTGAGGATGGAGGGGTAAAATTTGAGTGGATGAAATAGGAATGAGGAAAGAGCAAAAGGAGAATGATTAGTATGTTAAAGCAGATGTAGAGAGAGAATGGAAAAAAACTAGAAGAGAGAAGAAACGACAAATGGACAGCAGACAATGGAGAGTTAGCAGAAGACACGAAGAAACCAGAAGAAAGTGGCTGGAACAATTGCAACTGAAAAAAAATGCACAAAAAGGTACAAAGATATCTCTTTATTTTGAATTTATTAACTGGCATATGTCAGCTCTGGGAAATGTGCATCATTAACATCTGTGCTTTGTTTAGTACAAGAGGAAATTAATTTATAGTTTTATTTCTACATTGTTGTTGTACATTCCAAGTTTGGCTTTTAGGGTTCCCAGTTGTACCATGGTCAGATCACAAGCTTATCAATTTCAGCATACCTATCAACAACAACTCACTACACAACAATGGAACTTTAAGCAACACCACTTCTCGAAACTTCAGAGCCTTCAACAAAGATCTCATACTGGCTGAAACTCTTCCCCTATACAACAATGCAACCCTCAACCTCGACAATTTAATCTCCTCATGGAATAAGAATCTTAGCTCTATTGCCCAAAAACCTACGAAGAACAACATCGTAAATAATAGAAAACATTCTCCTTGGTTCTCTCCTGAACTATGTATCTCCCGCTCTCATTTACGGAAACTAGAGAAAAGATGGAGGCGTTCCCACTCCGCCGGAGACCTGTCAGCTTACAGAACTCACCTTGCAATCTACAAAGAGGCTATCCTAACAAATATGAAACAATACCATACTGACACCCTCAAAAGATCTCTAAACAAACCTCGTGACCTCTTCGAACTAGTTAAATCATTCTCTAAGGAACCATCCCCAAGCCATCCCGAAGAGATCCACCCACAAGAGTTTGCCAACCATTTACAATCCAAGCTACTTCAAACTGATGAAGTTAACACGTTCATAGCAAAAGGCACCACCAGTCCAACTTTACTTTATAAGTTCTCCACACCATCCAAGAAACATGTGGAAGATACTATTGCAGCACTCAACACCACGACTGCACAAACCGACCCTTGCCCCGCATATTGGATTAAAAATTTACGATCAGAACTCAGCCCACTTATCACAAAAATGATGAACCTATCATTCTCAAATGGATCCTTCCCTGCACCACTCAAGCAAACATCCATCAGACCTCTGTTAAAGAACCCTAAACTGGACCCAAGCAAAGTTGAATCCTATAGACCCATAGCCAGTATACCTCTATTAGCCAAAATAATCGAAAAGGAAGCACAAAGGCAACTGCAAGACCATATAGATTTAGCCTCCCCACTAGACCATCGGCAACATGGCTTCAGGGAATACCATGGCGTCGAAACCCTACTTACCTCTCTCTTCAATAAAATCGTCACAGGTATCGACAACATCCATCAAGGTTTCGCTCTCATCTTTATAGACATTGCGGCAGCCTTTGACTCTGTACACCATGGCCTGCTAGTAGAACGACTAAAAGAAAAGGGCATAAGTGGCGTCGCCCTCGATTGGTGCAGATCGTACCTTGATGGCAGATGGCAGCATGTAAAATCAGGTTCAAGATCTTCCGAACCCTTCCATCAGCGACAAGGCGTCCCCCAAGGGTCCTCCCTCTCATCTCTATTATTTAATATTTACATGCAACCTATTTTCAACATTATCGAATCATTCAAGGTCGACTGTCTAATTTATGCTGATGACATCCTCCTATTTATGCCATTTTCCACAGAAAAAATGGACCTTTCGCCACTGATTGAATGCTTCAACACAGTCTCCGAATGGCTTCTATCACAAAACCTCAGGATCCAACACAAAAAGTCTGAGGTGCTATTTATCACCAGAGACCAGAATTTCTGCTGCCCTCCACCTCATATAAAGGTTAAAGAAGCTGAGCTCCAAACCAAATCAGCAATTCGGTACTTAGGGGTCACCCTCGACCAACGACTAGATATGAAAACCCATATATCCAACATAGTCAGAGCCGTATATTTCAAAATCCGGTCACTCAGACACCTGCAATCCCTTCTAAGCCCTGAAGACTTCCGGACAATATACCAAGCCCTTATCTTGCCACACTTTGACTTTGCCAACGCTATTCTCCAAGGTCTCCCTCAATCATCTCTAAATCCGTTGCAACTTGCCATGAATGCCGCAGCTAGAATCTTAGTAGGAGCAGCAAGATGCGACCATATAACGCCTATCCTAATACAACTTCATTGGCTCCCCGTACAAGGAAGGCTTACATTCAAATCTTTGTTACTCACCTTCAAATCTATCCATGGCATCACCTCCCCCTCATTAACCAACATCATCCAGCCAGCTCCTCCCAACAGAACAAGGAGAACCCCATCTACAAATGTGCTAGTAATTCCAAAGGCTTCAACAAAGTACACAACCGCAACATCTAACAGGGCATTCAGTATCTATGCCCCAAAATGTTGGAACGCATTACCACCAGGCATCCGTGCGATTACTGACCTATCACAATTCAGAAAGGCTCTCAAATCCCATTTATTTACTCAATACTACCAGATTAACCCTACCCCTACATAATTGCCTCTCCCTCACCCCCTCAAGTTAATATATCAACTCTATTGTACACATGTTCACACTGAATTCCCAATACTCGATCTCATTGTACATATGTAAGTAGTTTAGTTTGCATACCCCGTTTATCCAAGTTATTACTCCTGTTCTATGTAAAGCAGAAGCATGTTATCCAAGTTGTTTTCTCCTGTTCTATGTGAAGCCAAACAGTTTGTTATGGTCATTTTGTTGTATGTAAACCGCACTGACAATAGTGCGGTATATAAGAAATTGTAATAAATAAATAAATAAATAATAAATTATTGTCTTCCTGTTTTTAAATTGTGATTCCTTGTTTGGTGATGGTCTATGTTCTGCATGTGTAACTGAGCTGAGGTATTCTGTTTATGTAATTCCTATTTGACATTGCCACTTGTTCTCTTTCCCCAGTAGGTCATGTATTGTTATTCTCTGAAATGTATTGGTTTAATATTTGCAGTGTTGCCTTTTAATAGGTATGGTATGGTGCTTTATGAGTCCTGGTAGTGCTGTTAGGATACGGCGGGTTTGCTATGGGTTCTAAATGGGCAGTGTTTGTAGTAGTTCCTGATGTGCCTGGCGGTTGGCACTGGATTATAGTAATGTAGAAATCTTTTAGTCTTTCTTTATCCATACACTCATGAAGAGGCATGTTTACTAAAAGTTAGTGTATGGCAACATTATGCAAATATTTATGTAAATTAGGTCTCTTATGCAAATGAGGCCCCGTACCCCCCTTGGGCTGCCCCTGGCTACAGGTAGCACTGGCTGCTGTGAGCTGACTCAAAGAAAGAAAGATAAAGCTAGGGATAGTGCTATGAGATCTTTCTGCCACTGATTCAGAAAAAGAAAAAAGATGTCAGGGATAGTGTTGCATGATATTTTTTCCCAGGAGGGAGGACAGAGAGATGGAGAAAAAAAGAGATGGGATATGCTGGATGGGGGGGGGGAGGGCACAGATTATATATATATATATATATAGAGAGAGAGAGAGAGAGGGGGGTAGAGATCTAAAGTTATGAGAGAGAAGGGATATATTGGCCAGGGATGGAGAGGAATGGGGGAGGGGGGGAGAAGATGCAGGGCTGGAAGGGGAGATAGGAGAGATGCCAGACCACTGCAGGGGGAGAGGATGGAGAAGGGGAAGGGGATAGAAAGCTAATGGTCTTTGGGCGGGGGGGAGAGAAAAAATGGCTGAGGAGATAGAAAAGAAAGCATGAGAAATGGAGGGTAAAGCAAAAGGGTGAGGGAACTGGGAGATGCTGAAATGAGGTGGTGAGAGAGAAGGGAAATGGTGGGTATGATGAAATTATGTGAAAGATGCCATGGGAAGCTGCCAAGGAGATGGGTAAAAGGATGGTGACTACAGAGGGTTGAATTTTGGTGATGGGGCATGGGTAAAAGACACAGAGGAATAAGAGGCTATGGAATGAGTGAGATAAGAAATGGGGGAGCTGGGCTGGAGGTTAGAAGAGTAGATGGAGTTGCTACATGAAAAATCAAAAGGGGATTGAGGAAGGAGGGTTGAAATTTGAGTGTATGAATGAGTAAAATGGAGAAAAGAACAAAGAGAGCAAGATCAGTATGTCAGAGACAGATGTAGACAGAAAATGGAAAAAAATAGGAAGAGAGAAGAAACAACGAATGGACAACAGACAATGGAGAGTTAGAAGAAGACACGAAGAACACAGAAGACAGAGACTGGAGCAATTGCGAATAAAAAATAAAATGCCCAAACAACAAAAGGTAGGAATAAAAGTGTTTTATCTTGTATGCATTAACTGGAATATGTCAGCTCTGGGAAATGTGCATCGTTGATGTCTTTGCACTTTTTTCAGTACAAGAGGAAATTTATTTCATAGGGTTTTTTTTCCAGTGTTGTGGTGCATTGTCTTTTGGGATTCCCAGTTCAATTGTCTTCATATTTCTAAATTGTGATCCCTTGTTCTGCATTTGGTGAAGATCTGTCTGTTTTGCATGTATGACAGGACTGTGCTCTTCTGTTTGTGTAGTTTCTGTGTAGCAACCTCACTTGTTCTCTTTTCCCACTAGGAAGTAGGGTTTGGTGCTGTGTGAGTCCTGGTAGTGCTGTTATGATATGGCAGGTTTGCTGTGGGTTCTAAATGGGCAGGGGTTTGTAGAAATGCACCTGGCAGTTGGCACTGGAGGAGAGTAATACAGAAATATGGTAGCCTTTCTTTATTCTCACTGTACATGCAAATGGTATTCAGACACTCCTTAAGAGGCATTTTTTTTGGAGGGGGCTGTTTAGGAATTGTATTGTTACTATTGTTATAATATTAAAATAAACTTGATTTAAAAAAGAGGCATGTTTACTAAATGTTAATATGCATTCTCAAATTTGAACATGTGCTAAGTGCAGCAACATCCATTTATTCCTATGTGTACAGTGGCACTTAACGCACATTAATGTTTTGTAAACATGTCCCTAAGTCATTGTTAGTACAAAAAAGAGGCTTATGAAGAACTCCTTTGAAAGCCGCTTAAAAGTTTAGATGGGCAGCATTTACATTTTAAAATAAAATAATTAGATTTATACAAGTGAGGCCCAGTGGATAAGCAAATGAGGCCCCACAATGAGTCTCCACACATGGCATCACAACACCGTTGGACCTCCCCTGGCTGCAAGGGAACATCAGAGAAAGCATTCAATCTGTGGGTTTTCTCTCATTACTGGCAATAAAACACAAAATAATGTTCAAGCAGGGATTGTGCTGTATAATTCATTATTTAAAGATCCACAATATTGTGTGAAAACCCGAGAATCTCTAACTCCATAGCTCTATCTGCTGGACTTCTGCTGAACTGATCAGAGCTCTTTACTGAAATGGGAAAAAATAAACGAAAGGTAAGGAAAATGCTTTTGTTTTCCTTTGACTTTCGAAGTAGGGATTGAGAGCTCTGTCAGGGCGGCAGGAGATACACCAAGCTGTGCTAGTAGATACAAGACTGGAACTTGAAAATTCTTTAAATTCTAAGAGGTAAAAAGTAAGGCTGCTTGAGTCTTATTTTTGGCATATGTTGTGTGTCTGTGTGTTTGTCTCTGATTTAATAAATTACTTGTTGTACATATCTTGTCAAACCAACTTAAAAGTTTAAAGGGAATTTTAAAAATTGTGGCAGGCAATTCATAGAAGGCATAACCATTATTCATGTATTAGAGAAAGAAAGAAATGTGAATACAGGTTTATTAAGGAATGCAACAGCAATTGCAAGTGCCAAAAATGTAGTGACATTTTTAACTTTTAAGCAGACTGAAATCCATCGAGTGAGGGTCAGTTTCAGTTTCACAGGATCTAGGTAGTGGTCGGAAAACTACCAATGCTCGTCATGAGAAGTGGGGTTTCTCTAGATGGGGAGAAAGAGCGCATTCCCTCTAGGGACATGGGAATTTCATTGGGGCATGTTTACTAAGGACAATTATGGGTGCACCATTTGTGAGCGCAAAACGGCATCTTTAAGAGCTCCAATGTGCGTTAAAGGATGGGGCGGAGAGTAGGCATTCCGGAGGTAAGGGCTCTAGCAGTCATTTATCAGGCACTAACAGGACATCAGGTGGTAAGGGTGCCAAACATGCACCTTAATGCCTGATAAGGTTGGTTGCCTTAACACAGGATAAGGAAGCCTATCTGCAGTCACATTTGAGCTGCTGGATGGGAGCAAAGGTAATAGCTGATGGACATGTCACATCCATATGTCCCTTACACAGTAACATAGTATATGACGGCAGATAAAGACCAGTATGGTCATCTAGTCTGCCCAGCAAGGTGGCAAGAGTAGGTACACCTGCTGCTCCATACAGGTCACCCCTCCCCATGCCTTTGTTTAGGGGTGTACCAACCGCTCCATGTAGGTCACCCCTATTTGCTGATATATAAAATATAGTTATGTTTATTTTGATTTTATCCTGTTGCTATAAAGGGTTCCACTGTGTCTGAGCCATGCCATTTGGATTCTGTCACTGTATTTGCCCCCACCACGTCCATCAGGAGGTTATTCCAAGCATCCACCACCCTTTCAGTGAAAAAGTATTTCCTGACATTGCCTTTCAGTTTACTCCCTTGCAGCTTCATGTTATGCCTTCTAGTTTTACAGCTTCCCCATCTTTGGAAGAGGTTTGTTTGTCCATTAATACTTTTTAAGTATTTAAAGGTCTGAATCATATATCCCCTGTCCCTCCTCTCCTCCAGAGTGTACATATTTAAGTCTTCAAGTCTCTTCTCATAAGTCTTCTGACACAGGCTCCAAATCATTTTGGTCACCTTCCTCTGAACAGTTTCCAGCCTTTTTATGTCCTTTGCGAGATATGGTCTCCAAAACTGAACACAATATTCCAAATGAGGCCTCGCCAGTGACTTGTACAGTAGCATTAGTACTTCCTCCTTTCTGCTGGTAGTTCCTCTCTGTATGCAACCCAGTATCATTCTGGCTTTTGCCACCACCTCGTCATACTGTTTTGCCACCTTGATATCCTCAGAAACAATCACTCCAAGGTATTTTTCCTGGTCCTTGCACACCAACTTCTCGCCTCTATCGCATACAATTCCCTTGGATTTCTGCTTCCCAAGTGCATGACACTGCACTTCTTCACATTAAATCTTAACTGCCAAGCATTAGACCATTCTTCCAGCTTTTGTAGATCTTTCATCATGTAATCCACTCTCTCAGGGGAGTCCGCTCTGTTGCAAATTTTCGTATCAGACAGACTTCGCCATTCAGTCCTTCTGCAATATCACTCACAAATACATTGAACAGTACCATTCCCAGGACCAAACTCTAGGGCACACCGCTAATTACCTTCCTTTCATCTGAGTGAGTTCCGTTTACTGTCACCTTCTGTTGTCTGTCAGTCAACCAATTTCTGACCCATCCCCAAGCTGTTGAGCTTATTGATAAGCCTCCTATGAGGAACAGTATCAAAGGCTTTGCTGAAATCTAGGTAGATCACATCCATTGCATGCCCTTGATCTAGTTCTCTGGTCACCCAGTCAAAGAATTCAACCAGATTTGTTTGGCAAGATTGTCCTTTGGTAAAACCATGTTGCCTCGGATCATGCAACCTATTGGTTTCGTGGAAATCCACTATTCGCTCTTTCAGGAATGCCTCCATTACTTTTCCCACCACCGAGGTAAGGCTTATTGGCTTGTAGTTTATCACTTCTTCCCTACTGCCACTTTTGTGAAGAGGTACCAACGTCAGTCCTTCTCCAGTCCTGTGGAACTTCTCCTGTCTCCAAGGATCTATTAAAAACATCCTTTAACGGCCCTGCAAAACCTCTCTGAGCTCTTTCAGTATCTTGGGATGTATCCCATCCGGTCCCATGGCCTTGGCCACTTTCAGTTTTGCAAGCTGTTCTAATATATCATCTTCTGTGAATGGTGTGGTATGTACTCCATTCCCATTTGTATATTTGTCAATCACAGATGATCCTTCTCCAGGATTTTCTCTAGTAAAAACAGAAAAGAAGTATTTGTTTAGCATTTTTGCTTTTTCAATGTCACTTTCCACAAATCCATTCCCAGCACTTTTGAGTCCTGCAATTCCACCTCTGATTTTCCTCCTCTCCCGAATATACCTGAAAAAAATGTTTCTCTCCACACTTCACCTCTTTAGCCATTGTTTCTTCTGCCTTTGATTTTGCTATCCTTATTTCTCTTTTTGTCTCATTTAGTTTGATCCTGTATTCTTTTCTGTGTTCCTCTGTTTGCGAACTTTTGAATTTTGTGAAAGCTGTGGTTTTTGCCTTTATTTGTGCAGCCACTTCTAGGTTTCCTTTTCCTCTTGTTTTTATTTATTTTCCTTACATAAATAACTGTTGCCTCTTTTAAAGCCTCCTTTAGTTTAGCCCATTGCAATCTCACTTCCCTTATCCTCTCCCACCCTGCCAACTCCTCTTTCAGGTACTTGGCCATTTTACTGAAGTCAGTATTTTTAAAGTCTAGGGGGTATGTTTACTAAGCAGTCTTAATGTGCAGCCGGCGTTAGTGTGCAGGATGCCATATAAGGGGTGGGTGTGTTGTTCTTAACATAGCATTTCTGGTTACCGTGCGATAAAGGGAGCCGTGGCACGTCAATGCACGTTAGCCTGAAATAGGCGTGCTGACCAGCAAACACAGCAAGAGAGGGGTAGCACAATGGTTAATACATTGACTGCTGAACCACGGGTCATGAGTTCAATCCCCCAGTGGTCTTAATGAGTAAGGCTGTCTGAGGCATTACCTTTACTATAAAGCAGTGCTGCTAGAGGCTTTTTACTTTAAAGCAGTGCTGCTGGAGGCATTTTCCTTTTTACTTTAAAGCAGTGCTGCCAGCAAAAACACCCTCACAGTGCTGTAATCTTCATGTGCAGTGCATCATGGGTACGAGTGGATTAACCCTATCCTGGTAACCACAGCAGACAGTTCGTGTGGTGACCTACAGTCCTTCTGTAACCAGCTAGGGGTTTGTTCAGAGCTGTAGCCCACTGGTTACTTCACTGTCTGTAGAGCTAAAGGTTGTGGGTTTGATCCCATAGTGGGGTTATTTATTGGAGCTGTCTGGGGCAGTTTCTTTTTTCAATTTAAATTAGTACTGCCAGCAAAAACACCCTCACAGTGCTGTAATCCTCAGGTGCCCCATAAGGCGCCTTATAAGGCACCTTAAGGTTAGTTATAGCACTGTGAGGGTGTTTTTGCTGGCAGTACTAATTTAGATTAAAAAAAGAAACTGCCCCAGACAGCCCTAATAAATAACCCCACTGTGGGATAAAACCCATGTCTTCTGGATCCACAGGCAGTGAAGTAACCAGTAGGCTACAGCTCTACAGCTACAAGCAAACCTCTGGCTGGCCACAGAAGGACTGCAGGTCACCACACAAACTGTCTGCTGTTGTTACCAGGATAGAGTTAAGCCACTCATACCCATGATGCACTGCACATGCAAAGCAGCAGTCTACAGATGATCACAAGATGAGGTATGCACCCCCACAGCACCTAGGCCTGGTAGGGGGTACTGATCGTGCGCGTTACTGGCACAGAGTAGCTACAGACCATCACATTGTGCGGGTACTGTGCTCACCCTGAGGGTGAGGTGGGGCGCCCAGCACCAGGTCCACAGCACCTGCCCTCCCTGAGATGGGAACCTGCAGCATAGCTTATTAGTGCCAGTGTGTGATAGGTAGTTCTTGCAGACACACCTGTGCCCATATGTATATCCCAGTCATGTCTAGCCCTTGTGGACTATGATGCACCAGAATAGTGCATATCCTCTGTGGGTGCCATGGCCACATGATTCAAAGGGGGGGGGAGAGGGAGAGGGAAAGGGGGGGGAGGGAAAGGGGGGGAGAGGGAAGGAGGAGAGGGGAGGGGGAGAGGGAAAGGGGGGGGGGGAGGAAAGGGGGGGGAGAGAGGGAAGGAGGAGAGGGGAGGGGAGAGGGAAAAGGGGGGGGGAGAGAGGGAAAGGGGGGAGGGGGGGAGGAGAGAGGGGAGGGGGGGATAGGGGGAGGAGAGGGGGGGAGAGGGAAAGGGGGGGAGGGAAGGGGGGAGAGGGAAAGGGGGGGGAGGGAAGGGGGGAGGGGGAGAGGGAAAAGGGGGGGAGAGAGGGAAGGGGGGGAGGAGAGGGGAGAGGGAAAGGGGGGGGAGAGAGGGAAGGGGTGGTGGTGTTTGGACCCATAGACGGATTATGTAGTACCACTGAACTTGCTCTCTGGGGAGTAGGGTGGGGGACAGGATCTCCCCCCAACAGATCCACATTCTACAGCCCTGCCATGGTGGCAGTAGAGGGGACCAACAATCGCAGTCCTGCTGGGAAACAGATGCGCTACAGGGCAGTCAGTGTAGATCTGTAGCATTTCATAAGGCAATAGCAGACAGAAGGCCTGGAAATGCTCAGCTGCCCCCCACCACTGTCTGACATTCTCCAGCAGCAAGCATAGTGAGTCTCCAGCCATACACATACTAACTGCAAACAGTCTGCTAGCTAGTCCACAATGCATGTTCCTGGAGAAGATGTGTGCACTCAAAACTGGGATGTGAGCACACCCACCAAGCAGATAAATCAGTGATTGGGCCCCCAAAAGAAGAACCCATACACATCACTTGAGAGAAATACTAGGTAGCACTATGGGGGAACCTAGCCATGCCATGGTCACTGCTCAGTCAGGGTGAGAGTGACCTCCCAGCAGGACATGCTGTAGCCACCCTGTCTGTGCAGGTGGTGGCCGTACACTACAATGTCCCAGCCAGTGCCCTATGCCCTGTGCAGATGCATCCTGCCCAGGCCACCCTGTCCGGGCTATACCCACAGTACCTTGCTCCTCATTATGCACACTGGCAGGCCAATACTGGCAACAATGCTAGCAGTGTGGGTTGAGGAGGGTGTTGGCAGCCACCACACACTGGATAGACTGACACACACTCCCCACACCTATGCCAGCATTGTGCAACTATAGAGGTGTTTGGCAGCCCTGGCCACTGCACCAGTCCTGGGCACAGTGCAGGCATGGCTATGGTACGCAATACTGTAGGAGTCACTCCCCAGGGTGGTAAACACTGTCAGACACAAGACCTGTAGCACACTCCACAGACATCAGAAAGGTTGCTATGATGCAGCTCAATCAGCAAATTGTGCTTAACTTAGGAATTGCTATCTGCCAGTAATCATAGCAACCTTTTGATAGATGTGTACCATATTCCCAGGTTTAGGGTGGCATTGCTAAGGTATGCAAGTGCTAGTATTGGGAGATGCACACAGGGCCCAAAATCCTGCCTCTCCAAGTGGCTTTGGATGATGGAGCCTGTGGGTGCGGGTGAGTCTGCCCCTGTTGGCCGCTGTTCTAGGGCAGAGGTTCCCAACTCTAGTCCTGGTGGGCCAAACCCTGTTCGGGTTTTCATGCTGTCCCTAATGAATATGCATGAGATACATCTGTATACCATGGGGGCGGTGCATAGAAATGCAGCACAGCCTTAGTTATTGGAGACAGCATGGGACCTGAATGGTGTTTGGCCCTCCAGGACTGCTTTTGGGAGACTCTGCTCTAGGTAATGCGCATGTTTATGGTGTCTGTGCTCTGTAGGGTAAAATGTAGGCGTTTTGGGCATGTTTACGTCATCTGCACTAAAGGTTCTGTCTGTATTACCGCATTTTAGTAGTGGGTAAAATATGGGGACTGGGTTGGCAGGAACCACAGCTGGGACTTGAACCTGTGACCTTCTGAACACACTGGCTGTGTGCTCTGCACCACTGTGTTGCCACAGAGACAGTGTATTCCCTGGAGATACCATGACTGTTTGTCAGACAGAGCCTGTCTGTTGCAGTGCACGGCACCCACCTAAACAGGGCTGGGCCATGGTCTGCTGTGGGCAGCAGCCACTGCCCCCTCCACCTCCAGTACCCCTCTGTCACCATGCTGACATGCCCTTCTGCTGGCGGTGCTGGTGGTGCGCATCTTGGGCAATCCAGTGTGCGGGTAGGTGGCTGCCTATGGTGCGGGTTCTGGGGTAGGGGTGCCTGCATAGATGCCTACGCTTCCCCCCAGCACCGCCTGCAAATGTTCTGTACCCTTGGGGGTACCTGCTGGGTACTATCCCCTGTGACACTGTGGGAAACACACTCATGCCCGTGTTGGGCCCTCATCAGTTGCTGTCTGGCTGCTCTACTGTTTCAGCATTTGTATGGGCCCCCTAGGCATCACCCTAGTGCGCACTGTGGCCCAGCTGCAGCACAGCATGTGCCGCCTGCAGCCCTCTGTGTCCTCTTTTCCAGCATCTGTCCAGTTGCCCGTTCCGACATGCCCTCCCTGCTGTTGCGGGACATGTGCATGCCATAGGAAACCTGTCCAGTAACAAGGGAAAGCCCTGATCAGCATTATTTCACTGTGGGATCATGCACCTTGTATGGGGACAGAGCATAGCCCCTTCCAAAATTGATATCTGTTTTTTGGAGCTTTCTCGGTAGTGTTTTTTGATGTTTCCCATTGATATCACTATTGCTCAGCTAGGTTATGGTTTTTTTCCAGTTTGTTCAGGTCATTTTCAATGTTTATCTGCCCTTTTGTTCTGTGCACATGTATCACACTTATCACCTTTTGTAGGTTTCCCTGGCTTTGCTGTACATTGCTGACGGAAATGGTTTCTCTTCCCTTTAAATCTACTCTAACGCCAGGGTTTCACTGGCGTTAGTTTTCAGCCCTGAAATCCACAGCATTAGTGTGCAGGGAGCCTCTTCCCTCCCACTCTCCACCCATTGACCCCTTCTCTCCGCCCCTGGGGAGCCTTCCTCCACCCTCAGGGAGCCTTTACTCCGCCTTCAGCGCTCGTTTGCGCCGCTGAGCGCCGCTGAGCACCGCAGAGCGTGTTAGCGTGTGATAAGGTACCTTATCGCACGGTAAAGCGCCATTATTGCACGATAAGGTGCCTTATCGCGCACTAACGTGTCAGAGCGCACATTAAGACGGTTTAGTAAACATACCCCCTAGGACTTTGAACTTGCTATGATTGGATTCTACCTTGGCTTTTATCTCAAACCACACTGTATGATGATCGCTGCTGCTCACATGGGCACCCACCCAGATATTCGACACGCTATCTCCGTTAGTGGGCAGCAGCAGGCCCCTCTGGAGACCAAACACTGTAGGGGACTAGCTAGTTCCCCTAATGGTAGCACTGTCTCTGCTTTTGTATAAAGGAGAGAAAGGAGATAGGAAGGGGTTGTTCAGCTGTAAGTTTTTGATTTTGTAAATGCAGGGAAGCAGGGCTGGCACGTCCACTAGGTTTGCTAGGTGGCCGCCTAGGGTGGCAGACCTCTGTGGGCAGCACGATGCCGTGCGGCAGATCATGTGCTTTGGCACACATGGCCTGCCACTTCTGACCCCACCTCTGACAGCCCAATGCTTTCAAGAAGGTTAAAAGCAAACTGAGTTATTTATTTTGCATAATGAGCTGTTTTGCATGTATTTACATGCTTTGCCTCTATTAGTTAACGTGCAATACTAACTTTCCCTGCACAGCTACCAAAGAACACTAAGGAGGCAGTAACTCAAAAGAGGGTCATCAAAATGTTGCATGGTCTCCACCATAATCTTGTCCTTCAATCTATCATGAGATCCCGGAAGATAATATTCTCAATAGAATGAGACATTGAAGGTTAAGAGACACACGTGACAATCTGTGACACTGTCATATCTCTCAGAAAAAGTTGATTGAATTTTCCCACTACTCTTCCCCTCCTCTCTCCCACTAATCTCAACGTAAGTCTGCTGAGTATAATTGATTTTTGGATAGGACAAAAAGACTTGAGATTTGATGCCCTCTAAGTCGTTTTTAAAAAACATTCTTAATTTAAGGCAAACTGCTTTGATCTTGTTAAATTATTTTAGTTTTCCAAATACTGAGCTCTGATTTTATTTTGATTTTGCATATACAATGCCTGCCATTCAAAAGAAGCAGGAAGCTACGGTGACCTAGGGTGCCAGTTCCTTTTCGGTCTTTCAGCCAATTTCTTCTTCCATCCTATATATGTCTATAGCAGTAGTTCTCAGGACACACCAAGCCAGGTTTCCAGGGTATTCACAAAAAATATGCATGAGACAGATTTGCATGCACTGCCTTCATTTTTTGCAAACCTACCTCATCCATATTCATTGTGAACGTGCCAGTAACTTGACTGATTGGATGTTTCTGGAGCACTGAGCTGAGAACTCCTGGTCTTTGGTAGTACTGTTTTATTATCTAACCGCTCTGCCTTCTGTTTATGGTTATTTCATGTTCCACTTAGTCTCTGCCGCTTTCTGGCTGTCTATATCCGTGTCAGTCCCGACTCTTTCCAAATGCAATTCTCAAATAAAAGGCTAAGTGAAAGGATCTGTCAGAGCTCCTTAACATTATCATACATAATTGTTGAAGTACTGGAGATTTGGGAAACAAATGTCTAGGTCCACTTAGCCCAGGTTTAAAGGGTGTTTTTTTCATCAAGGATTTTGCTTTATGACTAAGCACCGCTGTCAAAAGTTTCAGTAGCAACTAACATTTTTGGCAGGAGAAATAGAATCCAAAGTCCATTGCTCGCTATCCAAGTGCTATTTCTCTGTTACCACAGAGATAGTTGACATGTTGGAAGTAGTCCAGCTGAACAGAGAAATAAACAGGCAGCTTACAGCACAGACTTGGGGAATTTATCAGGAATCTATTCATTGCTCAAGTGGAAATTCTGCACAAATTTAAAAAGGAGGGACTTAACGTATTGTAGGAGGCAGATGGGAACTGCATTGAATTCTCATTGCAAGCTTGGGAAATTGACAGCTGGGATATGACTGCTTAATTTCACCTGTGGGCCATAGTAGACTATATTACTGCCACACACACAAAAAAAAGAGGAACATGCTGTTCTTTTGCCAGGATGACAAGCTATACCATATAAACAGATTTAAAAAATACATATTTTGTCCCTAAACTATGTTGGAAAACCTGATTGTCCCTCTCTAAAGATGCTAAGCTAGGATAAGTTTTGTTTGTACCACATCATATAAAATATATGTGAATTTCTCTGACATAGAGACTATGTGGAGGGGAAGATGTCTTGGAGAATGCATCAGATGTTTATCCCCTTGGTATATCACCAAATGGAATACCCAATCCTAAATTTAAATGGTAATTCCTGAAATATAAAATAAAACTAAACTGCCTGTCGAGGTGTTGGCATAGTTTCAGGTGGCAGCCTTTAAGGTGACTTCTTTTTGGAAATTGTTATCTTGACTCGGAATATTATCTCGTATTGGTTTCACAGATGTTACTGGCTAAATTATGGAAGCAGCCTCCCTTACTGGATATGTGGTGAAGCCAGCTGTTTGAGGCAGCCAGAATTGAAAAACTCACCTATTCTCTCAGAAGGATCGATACCATTGGGGCTACTGGGCCACTAGGGATTTCTTTTTATTGGGTGGGTGGGGGGATCAGGGCCACTGGGCCACCAGGGATCTGGTTTCTGTCAGGCAGTCGATGTCAGGGACACTGGCCCCCTGACAGTATTTTGAAGGCATCGGGGGCTTTCCCTGATGCTTGGATCATCTGAGGTGAAGTATCAAACTTCCTCTCAGATGACCCTGTTTCTCTGGGAGAGCATGCCAAACAAATGTTGACTTCTGTGCGCATGTGTTTAGCTTGCTCTTCTAGTTTAACACTCACATTTATGCTGCAGTTTAATGCATAGCTAATTTGCATATGTGTCCCTTTCTGCATGCTGGTGCTGAAGTCATGAGCAATCGGCACGCTACATAGAGGCGTACATAGCTGATAGCATGTGACTTCAGCACTGGCTTTCTGCATTGGCCCTTTTGTACTGGTCCTTTATAAAGACATATAGAGACCTATGGTAGTCATTTTAGAAGCCTTATTCATGATTTGGACAACCAAAAACATGCATGTGGACATCCAAAGATGAGTGCAAGCTGGGGAGGGAAGGGCAAGGCGGTTGATGTGTACAGACCGGAGGCTGAGGGGCACTGGCCAAAATTGTAAGGAGTCAGATAGATACCGAGGAGTGTGTGTATGGAGGGCTCTATGAGTCAAAATCAGAAGCTTGAACACGATGCAATAAGAGACTGGTAACCAATGTAACTGAATGAGGTGGGGCCTGATATGACTATGATGGGAGGTGTGAGAGAGGATTCGGGCAGCAGCATTTTGAATCATCTGGAGGTGGTGAAGCTGATATTGAGAGAGGACAGCATAAATTACGTTACAGTAGTCTAGTCATGAAATTACCAAGGATAAGAGAAGAATGGTAAGGGACACGGGGGGGGGGGGAAGCTGCACTGACGGAACAGATTTGACGAAGGGAAAAGTATGATCGGCAAGTTAAGGTAGAGATGTGTGTGTTGAAGGACAGGTCAGGATCTAATGTTACACCAAGGTAATGCAATGAAGATACCAGTAGGATCAGTACATTGAGGAGAAAAGGGGCAAATGTGGGACAGGGGTTGCCAAAAGTGAACCACATCGCAGATGTCTTAGAACGGTCCACTAAATTAGATGTGTGCGACCAGTTTCAGAAATGGTTGGCATGTGTAGACCCACATCCAGCTCTGTACCTGCTCCAGGGCATGACTAAACATTGGAAAAGTGCTCATTTTGCTGGTATACTCCTTGGAAGGTGTAGAGGAGATAGTACTCTAGCATTCCCAGTACTGTCCACAACCACAACAACCTTTCAAAGGAAATGAGGACACCTGTGTTGCAGTTTTCCATATGCCATTTGCAGAATTGCCATTGAGATGCCTCCCCTGTCTGGAATACTGCTGCGGGGACATCTATGTAGATGTCCCCAAAGACGTCCATATCGGATGCATCCACATTTCTGAAATTGTGCCCACACTTGGATGTGACCACATGGACATCCCTGTCTGCACCTAGATGTCATTTCTAAAATGTGTCTTCACCGTCTTTCTAAAATGACTTTAAAATAAGTGTTTACATGACCTCCCCACCTAGGTGATATTTTATAAAATGACCTTCTATTCATGTACCTGCATATTTCATAAAATACACGGGTACATTACAATTCTGCTTTCACTTCATTCAAGCTATGCTCCCAGAAATGCCTAAAAGTGACCATGTCGTGTTAGCTAGAATGTACCTAATACGAGTATCTATATACTGAATATTTATTAGGTGAAACTGTAGAGAGCACATTGTATTTGGTATTATCGCTATATTAAAAATTAGATAAAATGGAATGAATTGAATATGGAGCCATGATTAGATGTCATGCTGTTGTCAACTGTATTATTGTTTTTTTTTATATAGATAATATATTTTAGTTACATTTTGCATTAGTGATAGTGCCTATTGGAGAGATTCCAATCAGCTGTCAGTGTTTATCAGTCTGTGCATATCTCTATATGTATGTGCAAACCGATGTGCATTGTGTCCCACCCCACAGCAGGTTGAAGAGCCAGAGGGAATCCACAGGTCTCACTGAGGGGAAGAGCGGGGCTGTGACTTGAAAAACGAGGCAGGAGTCCCTGAGTCTTGCCAGTGTAAAGAGCAGATTGCAGCCTGGCTGTCTCAAAACAGGGAAGGGGTGTGGAAGGGGGCAGAGCATGAATAAAAGGTTGGGAAAGGGGCAGATCATTGAGAGATGGGGCAGCTTTATAGGAGGAAGGCAGGGAAAGCACAAGGGAATCGGTGGGGTTAAAGTGAAGGAAGGGAGACGAGGTAGAGCATTGGGAGGGGTGGAGTTAGAGGAGGGACTGTGACTTGAGAGAGTGCAAGCAAAAAGCAGGAAAAGGAGAAAAAGTGCAAAATTGGTTGGGAATGGAGGGGAAAAGTGAATGGTTGCATGAACTAAAGGAGAATGAGTGAAGGAGGAAGGGTATTAAAGGGTAGGGATGGAAACCCCTTATCTGACACACACACACATACATGCACTCCCCATGACACATAGACACATGAACGCCTCTCCCAAGATTCCCCATGCCACACGTGCACATGCAGGCCTCCATGCCACAGACACACACTAGCACTCCTCGTCACCCACATAACACACATAAACACACTTGCACCCCCATGACACACATACATACATTCCTGACAACCCCATGACACATACATACACACATACAGCCTGACACCCCCATGACACATAGACACACACATGCACTCTCTGACAATCCTATGACACATACACACATATACACATAACCTGTGACAACATAGAAACATGACGGCAGAAAGAAACCACACGGTTTATCTAGTCTGCCCTTCCATATCGACTATTACAATAGTCCTCTCTTTTCCCTTAGAGATCTTCCTTGTTTGTCCCATGCTTTTTAAAATTCAGATACTGTCCTCATCTCTTCCACCTCTACCATGCATCTACCGCTCTTTCCTTAAAGAAATATTTCTGCATATTACTCCTGAGTCTATCCCTTCACCCTCATCCTATGTCCCCTCATAGCAGAACTTGCTTTCAATCGAAAGAGACTCTCCTCCTGTGCATTTATGCCATGGAGATATTTAAACATCTCTATCATATCTCCTCTATCCCGTCTTTCCTCTAAAATATACATATTAAGATCCTTAACTCTGTTCTCATATGCTTTATAACGAAGACTACTAATCATTTTAGTAGCCACTCTCTGCACCGACTCGAACCTGTTTATATCCTTTTGAAGGTGCGGTCTCCAGAACTGCACACAATACTCCAAATGAGGTTGCACAAAAGACTTATACAGAGGCATTATCACCTCCTTTTTTCTGCTAGCCATTCCTCTCCGTATGCACCCAAGCATCCTTCTAGTTTTGCCATGCCTTTTCTACCTGTTTAGCTACTTTAAGATCGTCAGAGACAATCATGCCCAAGTCCTGATGTTCTTTTATGGACAGTACTTTCCCCCCTACTCTGTACCGCTCCTTTGGATTGTTGCAGCCCAGATGCATGACCCTGCATTTTTTAACATTAAATCTCAGCTGCCAAATTCTAAACCATTCTTCAGGCTTAGCTAGATCCCTCCTCATGCTATCTACTCCTTCCTGGGTGTCTTCTCTATTGCAGATTTTGGTATCATCCACAAAGAGGCAAACCTTACCCGACAGCCCTTCCTCAATATCACTAACACAGATGTTAAAAAAAAATGGCGCGCACACACACACATACATGCACATAGCCCTGGCATGCCCCATGACACATACACGCATGCACTGCCAACACCCTCCATGACACACATAAACATGAACCCTGACATCCCTAATGACACATACACATGCACCCTCGATACCCCTTTGACACACACACACACACACACACGTGCATCCCTTAACACCCTCATGACATACACACATACAGACACATACACACACACCCCTCACCAACCCCCATGACACACATACACATGTATCCCCAACACCCCATCACATACACACATGCACGTGCAGCCTTGACACCCCTATGAAATACATATACACACACACACACATATACACACACACACCCCCTTCAACAACCCCCATGACACACATACACATGTATCCCCAATGCCCCATCACATACACACATGCGCGCGCGCGCACACACACACACACGTGCACCCTTGACACCTCATGACATACACACACACACACACACACATGCATGAACCCCAATGCCCCATGACACACACATGTACCACCAACACCCCCATTGCACGCACACACACACACACACTCCCTGTCACTCCCCATAATACACTCACATGCATCCCCACCTGCTTGATTCTGCAAGTGGGAGAAATGTGCCATTATGTCACACTGCAAATGTACGCTTTTCAACTTATTTATCTGCTAGTTCCATACTTGGATGAATCTATAGGATGTGAAATTTGACATTTTCCATTGAATACCGTACATTTCAGATATCATTTTTTGTTATTTTAATGGACAGGAAACACATTTCACACTTCAGTATATAGAAACCAGGTGTAATGATTTTCCTTCTTTTTGTTATTTTTATCTTTTTGGTTCATGTTAAAAGTTACCTTTAAGACAATTTTTTAGGCATGTTTCATCCATGCGATGGTGCCTATTGGGCAAAGTCCACCCATCTGTCTGTAAGTCTGTCTATCTATACACATAGGTTAGTTTGCAAATGGCCAGCAAGAAGAATGATACACGTAGGGTTGCCAACTGGCCGGTTTTCAGCCGGCCTGGCCGGTTTTTCCATGGCCAGGCCGGCTGCCGGCGCAGATGTAAAACCAGCCCTTCAAAAGCCGTTTTTTTGCTCTGGCCGCAAGATTGGGAGCAGCCAGAGCAAAAAAAACGGCTTTTCTTCTGACCCAAAGTAAAAAAATCCCACCCAGGGCCGGCCCACACACCGGAGGGCTTCAGAGGGAACCGGGGAAGCCCGCGCGAGGCCCCGGTTCCCTCTGTACAACCGCCAGCGTGAAGATCCTTTTCCTTCACGCTTCCCCAGCTCCCTCTAAAGCCCCTCAGACAGCCGCGGTGCTGGTCGGGGGGGGGGAGGCCAAGGACTGCATGGGCTGTGATGGGGGGAGGGCTAGGACTACAAATGGGCTGTGATGGGGTGGGACCTGGACTGGAAAAGGGCTATGGGGGGGGGGACTTGGACTGGAAATGGGTTGTGATGGGGGGGACCTGGACTGGAAAAGGGCTATGGACGGGGGACATGGACTGGAAATGGGCTATGGTGGAGGGAGGGGGAACTTGGACTGGAAATAGGCTGTGATTAGGGGGGCTAGGATTGCAAATGGGCTGTGATGGTGAGGGGGGCTAGGACTGCAAATGGGCTGTGATGGTGCGGGGGTGCTCAGACTGCAAATGGGCTGTGATGGTGGGGGGCCTAGGACTGGAAATAGGCTGTGATGGGGGACTTGGACTGGAAATGGGCTGTGATGGGGGGGGGGCTAGGACTGGAAATGGCCTGTGATGTGAGGGCTAGCACTGGAAATGGGCTGATGAAGAGCTGGAATAGGACTGGAAATGGGCTGATGTGGGGCATGGGAGAATGGGACTAGATCCAGGAGATCCAGGAGATCTCTGGCCGCTGACATGCTACTAATACCAATTGAATCCACAAAGCTCAACCAGATCACCACTAATAGGGCATTCTCAAACTATGCCCCCGTGTGCTGGAACAAACTCCCCCCATACATTAGAGCAATTAGGGACCTTAGTCAGTTCAGAAAAGCTCTCAAACACCAACTCTTCCTCTTACATTATACTCATCCTGATATCCCCCCCACCTTATTTCTCACCCCCCCCCCACTATATCAAACAGCCGCTATATGATGCAAAACTATACTATGTAGTCATATCTAACATGCAATGCAACTGAATTGTACATAGTTCCCCAAGTTTATGTATATTGACTTGGATTGTAGATAGTTTCCCAAAGCTTATCTCCATGTTAAACCCCCTGTTCTATGTAAACGACGGCCAATGTATCTGACCAAGTGTTATATTGTTTTAATGTAAACCGCACTGATGACAAATAGCGCGGTATATAAGAAATGTTAAATAAATAAATAAATAAAAATAAATAAGGGAGTGGATGCTGGGTGGGTCTAGAAGTATAAGGGAACTGATTTGGGGGGAGGACTAGAATGGATGGGGAATGAGAATGGAGAGAGGAAAAATATTTTGTGTGGAAGAAAAGTCTATGATGGGCCGGGTATTGGGAGAGTAAGAGGGGCTTGAGAATGGAAGGGTGAAATTTAAATGGATGATAAAGGAATAAGGAAAGAATTGGGGGAAAGAGCAAAAGGGAAACAATCAGTATGTTAAAGCAGAAATAGAGAGAGAATGGAAAACATCTAAAAGAGAAGAAAGGACAAATGGATAGCTCGCAGAAGACACGAAGAAACCAGAAGAAAGTGACTGGAGCAATTGCAACTGAAAAATAAAATGCCCAAACAGAAGGTAGAAAAATACTTTTTATTTTGAATTTATTAACTGGAATATGTCTGGTCTGGGAAGTGTGTATTGCTAACATCTTTGCGTTTTTGTTTAGTGCAAGAGGAAATTACAGTACTTTATAATTTTATTTCTCCAGTGTTGTACATTTCATGTTTGGATTTTGGGGTTCCCAGTTTAATTATTATCTGACCAAGGAAGTTAGCCTACACGTATCCACGGTAATTTTTGTGGGTGGGGCTGGGGACGGGACAGGGGTGGGACTAGGGGCGGAGAATGGGTGGAGCATGGCGAGCCACAGGTGTCGGGTTTTTCTCGGTGAAAAAGTTGGCAACCCTAAATACACGGTCATTGCTATGGCCAAATACCACAGTGCCTGCCAATGGAGAACCCATCCCTTGCTGGCAGGAAGTACACCCAAAAACCACTGTTGCTGCCAAAAATGACAGTGCCTGCCTGCATGGCTCCCATTTCTCACCAGCAGGAAACCAGGAGCTGTGGCCTTAAAATGCCAGTGTGAAGCTCTGTGCCCTGCTGACAATAAAAGTGGGTTGTATCAAAGAAGAGAAGGGGTGAAGCATCAAGGGTAGGGTTAGAGAGAAGAGAAGTGGGTAGTGCATAACAGAAGAGGTGGGGCAAGAAAGAAGGAAAAGAGAGGAGAAGTGGAGCATAAGAGAAGTGGTAGGAGTAAAAGAGGAAAGAAGAAGAGGGGTGGGGCATAAGGGGAGGGGCAAGCTTAGAAAACGAACAGAGAAGAGAGGGTGGACGGGAAGGAGTGAAAGGCAGTGAAAGGAGAGAGAGTGCAAAGTTGGGTGGGGGGGGGAGAATGTATGATTAGGTAGAAGGGATGAAAGGAGAGTGAAGGAGGGAGGATATTGAAGGGTAAGGAGAGGAAATAATACAAAAGGGTGAGAGGAACAGGGAGTGGGTGCAGGAGGACAGGAGAAAATGCAAAAATGCAAGGGAGAGAAGAGCCTACATACCACAGCCACACATGCAAAGAGCCCCCCAACACACACAGCCCCCTGATATGCATATGCAGGCATGCACACACGTGGCCCTTAGATATGTGTGCACACACACACACACACACACACACATGTGTATATAGACACAGGTCCCTGATACACACATGCACGCACACACACAAACACACACAGGTCCCCCTGACACACATGAATACAGAGTGCCCACCAAAGATGCAAATGCATGTGCCCATACATCCCCAACATACACAAAGACATACATACAGGCCTCCTAAACACACACACACACGACACATACAGTCCTCTAACACATGCATTGTTCCCTGATATATGCAAGTACACACACAGCCTCAATGCATGCACACATACATACCGTACTGTACCAAGCTACAAATGTGCCCTGTGCAACTCACGAACTTGGTGCCTGCCCTCCACCCAACCATGTGCAGGAACTCAGTTTGTTGGGCTTTCTGGAAGCCTGGTGATGTCATTGGTGCCCCTTCTGTATGTGCATCCTGTGCGGCTGCACCACTCGCACAGTCCTTGGTACAGCCCTACATACATAGCTCTCTAATACACATACAACTTGCACACAAATAGTCCCCTGACACACATGCACACACAAATGCAGCGCTCAGACAAATACTCCTCCACCTCCTCATTTCCCCAGGACCCATGACACACATACATACCCCAACATTCACACCTACTCCTACCCCCCAAACTCACACACCTCCACCTCCACAGTACACATCCCCACTCCCACCCCAACACACACATATCAATATACATACACATCCCCTCATCCTTTGACATCCCTTCACATGTCCAGCTAAACTCTCCCCATTGAAATAGATATGTAGATCATACCACTAATTATCTTTATCTTTATTTCAATCTTAATATACCGCTCAGACAGAGGTGCATCAGAGTGGTTTACAAAATAAAAGGATTTGTACTGCTAGTAAAAGGAAGCCAGGAACACCATAAAATAATAAGAAAGAGAGGATAGACGTAAAAGCGCCAAAGAGGCAGGTGCACTGCTCAGGGGAGAGGGAGGGGACGCTGGACGTCAGCGGGGGGGGGGGGGGAGGAGACAGGGGCAAATTGGGAGGTTGAAAGCAGAGCAGAAGAGGTGGGTTTTGAGTCGTGCCTTAAAGGTAATGTAGGAGGGTTTGAGGTGGAGGGTGAGAGGGGCGAGTTCCAGAGCCAGGGACCCAGGAAAAAGAAGGCTGAGGAGCGGGTAGATCCGAGATGGGCCTGAGATGGGGAAGGGAGGGATTCACACACACATATGCACCTCATTTATACCGTCAGTCCCTATGCCCAGAGAGTCACACATGCCCTGCTACCCTAGACAGACACACTTTACCGTGGCTGTTGCATTCATCCCCCACACAGACATATCCGAATCTCTCCAGGCTTCCATAAAATACATACTTAGGTGTTATTCTCAACTACCAGTTTTCTTTTTCATTGCAAATCATACAAGTGGTAAAAGCTTCCTTTTTTGCTCTCATGCAATCAGTCCTGTTCTTGACCTGTCAGCCCAAACTACTGTCCTACTGTCTACAGTTATTTCACAGTTAGACCACCGTAATATTTATTCAGGATTACCTCAGTATGAATTGAAACGGTTACAATAAGTCCAGAACACAGCAGAACATATTCTTTCTCATGCCAAGAAATTTGGCCATGTCACCCCCCCCCCCCCCTTCTTATTGATCACCACTGGCTCTCGGTCTCCTCTTGTATTAGATACAAAACTCTTCTTTGACGTATAAGGCTCTTCATGCCCCAGAATATCTGTCTGCTTTGATTTGTCACTACTACTACTGCTACTACTGATCATTTGTATAGTGCTACAAGGCAGCGCAGTACCTAGCCCTATGTGAGCGGTGCGGCCACACAAGGCGTACAGAAATAGGTGCGTATTTGGAGCTGCCAGCCTTAGCTCCCCCACACACACACACACACACACACTGCCTGCCATTAACCTGCCACCGCATTTCATGTTTTCTTGGCGGCGGCAATGGTGGTGGCAGCAGCAGAGCAGACATCCAATTCTAAAAAAAATCCCAGACAGTCTTTACAACTCCATGCTCGCATGCAGGTCTGATCCCTCCCTCCTCTGATGCACAACAGCAAGTGGAGGACCCCCAAACACATGAAACAAGGTTCTCTGGTCAGATGAGATGAAAACTGAACTTTTTGGCCATCATGGGAAACACCATGTGTGACGCAAATCCAACAGTTCCCATCACCCCAAGAACACAATTCCCACAGTGAAACATGGTGGTGGCAACATCATGCTGTGGGGATATTTTTCACTGGCAGGGACAGGAAAACTGGTCAGGACTGAAGGAATGTAGAATGGCACTAATTGCAGGGAAATTCTTGAGGAAAACCTGTTTCAGTCTGCCAGATATTTGAGACTGGGATGAAGGTTCTCTTTCCAGCAGGACAAAGATCCTAAATATACTGCTAAAGCTACGCTGGAGTGGTTTAAAGGGAAACATTTAAATGTCTTGAAATGGCCTAGTCAAAGCCCAGACCTCAATCCAATTGAGAATCTGTGGCATGACTTGAAGATTGCTGTATACCAACGCAACCCATCTAACTTGAAGGAGTTGGAGCAGTTTTGCCTTGAGGAATGGGTGAAAATGCCAGTGGCTAGATGTGCTAAGCTAGAGACATACCCCAAGAGACTTGCTGCTGTAATTGCAGCTAAAGTTGGCTCTACAAAGTATTGACTTTAAGAGGAGGGGATACCGATGCACACTCATGATTTCTGCTTCTTTTTTTTGTCTTACTTATTGTTTGTGTCACAATAGAAGATATTTTGCACCTTCAAAGTGGTAGGCATGTTGTGTAAATCACATGGTGCTAATACCCAAATCTCCATTTTAATTCCAGGTTGTAATGCGACAAAACAGGACAAACACCAAGGGGATGAATACTTTCAGAAGGCCACTGTAGTTTCTTCCAGGCATAAGGAGCAGCAAGATGAAAGGATCAAATCTGGAGTTGGCAGTAGAAGAAAAGGGCACAGTTAGAAGTGATCCACCAGAAGAGCGGAGTTCCCCAAGAGGAGTGTAGGGAGAGATAACAGAGGAAAGGTCGCAAGGAGCTGCAGAGTGAATGCACCTATAGGTCAGTAGGAGAATTTTGAACTGGATACGGAAACAGATAGGTAGCCAATGAAACGACTTGAGAAGAGGAGCTAGATGAGCATATCGAAGCTGGAGGAAGATTAGCCGAGCATCTGACTTTCTGTATTTGTGGATCTACCTCTTCTCTGTATGTGTACTGTTTAAAGCCATTGCCGCCACTGCTGGTCCCAGAGAGGGGTGACAGTGATGTCTATTGGCCATCCTCACATCATTGGCATTCTAGGCGACCGCTTAGCTTGTCTAATGCTAACGCCATTCCTGCTTATTCCAGAAGCTGACATATTCCACTTGTTAAATTAAATTAAAATAATTTATTTTCTCTTTTTTCTGTCTTTATTGTCTGGACAGCTTATTTTTCTAATTGTGTTGATCCAAGTATCTCTTTTCTGCATTCCTCATCTGTCTTCTCCTAAGTCCCTGTTCAAGGCCTCTTTTCCATTTTTGGTTTCTTCTCTCTCCTCCTGTCTTCTGTGCTTCTTCCCTACTTCTGTCTGAGATTGATCTTTCACTTTCAGTTTTCTTTTCTGCATTTCTTTTTTCTGGTTCTGTCCATTCATAGTTAGATTTCACCCCTCCTTACCCACTTTACCTGGCAGTCCACAATCTCCCTTTTTTTCACCTCTCACCTGTTCACCAGCTTTTCATGACCCTAGCTCTCACTCCTTCCCCAGTCTTCTATTAATGTAATTCATACTGGCCCCTATCCACCCTCTGTGCTTACCTCCTCTGTAGTCTTCAAATACTTTCCTTTGCCTCATCTCTCAGCAGTCCCAGCTTCTAATCTGCCTTTAGCTCTTTCTTCTCTTTTACCCTCTAGCCATTCTAGTGCCCCTCTTTCACCATTTTCCCAGCCCCATTCATGCCCTCTTTCCTTTCTTTCACAAACTCGTCCTCCCTAATGTCATTTTTCCCAGACTGTTTTTCTCTCCCCATTCCTTCAGATTATTTACTTCATCAGCCCCTCTCCACCATTCAGCCCCTTCTCGGACTTCTATCTCACACCTTCATTCAAAAGGGACTATGTAGTCGATATGGAAGAGCAGACTAGACAGGCCATATGGTCTTTTTCTGCCATCATGTTTCTATGTTTCTATACTCCCTAGCCCATTAAATGTACCTCCATTCATATTTACCTAAATGTGAAGTTTCCACTTCCCCCTTCAAATCTTCACTCAGTTTGAGCGTCTCAGCTCCTCTCTTCTCCAGGTTCTTAAGCTGCTCTCTCACACTATATCTAAGCCCCTGCTGTCCCTTCAATCCCCACCCAATCCCTGAGTACTGTTTTTCTTTGCTTTCTCCCACCACAAAATCCCCAAGACTTCCTTTTCCCACAATTCTCCCTTCAATCCCAGAGCTCCCTTTTCTTCACTTCAGAAATTCTCCTTCTCCTTAAACACTCCAGAACTGTTTACTGGTACTGATGATTCCCCTGTACCCTTCTTGACCTGACCCGACCCGACCAGCCATCGTGCCTCTATTTGCCATGCTGCTTCTCCTCCGGCCTAGTCAGCACCAATGTTTTTATTCCGTTTAAGCCTCCTTCAGGAACAGAGCAGGTGCTTTGAGCCCCCTATAGCCTACATAGTTCAAACATCAGCTCTTTGAACTATGCGGCACTCTGTCTACAGAGACTCATGGGGTTCAAACAGCTGATGACTGAACCACGCAAGCCATAGAAGACTCGTTAAAAGCACCTGCCCTACTGCTTTATGAGCCACAAACTGACTAAAAACTAGTGCTGGGAGGGAAAAGAAGTAGCAAGAGGAGCAGGAAATGCGTGATTGGGTCATAGTGCCTGTGGTTCTGCAAACTAATCTGGACTTTCTTTTTCTTGTGGTCCTGCACATCTCTTGGCCTCTCTTTTCAACAACCCTTCATGTTTATTATAGAAAGGCAGACACAGAGAATATGACAGCATATAAGGGCTATGAGGCTCAATTAGTCCGCCCAATTTCATTCCTGGTACAATGTCATTTGCTTCTCACAATCAAAGAACATAGTCTCAAAATGGGCCTGCAACTTAATGTAAAGAAGACAAAGATCATGACAACTGGCATAATCAACATGTTCATCGTTGAAGGAGAAGAAATTGAAATCGTGAACAACTTTAACCTACTTGGATCAACTATCAATAAAGAAGCAACAAGCAGTCAAGAAATCAGATGACGCATTGCTCTTGGCAGAATGGCTATGAAAGACCTAGATAAGATTCTCAAGAGCAGAGATGTCTCTCTCCATAGAAAGATTTGACTTGTTCAAGCCATGGTATTTTCAATAACATCATATGGATGTGAAAGCTGGACAGTGAAAAAGATAGACAGGAAGAAAATTGATGCCTTTGAATTATGGTGCTGGCGGCGAATACTGTGTATATCATGGACTGCCCAAAGAACAAACCAGTCAGTACTAGAGGAGATCAAACCTAAGCTTTCTTTAGAAGCTCAGATGACAAGACTTCGACTTTCATACTTTGGACACATCATGCGAAGAGAGAGATCATTAGAGAAAGACATCATGCTTGGCAAGATAGAAGGTAAACGCAAAAGAGGAAGGCCAGCAATGAGATGGATCGATACAATAACAGCAGCTACGGGTACCAGTCTGTCAACAATGAGCCGCCTGACTCAAGACCGAACACAATTTAGGATAGCTATCCAGAGGGTCGCCATGAGTCGACTCCGACTCGATGGCGCTTAACAACAACAACAACAGCGTAATAAACTCTAGCTCATCTCTGGCTTGCCCCTCACTTTTCAGCAGCTAGGGATTCTTTATGTCTGTTGAATGCTTTCTTAAATTCCATTACTGTTTTTTATTCTTCCATCTTGACTGAAGGGAGGCTCAATTCATCCAACACCCTTTCTCTAAAGAAATATTTTCTGATGCTCCAAGTGCTGTTCGACAAATCGTTCCATGCTTGTACTGAACTACATAGCAGAACTGGCTGTGGATGGCGTACAGTACATATTTCTGTGGGCTTGTCAAAGTCTGGAAGTTATTGAACAAGATGTCACTGCTAATTGCATGCTAAGTGAGGGAGGAAGTGAAAAATGGATGGCAACAGTAATGGGGCCCTCTGAACTCAAGATAGCTAAGGACATATGATACTGAGACAACAGGACTAGAATGAAACACATTAGAAGACTTGAAAGGTTAATTCAGCAAATCTGAGTCCTCTAAGAGCTCATTTTGATAAGAATACCTTAGATTATCACAGAAACTGGCTTTTAGATGAGCAGATTCTCCAGATCCTGATATTTTATCCTGGTCATTGTTATCTAAGGGTATAGGTTCTGGGCCATTTGTTGATCCATGGATATTGTCATAACTAGAAAACTGAATATTTTAAAATCAAAATTGGCCAGCTTATAAGAGAAAGGGATTCTAGGTAAAGGTAGTAAAATTCAGCACTATAGCTCTCATGTCTAGATACTGATTAAAGGGAATAATTCTACGATCAAATCACTTAAATCTCTCTTTGTAGTGCAGCTCTCGTGGATGTCTTAGGTCATACTGGCACTGATATTCAGCGGCTGCCGCTGCCAGATAAAATAAAGCACTTTGTCTTGATAGTCAAATGTGCTATATGTTTAGGTAATGCTCTTGAATCTACATTTGGGGGTAATGGCATCAGCGCTTCAACACATAAGTCAGGCCTGCTCTTTTCCAAGTGAGCACACGTTCAATTACAGGCCGGTTCATCTTTGTTCTCACTTTTTCTGAAGTCCACATGTAGTACTTTTTCTCCACATCCCCCAGCATGTCTTCCTCTGCTTGTTGGCTGTGTCTTGTCTCTTGTGCTTATACATAGAGGCATCAGAGAGCTGGAGCTCAGGAGTGGGCAGTTCAGGACCAATCTTTATATTATTCAGATGCTGCCACATACATTTACACCTGCTCCGAAGCTGGTGCAAATACAAGTGTGTATTCTAGGCTGGTAACTCTGCATTTTACAAAATGTGTGGGTGGTTTGTTTTTTTACTTAATCTAGATAGGGCCTTTCAGAGTATGCTGGTGGTTCTATTGATAAAGAAGACTCTGCAGAATCCTAGGTCGCGATACCAGAGGGATGATGGGGCAGGATCTTAGGATCCTGTTGGTGCAGGGAAATGGAGACTGTCAAGGAGCTTCATTGTACTGGGAAGGAAGGAATCACTGTGATTGGATGGTACTTTAAAATATTTGGGTTCAGTCACAAGAACATCATGGTTTGGGAGAACTGGCTCTGAGCACAAAGATGGCGCCTAGTTTTGGCTGCACAATTTTATAAACCTCTGCTTAGTTAATGTGCATTTTTATGCCTGTATTACATGCCTATTTTATATAATCAAGTATACGCATACTTGACTTTATAAAATACCTGTAAATGGATGAAATGTACATAAATTCAAAGCATGACCACTTACACCAGCCCAAACTCTACTCTTGTGCACACCCACTGTGAAAGTAAGCATGAGCAGATGTGTGCATGCACTTACGGAATAGTTACTGTGCCATTAATGTGTGTAAGGGGCCACATACACACTTGCATTGTTTATGTGTAAATCTAGGCAGCTTCTTATACAGTAGTGTCAGACGGCTGCCTGGGTGAGAATCTTCACAGTCTCGGCAAGTGCATATCTCTATATGATTTGCAAGGGATTGTGGGCAATGTAGTTCATTCACACCAGACACAGCTGCTGACAATAATTTAGTTGTGCTCTTGGGTAAAGCCAATACGATTTTTATTTATGGGGTTATTTCTCCCAACACAGATGCTTGGTAGCACATAAAATCAGGTAACTTGCTTTCAGTGTTAACTTGGAAAAACAAAGTCAAAATCAGGAAAACAACAAATGAAAAGCCACAAAGCAAGAAACAAACTGTTCTTTTCAGGTTAACTTCTGATTACTTCCCACATAGATACAGAAGTGATTCTCTCCTAGCTCACAAGCAATTAGGTAAGGCTTAATTGCTAGCAGTCACCAGCTGAAACCCCTTAGCTGGCTTGCCTTCCACTGTGTGGGTCAAATCCTGCTTCAGGAGCTTTTCTGAGTAGATTAAAGAACAAATTTGTATTTCTTTGTGATGGTTGCTGTACTTTATAACAGAAAGTTACCAACGGAGTTTAGATAGAGAGCAGTCCATATAAACACATTCTTCATCTGCAATCATTCCCCCATCTTCAACAAGCATCGGTTCAATATCATGGATTGGCACAGATGAATCTCTCAATGGAGCATTTTCAGGAGAATACTTGTTTCCCTGCTGTCTTTCAAGGTTATAGCTAGGGCATAGATCAGTGTTCATACCTGAGCTTCCATTGCTGCTAGAGTTCCTCTCTATATAGCCTGGCCAGTATGTAGTCCAGTTCTTATGTCCAGCCTTCCAATCCAGATCCCTGGACACTGGATCTCTCTTCACATACCTTCTGGCACGGGTCTTAGGGTCCCTTCCATGTGCAGCCGTCTCCCTCACAGGTAGCGTCTGGAGATTCCTAGCTCTGCAGCACCATTCCTCTGGCTTTCCCCAGTCCAATGGTGTATGCTGGCCCTTGGAATACCTCCCAGTATACCTACTGCTTTGGACTCTTCTAGACCTCTCAAAGGCTTTTCTCCTCTTTCTTCCAGAGGGTCTCTTTCCCTCTCTGTCCGTCCGGTTTGGCTTCTGCTTCTGATAATCCTTCAGATGAAACTGAGGATAATTCTCTGGATATCCAAGGTGATCATGAAGATGGTCATCTGTAGAATAAACTCTACTCTTATTCTGCTTAGATGAGTGTTCCTCCCTAACACAGCGCAGCTGTGCTGAATCAGGCCCTGCCCTTTGAGATGAGTGCTTAGGGATTACCTCATAGCCCTCCTGATTGAACACACGTTTCCCCACTTCAGCTCCTCTAATGGCTGTTGGAAACCTGGTGCATTCTGGGACTGGTAGTCTTTTATGGGAAAATTCTGTTTTCTTATTTCTACCAGAACTGACAGGTTGCTTGTTCAGAGTCACTTCACCTTTTTTATAGCTCCTTCCTGAGCTATGATAAGCTTCCTTATCACAGTAGTTATCCTCCTAATGCTGAAAATCATTATCAGGTACCTAAATTCTTCTTCTGACTTAGATCCAGTGATGGGATTCTGCTGGATCAGCCCGTTTCGAGCAAACTGGGTCCTGCTGCAGGCCAACGGCCATGTTGCTGCACCTCAGTGGAGGGCAGCAGCCCAAGCGTATGGACGCTGCAATGCCTCCATGCAAGGTGGAGCAACCCTGCCGTCATGCAGGTGGGAGGGCTGGGAGCAAACCGGTTCCTCATCAGTTTGGATCCCACCACTGCTTAGATCCACATTTGCCCACACAGTATTTAAACCCTGCTAAATTTAGCTGTCTTACGAATTTAGGAATGCAGCTATAGGAGAAGTGGCAGGAAAATTTTCACTTTGGAGGATCTAGTGACCCCAGTGCAGCCAACACCACAGCTCTCAATATCACTATTAAGACACCAAGTGCCCCACTTCTCTCACAGTACCAAGTTTCTTATCACCGCTGCCTACTGCTGGCACATTGGATGCAGCCCGCTTCCGCCGATACCAATGCTTCTGCCACTGATACGACCACTTGGCAATGCATAGTGTCCCTGGGACACATTACTTGATGCAATGACCTTCAGTGCTATGAACGCAGAGCTCGAAAAGGCCCAAAGCCGTAGCCTCTGCACGCCCTGTGTTCTGACTCTTCTTGTGGCCACTGTTTATTCTACAGCCTCTAAAATTTTCTGGACAGACAAAAAGTGGATCTTGTAATAGGAGTAAAGACCATGATAGCAGAGTGTATGCTTTACAGAGAAAAAAAATGCTGCCAAGGATGAATGTGCTTCGTTCAGGTACTCACGCTGTTGTTGACCAATGCAGTGGATTAGTGTCAGATTCCCCGTGGACTGGCTGAATAGTCCATTTGCTGGAATTTGCAGTGAGATCAGTGCCATTTTCTGACTGCTTCTGATAGGAATATGATAAGTTTAGTATTTTCAGGCTTGAAACTGTCTGCACGAATTAATTCTGGCTCCTCAAAGGGGTTTTTTTTCAGTCTCTTCCAATTTGGCCATCTCCTGCTGAAGGCAGAGAAAATAGCTGCTTGGCAGATTTATTTTATTATTTATTTATTTAAGCTTATTTTTATACCGCCTTTCTACCATGGCTTAGATTCATATCCTTCATTTCCCAGAGTTTTTGTCTCGCCTTCATTATGGAGAATGTCACATGAAATATCAGAACAAAGCTATATGCCACCATATCATTGTAATACTTTTTATGTAAATAAGAAGAAAATTCTATTTTTTTTTTCAAACTGCTGAATATATCTCTTGGTCTAGCAAATTCTATTCCATAGGTGAAAAAACTCTTCAGAGCAAGCTGATCACTTATTGCTTATTCATCAGCTCATGCATACTTACTTTGCTGCTGTTTCCACACAATTTTCTATAGGAAAGGGACCATATAGTTTAATTTAATTCAACAAGATTATTTATAGCCCACTATTGATAAACAGCGTCAAATGAATATTTTAGCAGCTACCCTTGTGCACTGAGAGTGATTTTTGAAATACTTTGCAAATGCAAATACAATGTGTGCCTTTGGAGTCAATACTGCAGCCAGTTAGAATTTCTTCTCATTTATATAAGAAATGAAAGGTCCTTAAAGGATAAATTGTTTTCTCTTTCTTTTTTTCTACATGATTCTAACCTCAATTATTAGCCTGGATAATGCTACATTTGTAAATGCTGCTGTTGTCACACTACTAAGTTAATAAGGGTCAAAATAAATCATCTCCATATTGTCAGATAAGGGAGATGCTATTTACTGTGGGCCCAATATTCCAAGGCATCTACATGATTTACAGAGCTGTAACTTACAATCCAACAGAACGCCCCTAGTAACTATCATGCCTTAATCTTCTATTATATGCACCTTATCAGCTCAGCAATAGTGAGAAGCATTTTTGTTGCTCAAAGATATTCTTGAATTCTGGTGGAGCGAGTGTATCCGTAATCCCTGAAGAAGCCTGGTGGCGAAACAAAAGCTTTTGTTGGATAACTTTTGGATAATTCTTTGTGGAGATTAAAGTAGTCTTTGATACCGGCCAGATCTGGATATTGTTCAGATAAGTGATCATATACTAGCTTTTTGAGCATAGATTTGCTGAGTTGTAAGAGTGTTCTCTCTGCTTTATTTTAGGTGAAACGGACTGCATTCCGTGAATCGGGTTGCATTTCATAAGTTCCGGTGGTGGGTATCATATGATTTACCAGATAGAACTACAGACACTTTCTTTGCAGTAGTGTTTGTGTGTTTGAGTAGTGAAGAATCCTAAAAAGTACTTTTGTGGATGTTATTGAATTTGGCTGTAATTGGAATTAAAGATTTATGTGAAAATATTTTAAGGCTTTAGACCTATGATGTGAGTGTCCGCCATTTCCCTATGGTGACAAGTTTCGCCATATGTAGGGTAAGGTTATCCTGAGGTTTTTGTATGTCATATTGAATTGTAGTAGAATCAATCTGAGCTAATAAGGTGCATATAATAGAAGATTAAGGCATGATAGTTACTAGGGGCATTCTGCTGGATTGTAAGCTGTAGTTTTCCCCTAGGCAGTTATATTTATTGGTTTACAGAGCTGTAAACCATGTAAATACCCCTAAACTGAATATTACCAAGTTAATGCTGCTGCATATACCCAAGTAATGCCCAAATAATCAGGGTGTATGAGAAGTGGAGCAGAGGCAGAGTCAATCGCAAACTGGTCAGCGGCAATATTGAGATGCTGCCCGGTTTGCGATCTGCGGTGAAAGCCAGGCACAGGAAACCCTGGCCTAACTTTCACTGCGTATCACTAACCGGGCAGTGGCTCAATATTGCTACAGACCAGTTAGCAATCGGGTTCTGCAGTGACCCCAGATATGACCCCGACATTGAATATCCACATTTAATATTCAGTGCCAGTGGCTAGCCACAGTAATCGCTCTAGCCACCGGCGCTGAACGTCGGGCCCTATATCTGCAAGAAAGTGTGATACAGCTCTACTTCTTGTACCATGATCTACCACTTCTGAACTAACGTGAATTCAAGCCTCCTCAGTTGGCAAGAAGGAATATATAAGCATATACTTTCTATAATTCAATTTGTGGAGCTAGCACATATGATCTGTAATAAAATAAAACTCCTTTGGAAGGATACATCTAGGAGAATGGAAAGGAAACACATTGGAGAGCAAGCGGATCAGGATCCAAAAGTAGCCTCAAAGAGGTGAGTTTTCAGCCTGGATTTGAAAAGGGACAGAGATGAAGCTTGACAGACAGACTTGGGTAGTTTATTCCAGGCATAAGGAGCAGCAAGGTGAAAGGATCAAAGTCTGGAGCTAGCAGTAGAAGAGAAGGGCACAGAAAGAAGTGCACTGCCAGAGGAGCAGAGTTCATGAGGAGGGGTATAGAAAGAGATAAAAGAAGAAATGTAGTGAGGAACAGCAGAATGAGCGCACTTATAGGTCAGTAGGAGAAGTTTGAATTGCATATGGAAATGTATAGGAAGCCAGTGAAGTGACTTGAGAAGCGGAGTTATATGAGCATATTGAGGCTGGTGGAAGATTAGCCATGCAGCTGAGTTTTGAACAGATTGAAGGGGAGAGATGATTCAGAGGGACACCAGAAAGGAGGAAGTTGCAATAGTCTAGGCAGGAGGTCACTAAAGCATGCATGAGAGTCTTAGTAGTGTGTTCGGAAAGGAAGGGGTGAATTTTGCTGATGTCATAGAGAAAGAAATAACAGAGTTTAGTTATCAGTTGGATGTGTGTGGAGAAGGAGAGGGAGGAATCAAAGATGACCCCAAGATTGCAAGCCGAGGAAACAGGGAGGAGTAGAGCATTCTCCAAAGAGATGGAAAAAAGAGGAAGGGGAGAGGTGAGTTTAGGGGGAAAAAATAAGAAGTTCCGTTTTGGTCATGTTCAATTTCAAACGGCAGTGAGACATCTAAGTAGCAATGTCAGATAGGCAGGCAGAGATCCAGGCCTGAATGGCCGGTGAGATTTCAAATGTAGAGAGGTAGATCAGAAAGTCATCAGTGTAATAGTAGTAGAGGAAGATCCACCAGAACAGTCACTGAAAGTACAATGGGAGAGATAAGAAGAGAACCAAGATAGCACAGAGCCCTTAAATCCAAGAGAGGACAAGGTATCAAGGAGAAGGTAGTGGTCAACAGTGTCAAAAGTAGCAGAAAGGTCAAGATGGATGAGGATCAAGTAAAGGCCCTTGGATTTTGCCAGGAACAGGTCACTGGAGATTTTGGCAAGAGCTGTTTCAGTAGAATGGAAGGGACAAAAGCCAGATTGCAAGGGATCCAGAAGGACTTGGGAGGAGAGAAAGTCAAGGCAACAGCGGTGAGCCGCACGTTCAAGTAGTTTAGAAATGAAGGGGAGGAGGAAGATAGGTCAATAGTTAGAAGAATAAGTAGGGTCAAGTGAGGGTTTTTAAGGAGAGGTGTGACCATAGCATGCTTAAAGGCTGCAGGAACAGTTGCAGTGGAGAGCAATAGGTTGAGAATATGAGAGACGGAAGGGATTACAGTGGAGAAGATGGAGCTTAGGAGATGGGTGGGAATAGGATCAGAGAAGCAGGTAATGAGTTTGGAGGAAGAAAGAAGGTGTGTGGTTTCCTCATCAGAGATCATAGAAAAGAAAGAAAGGGTAGTAAAGGTTGAGGGCAAAAGTTGGGAGTGAAGGGGGAAAGAGGGGATGGAGCTCATCTTGTGGGGTACTGGAGTGTGATCTTGTGGACTTTGTCATGGAAATAGTTGGCCAAGGTTTGGGCAGAAAGAGAAGGAGGGGTCAGATTTGCATACAATGGGGAAAATGCATCTAAATCTCTCTCATGCATGTCCATTATGGCTATTCTGAAAACATGATTGGCTAGGTGTATCCTGAGAATTGGCTGCAGAACCCCTGCTCTACATTCATAATGCCTGAGAGCTTTTTAAAACTTATTTCTCACTGCCTCTGAGACAAATACAGTGTTGCCTATCTGTCTCTCAGAGCCCTATCTTGATCTTTTGATCATTTCTATAATTTTATTACACTTTTTGCACTTCGTCAAAGTCAATTTGTATAGCAACAATTTGCATTCACTTTTTCTAAAGAGAAACAGGTGCACTGCTACTGCCTTGTTTCACTTTCCTACTGAGTAGTTGATGTCATCAGTTATGGGATTTGGGAGAAGGGAAAAGGGAAGCAGTGAGAGACCTCTTTGACTTCTTTTTTTTGTTTGTTTATTTTTTATTTTAACTGGAACTTTATTTCACGCCAATATACAAACATCATATCAAGCAGCAATGTCAAGCCTAAGCAGGCAGTGGAAGCAGTGGAAATTTAGAGGAATACAGAAGCAACAAGCCCTTAGCATAGATGCCCACCTGACCAGTCAATCACAGGCAACCATTGTCCTAACCCTTCCCCCATACAACCCCTCTCTTCAGAAATTTTAATTGAAACCAGCTTCATAGCCATTTATACCAAGACCATTGTGGGGTTTTATGGTTCTGAAATACAAAACACTCTGCTTGTGCCAAAGAATGCATAACATTAACCTATTGCTAAATGTCGATGGCTGGTCCCCCACCCAGTTTTGGAAAATAGTCTTTTTTATCCCCCAGATACCCAAAAGAACAAATTTCTCTCCATCTTACCCACCTTCTGGTCATGGAATGGACCCTTATCCCCCAGCATCAGCAGCCCATAGGTCCACTCTGTGCGTTTCTGAATGATAGTCTCCAGCCCTTCCAAGGCTTTCCCCTAGATCTCCTCAAGAGCGAGGCATTCAAGAAATGTGTGGCAAAACATCTCAATACCTGTGCAATATTTCTCACACTGTGCCAATCTCCATGTGCCCTGCTCTGCCCCTCTTGCCCTGGTAAGGTAGCTACAGTGTAAGATCTGATACTGCATCTCTCTATACCCGGCATTACTGGTAACCTCAGCCACCACCTGAAAGGCACCCTTCAACTGTTCAGTCTACACATTTTCTGTGAGGTCCTTAGCCCACTGGGTGGTAAAGCTCTCTAAATATTGGGAGTCCAACATGTCATGCAGCATCCTGGTACAGTTCGACAGCATGTTCACCAAGGAGCCAAATAGCACAGATCCTCATCTGCTTCCATGCTCACCAGGCTCCCCGGCAATGTGCCATCCACCCAGCATCAGTAATGCTGAGCCTGCAAATACTGGAAATGGTGTGAGGCTGGCAGACCAAGCTTCCCCCACAAACAATCAAACATGGGGAAAGATCCCTGTCCTCATCCCAACAACTGCCTCACATCTAGTCGGTCTGGAATCTCCCACTATTGGAAAACAGGTGGGTTCCACTCCTAGTGCAAATCCAGGGTTGCCGATGAGTTGCAGAAAGGAGGTCATCTGCCAACTGGGCCAACTCCATGCCGCCCACCACCGCCACACCATCCAAAGGGGGTTAATCAGAACCCCAAACTCTATGGTGTGGTGGAGCACGCTCAGAAGTCGGTATGGTCGACTCCAGGTGTCCAACGGTCCCTTTGGAATGTAGGGGTCAATTCTGTGTAGGGCACCATAGATCCACCTCATTAAGGCCACAACATTGTACACCTGCAGATCCGGTTGTACCACTCCTCCCTTTTTCGTGAAAGGATCAGTTTAGCATAGCCAATATGGGCTCTGCGATCCCACCAAAGAAAAGAGCAAAATACTTCTTTCATTTGGTCCACCTCCATTCAATGTACCCACAGTGGCAATATCTAGAGCTGATAAAGGATCTTGGGAAAAATCGCCATACTAACCAGGGCTATCCAGCCATAGAGAGATAAAGGCAGATCCCTCCACTTCTCACAGAGGTGTTTGATTTGTTGAAGTTTGTCCTGGATATTTTTCTGGTAGACCACTCGATGGTCACTGTGGAGATAAATACCCAAGTACTTAAGGGGTGCTGTCAACCAATGAAATGGCAGGTTTCCAAGGTGGTGCCTGCCTCCTCTTGCTTCACCCACGAGTTGTGCCTCAGACTTGTTTGCGTTGATGTGAAGACCCAAAAAACTACTGAATCGGCACATCAAGGCCCTGCTGAGAATAGGCCATGCTAACCAGTATGTTGTCCACAAAAAGGCTGATCTTGCAGTCTTGCTCCCTAATGCACACTCCTGGCAACTCTGGCGCCTCCCTGAGTTTGATGACAAAGGGTTCCAATGAAAGAATGAAAAGCAGAAGAGACAATGGTAGCCCTGGCAAATTTCACGCTGGAGCTCAAACGCTTCCATCAGCCAACCATTGACCAATAGTTGTGCCCATGGCTGTCATATAGCACGTACACCCAGCTGATAAAGTGGCCACCCATGCCAAACCTACGCAGAACCCAAAACAAATAGTCCCATGCCACCTGCTCAAATGCCTTCTCAGCATCTAAACTCACTACCGCCACTTTCTGTCCTTGGGGGCGATGCTGCCAAAACAGCGTCAGAGTGCACACCATATGACCATATGACTTGCTGCCCCAGGCCTCTTCATGAAACCCACCTGGTCCAAGTGGACCAGGCCAGGTAACAATGCCCCTAAACGTCCGGCAAGGACCCTCTCCAATATCTTCAGGTCTTGGTTAAGCAAGGATATTCGGTGATATGCATCGACCCTTTCTGTATCCTTGCCCAGCTTAGGCAGAAGAATGACCAGAGCACAATTGGCAGCCACATCGAACGCTCCCCAGCCATATGCAGCCTCACCCATGGCACTGTTCACAGGAGCCACTTCTGTTCCCAGAATTTTGTAAAATCCGGGCCCAGACCATCAGGGTCCAGGGCTTTTGGCAGTTGCAAGTGCTGAATGCCGGCCAACACCTCTACCGCTATGATCAGCAGATCCAAGGTGGCCCACTCCTCTGTGCTAAGCTGCGGCAGTGGCAGGGAACAAAGGAACTCCTCTCATACCCGCTCTTCAGATGGTTCCACACTGTAGAGCACTTGGAAAAAATCCATGAACCAGTGAGCAATTTCCTAAGTATTCAGGGCCAAGGTGCCATCTTCATTGCAAAGCTTCATCACCATGCATCGAATTTTAAAGGGTTTGATGAGATTGGCAAGAAGCTTCCCAGATTTGTCCCCCCACTGGTAGAGCTAGTATTTGTACATGCAGATACTTTGTGGTGTCCGTTGTTGCAAGAGTGCATTGGCTTTGTTACATTGCTCCTGAAGGAGCTTCAAGTGTGCCGACCCTCTCGAGGCCACATATTGGGCATGGCAGCACTTGCAGCTCAGTAAAGAGGCGCTAGCTTTATTGCCTCTTCCTAAACCACACATAGCCAATAAGGTAGCCCTGCAAAACTGCTTTGGCGGCTTCCCAATATGTAATGGGCCCCACCTCTTCTATGCTGATTTTAGTCACATATTACTGCCAGCATTTACGAAAAAATTGGCAGAATTCTGAATCCTGGCTCCACACCGTGTTCAACCTCCAGGTCCAGTCCTCCTGGTTGACTAGGCCGACAAGATCAACATGAATGGCTGCATGGCCAGATAGCAGCCATGGGTGGATATCACTGGTCCCAAAAAGGCATTCTGTAATGTGCAGATAATCAATACGCGCAGAGGTTTTTTTGGAGCTGGAGTGATGTGTATAATCCATGTCCATTGGATGGAGAGTATGCCACCCATCAATAAGCTCCAGCTCCCAACAGAGAAAATTGCTTCCTCTAGAATCCTGCCCTTTTGGCACTGCTCGCAGGGGCTGACAGTCAATGGTTGGGTCTGCCACCATGTTAAAATTGCCCCCTAAAATTAGTAAATACACAGATTGGTCTGCCAGCCCCCCCCCCCCCCACCAGCTCCATATAAAAGACATGCCAGTAGAAATTCAGCCATCGATGCTGCACAACACTAGGTTCTTGCCTTGGAGGACTCCCCAGACCAAAACATAATGGCCCTCCTTACCCTGCACCACCTTGTGGGTCTCAAATGCAACCCGTCTGCCAATTAAAATTGCCAACCCATGCTGCCTCATCAAGTAGGCTGCCCTGTGGACCTCGCATACCCACCCCTTTTTAGCTTTGTGTGATCTTCCTCTGTGAGATAAGTTTCCTGTAAAAGGGCAATGTCAGCTCTCAGTTTTTATAAATATGTAAGGACCTTCTTCCTCTTTCCCGGAAAGTTAAAGTCGCTGACATTCAAAGTGCTCAAACAGACTTCAGCCAGAGTCTAGGATGACTGTCGGTGTCATCCATCGAATCACTTCATATTTAAACCCCCCAGAGCCTCCCAGCCGGACTCTATGAGGGTAACCCAAAACAATGATCATATTAAACATACTCAATTCCCTTCCCTGATGAATGTTGCTTCTCCCTCCCCCCTATAAACCTCTGCCTTCCCCCTCACTCCAACTATATGCTCTCTCTCTTTCTGTGTCCCCCACTCCCTCCCCCTTCCCCTTCTCCCTCCCCAACCCCTCCGCATTCACACTGCCATACACCCCAGCTCTGCATCAACCACTCTCCAGACACGTTACCCTCTTGCCCCCAAAACATCCCAGCTCCCACTCTCCATTCACCTTGCTAAGGGCTCCTGCACTCCCTCTTCCCGTTATCCTGGTAATCCACATCCACCTACCCGACCCATCCCCACCCTCTCCACAACAGCTCACAGCAATCAATACACAATCCAACAAGTATAAAACAACAGGTGTGAAATAAGTTCCAGCCACAATTTCAGAGTCCCTGGCCATGGCTAACCCAGATTAGGCTGCCATCCAGCTGGGCTGCCCTGCTGTCACTCTGGGTGACCATCTCTCAAGCAGTCATCAGCCATGCCAGCGGCAGTCTCCTGGCTGCCATGTTTTCAGCCTAGCCGGTTCAGCATTCTCCCAGTCATAATGAAGGATGGGGTGATAATCCATGTTAACCCATCATTGGGCCCACAACAGTTAGGCTGCAAAGTGTCACTTCCAAAGTCACAGATGGCCCACATACAAAAAATTAATCTCCTCACTTCAAGCTGTCAGCAGCTTGGCCTTCATGGAATCACCACCCTTCTTCCACACTGTTCCGTGCTGTACCTTCAGTCGGTAAGGAAACAACGTGAACGAGATACCCCTCAGCTGCAATACCACACAAACAGGCATGAATTCACGGTGCTTCAAAGCCACTCGGGATGAATAATCATTGAACAACAGGATCCCATGATTCTCGTACTCCAATGACTTATGCTGCCGGTAAGCTTTCAGGATATGTTCCTTCTTCACTCAGACTAGGTAGCAGGTGGTGGCAGGCCACGGCTTGGAGCTCTCCTCCCTCCTAGGCCCCACTCAGTAGGCTCTCTCACAGTGCCATGAAGATTGCTCCCCCTGCAGACCCAGAGCAGCCAGGAGTCATTGCTCATAAAAATCATAAAGTTTGGCATCTGTCAAAGTTTCAGGTAGTCCCACCACCCGAAGGTTGTTACGCAGGCGGTCGAGCAGTTTTTTGTATCCGACTGACAGCTCTGCGACTTGTGCTGCTAGCCACTCCGTACTGGATTCTTGTGTGGTCACTCGCTATTCAAGTTCAGCCAATTGCTGAATTTGCACCTCGGATTGCTCCCGGATTCCATCAACGGTGGACTGCAGCTTATTGAAACGGTCTTCAAGCTCAGCAAATATCGGCTACATACCATCTGGATATCTCCGCTGCAAGTTCCCCAGTGTTAAGTAGGACAGCACGTAGCAGTTCAGCGTTCATTTTGCAAGCAGGACTCAGCTGCTTCACAGATCATGCCTTTAGCGATCTTTTTGGCGTGCCCCTCAAGCCACTCACTGGCTCTAATGCTGCAGTGACACTCGCGCACCTCACCAATTGGGGGGTGGGTGGTCCTGGGATGGTATGTTGCCGATATTTGCTGATTTTCAGGGCCCTAAGTCGGGAGCTCTAGCCAGTCATGTCCTCCTCCCTCGCTTGCATCACGTGACCCCCCACGTGAAAAGATTCAGCATGATTGGTGAAAGGCCTCACACTTCTGCACTCTCCACAGTCATGTTTACTGATGAAACCAGATGGCATAGAGGAGGATTTGGGTCATTCCCCCACTTGGTATTTTAATTCAGATCAAGGTTTACAAACTGAAAATGACTTCATTTGTTGTGTCCTAGGATTTGTCCCTAAATAAATGCACATCCCGGGGACATGCTATTGCTTTCAAGGAGCTGCCCACAGACTATCTACAGATTTCTGAGGAAAGCTGTGACTGTTTTTGATATGTGATGTAATTGCAAATTCAATATTTAAACTGAGGAAACATAGATTTATTGTGTGGTACATGGACATTAGGTCCTATGAAAAAGACTTTTATTGATTCTATTTGATTTCATTTCCTCATCATTCTACATTGGGATAAGAATATCACAACTGACTCATTCCTACCATTGGCGATATTGCTTCTGCTTCTTTAGTTGTTGATTAGTGAAAAATGTTGATTGGGTTTGAAATCAAAGGCTCATTTTACCTTCTGTTAGTAACATTAGCACATTTCTATGCTATAAATAGGATATGCAGCAACCTTTCTCTCACACTTAGATTTCTCACTGTTTTATGCATACGCTTTCACCCTACAGTCTTGCATCATCATTTATTACAGTTGAAATGCCAGTGTATCAAAAATGCCAAAGATGTAAGACAGTGCACTTAAACCCAGTGTTAATCACGTCCCCGTCTGCTTAAGTATTTCCACGGTTCACATTGATCATTTCTTGAAAAAAGTTTTGAGCAAACGTTTTCTTCATCTACCAGATTTTGCATTAAAGGTTATCGCCATTCCCAAAAGGACATTTCTTGATCTTAAATATTGATCCTTAGAAAGAAAATGTGGTAAGTGCTAATTAGTGTGAATAGAAGAAGGATGTAATACTATGAAACAATTCTACATTTCTTTGACAAAGAAGAGAGTGTTTTTTTAATTCTGCATATTATACAGGATGGACAATCAGATTTTGAGTGGAGGACAACTGTCGAGATGGTTTTGGTTCCTAGGGACTAAATTGGCCTCCTTGAAAATTTACTAGGGCGGAAAACATAAATTTATACTCAAAAGTTCATTAAACAGCTAAAAAGGGGGTGGCAATGGGGCAGGTTTAGGATTAGGAAATATACAGTATTAGGAGCTTAGCAGTGACTTTCTGCACTAGGCAAATGAAATTTAGAAGCTTAGGGCCAGATATTCAAAAAGCCGATCGCCTAGATTTAGACTCCTAAGTTAGGATTTTAAATGGTGTAACGTAGTATTAACTCCCAAAACAAAGGAAGGGTAATTCACCTTTAGGAGCTGGTTTTATAAGGGAGTCACGTAGAGATATGTGCCATTTACGCACCTAAGTCCCTATTTTCAAGGACTTACATGCATGAATGAGCACTTGTGCATATAGTTTAGGCAACCGCTGTTTGGTAAGTATGTGTGTAAGAATGATCGCTGTGGGCATGCACAAAGGTGAGGTTTGGGTAGAGCATGAATGGAGTTAAGTTATACCATGCTGTAATTTACATGCATTCTCGGAAAATCTTGGCGCTGCCATAGGACAGGCATTGAATATTGTGTGCAATTCTGGTCGCCGTATCTTAAAAAGGATATAGCGATTTTAGAAAAGGTTCAGAGAAGAGCCACCAAAATGGTAAAGGGGATGGAAGGATACTCCTATGAGGAAAGGCTAAAAAGGTTAGGGCTCTTTAACCTGGAAAAGAGACGGCTGAGGGGAGATATGATAGAAGTCTATAAATTAATGAACGGAGTGGAACGGGTAAACGTAGATCGATTGTTTACGTTATCAGAATATAGAAAGACTAGGGGACATGCAATGAAGCTACAGGGTAAATTATTTAAGACTAATAAAAGAAAATATTTTTTCACTCAACGTGTAATCAAACTCTGGAATTTGTTACCAGAGGATGTAATAAAGGCTGTTAGTGTAGCTGGGTTTAAAAAAGGTTTGGACAAGTTCCTGGAGGAAAGGTCCATAAACCATTATTAAGAAGTGACCGAAGATATCAATGCTTGACCCAGTACAAGCATTGTGGAACTTGTGTCTCTTGGGGAAACTGCTAGGTACATATGACCTAGATTGGCCACTGTTGGAAACAGAATACTGGGCTTGATGGACCTTGGTCTGACCCAGTATGGCATATCTTATGTTCTTATGTTCTTATATTTGTGTTTGCACCTAGGTTGTGTGAGTGTTTATACCATTTAGGCCCCTATTTTATAAAATAAAGTATGTACATGCTTCCCTTTATAAAATAGGCCTCAAATGCATGCATACTAATGCACCTAAACTCCATTGGAGTTTATAATATTACCCTCCCCACGTGATATGATACTGTAAATCAAGCTTGGAGCCATCTTTTAAAATGAAATTGTAAAGGGACAGTTCTATTATATGTGATCAAAGGATCTCTAATAGGGTATATACTGTATACCCCAATAGAAGGACAGTGGGGTGTGAGAGTCTGAGTTGGGATCTCAGGAGCTGTAATGGGAAGTATAGAGACTTAGCAGAGGCTTATTTTCTGTATCTGTTAATCAAGGATCCTGGAATGCAGAGTCTAGAGGAGGATTCCAAACTCTCACACAGAAAGCGACATACTGTATAAGAATGAAGTGCAAATTATAAGGAGGGCTGAAGGAGGAAAATCTATGTGATGGTGGCCAATAGCTGAGCGGGATGCAAATTTGTGTAGGCAAGAAAGCTGAGGAAAGTTAAACCATAATACGGTGCCTGTAAAGAGCTCCTGCATCTAATAAACCCACCAGAGAGCCGTGGGGTTATTGGCTGCAGGAGAAGCAGAGGAAGCTGCTGAGTAGATAATGGTGACTTGAGTTGCCGTCAGTTAGACATAAGACTGTAAGAAGTAACTTTCTTTTTTTCTGTACTTTTTATTTATGAATTTCTACCAACAATACATCAAGCAAATATATACTTGAACATAGAAAAAGAGTAGTAGAAAGGAAATAAAAACTGAAAAACGTAAATGATTCCAAAAGAACATATAAACAGTATTGTGTTACCTACTGACAACCCTCAAGTAGAGCTGGGGGAATTCTGGAAATGAGGCTAGATCACATTTTTTAATACACAGAAGTTAAAATAAAGCACTAAACATGGAAGAAAGGCAAACAGCATGACCCAGTATCTAAACATTAAGCACCGTTAGAGAGAGTCGATGAAACCGTGACCACCATAGAACCCAGAGCCTTACGAGAATCAAAGAAGGAATGTAATTGATTAGGGTCATAGAATACCTAAAGCTAGAAGATTTAATCAAACATTTACATAGAAACCTTAACATAAAGGAAAAAACCTAAGGAGACAACCTCAGAGCACATAGAAGGAATTGTCGCCATTTAGACTGTGTCACAAAAGAAATATCTGGAAAAACCCAGATTTTTTATCAAGAGAAAAAGCTTCTCACTATTACAAAAAAACAATTTTAGAGTCCAAGCCCAGTCTAGTTCAAGGACGAAGGTGACCAACAGAATTGACCTCTGTATTCCCTCAGCTGACGAGTCTTCCAAAACTTGTGTCAAGTCCAGGGTGTCTAAAGAAGCTGCCCCCTGCTCCCCTTCAGAGGCAACACTGCTTGATCATTTCTTGGAAGGAAGATAATAAACCCTAGAGGTAGGGGGCAAAGCATTCTCAAGCATCCCCACGATATCCAATAATTACCACTTAAACATCTCGGCAGGTGGGGAGACTGCAGACTTCGGAACATTTATAGAACAGAAATTCAGTCTCTTGGAAAAATTCTCCAATTTCTCTAATTTAGTATGAGTAACAGAGCTGTCCCTCATAAAGGACACATTCTGTGACTGAAAAGACTGCACCTGAGAAGTTAAAGTTTCCACCGGGACACTGGTCCAAGAGCAGACTTCCTCCTGTAACTGAACTTTACTCTGAAGTGCTTGGGTTGCTCCTTCAACAGCATTGAAATGTTTGGAAACTGAATTCTCCAAAGAAACAATTTGCAGTCCAAATTGCTTTGCGTGTCCCCATCTCAGGATGCTTGTACCCAACGGGAGGACAGAACCTCCCTCTAGCGCAGTGCAGGAAGAGGAAGAGATTCTGAGTATGACGCTGTTCCCAATCCCATAGCACCTACTACTGCACCAGTCACAGACAGGAAGGAACACCCTCCCCTCCCCCCAAGCTCCCTGGAGCCCCCCGGAGAAGCCACAGGTAAAACTGGAACTGTCAGCTCCCCTGAAGCAGGCACACAACCCCTAACCCAAACTGGGTAGGGGAGTCCAGAGCAGCACAGTATCTTGTGGTGGCAAAGGCTCTCCCAGAGGGACGCACTGTTCAGGGCTCAGACTGATGTCCAGCGCCGAAAGGACCATCCTCAAGTCAGCTCCGTCAGTAACTTCAACAGATTCCTCAGCAGCCCTGGCGGGAAGGAACTTGGTTATGGGCTACTGCACGGGAGAAGGTCCAACCTCAGGGTAAGTCTTGACCTTCCCCTTCCTCTTCCTCTTAGGCAAAGGCAAAACAACGGTAACCATCAAAAAATACCAGTGATAGAGCCTCACAAATAAGCAGTCCAGCCGGAGCAGGTTAACACGCCGCCACCATCTTGGGTTCCCCCCATGAGAAGTGACTTTTGCCATTATCACAGGGTGCTATGGAAAGTCACCAGGCATATAAAGTAATTAAAACAGCCTCTGAGCGAGGCTGTTTGTGGTGCAGTTATAGGAACAGAGGACCTTGAAACCAGCACTAGGCATAATACCTAAAAAGTAGAGCTTCAATACTTCAGGGTAATCCTGACTGAGAAAGCACAGACCACGTACTAGATGTACGTACATGTCCAAGGACAAGTGTTTGTACGTTGGAGCTGGGCATTCAGTTTCAAATCCTACTGCTTCACAGATTTTCTAGCCTGACAACAATATAGAAAGATTCAAGACATTAACTTCCTAAGGAGGAATAGTATTCTTTAACAAGATTTTAAATTGTGTATTAAGGAAACTAGATGAGCTGGAACATATGTGGGTATGCTTTCTAGTTGGCTCTCAAGAGCCCCCTGGCAGCTTATGCCCACACATATTTTCATATGTTTAGGTGGATTTGTAGGCAGAGCATTCAGTGTCCTTCATAAAGGTGAAGTTCTAATCTTTTCAGAAGTGACTTCAAACAAATGTTTTTGCACTCCCTAGCCTTACAAGTAACAGAAATAGAGTTGTATAAAGCACAGTATGAGAGAATTAATAAAATCCAAATACACTGCTGCTTAGTTCTATGGATTTGCTCATTAGCTGAAAAACTGAAATTGATGTAACAGGACTGATTTATTCCTGAATCCACTGATTACTGCTAGGTATCTTTTCCTTCAGCTGTCAAATTCTGCAGGTCTCTTGTAAGACCTAGAAATTTTCATTTGAATATTTTAAGTGGCATTTTATAAAGGACATTCAGGTGTAATCTAAGGTGTCCAGGACAAAACATCTGGAAAAATGCTGGAGACTTTCGAGTTTTGGCCCTATTTTAGAAACGTGGATGTCCCCAACATGGACGGCCACCACGGCAGTCACACAGAGGTCCCCACTACAAAAACTTGGGGCGGGGACGTCCATTCAATATGGTATGCATGTCCATGCCTGCTATTTTGCATGTGAGGACATGCATTGGCATGCTGAAGCCAAAACATGTGCCTGTCAGTATTTTCTAAATGAAAAGCCAATATAGGGGATATCAGTTTACCTCTCTCTATGTCCTCCTTGTGCCGTGATAAATAGACATGGACGCTCCTACTGGTGCTCACATGATTGCCATTTCTAAAATTGTCTGCGCATCTCCATCCTGCCAGAAACACTCCTGATATGTTTTTGCCATGCTGCCTTCAGAGTTTGGACATCTTCATGCTGGGGACATCTCCAGAACCGGCTTCTAAAATGCCTCTGGAGATTTCTTTGTGATTTGGACGTCTGCATGCCCATTTGCAATTGTCAAAAGCATGAATAGGGCTTTTAAACTAAGCCCCTTTCTCTCTCATTTTTGCCATTCTACATCTAAGAATACAGTATGTACATCAGTTACTCTGATTTTACATCTGCTATATAGCACTCACAAAACGTTTGAGAAAATTTACTTGCTCATTTGTGAAAATTAATAAGTATGCGTATTTTTATGAGTGTAAAAAGCCTTTAAATCTCTTCTCATGGAGTAATTTTATAAAGCATTCTCCATTTATAAAGCAAGTTTCACATGCAGGAATGCCTGCTATACAATTGTGTGGGTGTATGTACGTAGACGGGCTAACAAGAGCACGGGTACTTTTATGCAGATGTACGTACATACAGAAAGTCACACCGGCCTTGGAACTTTTGTGCACTATTGGCAATTACTCTAGGAGCCTGTTTTATAAAGACACAGACATTCATATGTTGCCTCGATAAAATATCTGTGGGGAGGGCATGTGAATCATTAGTTTTAAGGTATCTGCTGATGGGTTTAATCACTTGTTTATGTTGTAGTCTAAGGGCCATTTTTATTAAAGCCCAATAAGGATCTGCCATTGACGTGCCAATCTCACATGCAGCTGCACGTTAGCTATAGGGTTATGTTCAGCCAGTGTGCACTGCACTGCGTCTGGTTCATTTAATGACTCTTATAGAGGAGTCATTAGGTGAGCCCACGTTAAGAGCTATGTTACGACTGTTCATGCGAAAATTGCCCTGGCGCTAGCGGTAAAATGCTCTCTCCACACCCACTCTCCTCGACTGCCTCTATCCGTGCATCAAAACCCCGTTAATCTGCTAATGGGTTTTATTAAAAGAGGTCCTTAGTATTGTTGTTATCCAATGTCTATAATTTACTGCAAATATTACTTGTTACCCACTCTGACTTCATAGAAAAAGAGATATGTAAATTGCTAAAATAAATGAATAAAATAAAACACCTATCTCGATTCTCCTGATGCTAAACCACATTATCTTAAGTGCAGATTCTATCAAATGTTTTTATTGGACCAGCATGTTTACACCAGCAATATAGCTGCTAGATATAACAAGCTCCTTTCTAATATATTTTGATTGATGTGCTCTTCTTACTTGCTCTCTTCCTTTTAAGCCATTATGTTTTTTTCTATAACATTTTTCTTAATTTAAAAGTTGTCCAATGTCCTAATTCCATAGTTATAAAAATTCCCCAGTATCCTAATTTACCCAACACAGCATTTTTATGTTGTCTACATCAGGATCTGCACTTATCTTAAAAAATGTATGGCATTTCTTAATTCTTTGTCCAGTCACACAACTTTCAAACTTCCTCCTCATTTCTGCTTTCCCCTCTCTCTTCAAAAATGGCTTTCAATTTTTTTTTTAGATCCCTTGTTAAGAACATAAGAAAAAAACATGTTGAGTCAGACCAAGGTCCATTGAGACCGGCATTCTGTCTCTTACAGTGGCCAGTCTGGCAGATCCCAAAAAGTAGATTTGTTTCTCGTAGCTTATTTCTAGGATAGGTAATGGCTCTCCTAAGCCTACCTGACTAAAACTTTAACGACTTTTCCTCCAGACTTGTCCAGCCCTCTTTTGAATCCCATGTTAGTCATCTTGATCACATTCTCCAGCAGTAGATTCCACAGTTTAATTATGCACTGCACGAAAAAGATCTTTTTTATGATTTGTTCTCATTCTGTGGTCATTAGTTTCATGGAGTGTCCTCTTATTGTATTGTCTGAAGGATTAAAGAACCATCCCCTGGTTAATCATTCCACCCAATGCAGGATTTTATAAACTTCTACTAAATTCCCTCTCAGCCTTTCCCACCAGCTGAAGAGATCTTACCTGTTTAGCCTTTCTTCATATGGGAGGTGTTCTGTCTCCTTTAACATTTTTTGTCCTTCTCTGAACCTTTTCTTGATGGCAAAGCATTGACTCCCTCTCACCTACAGAATAAAGTATAAAATCCTTGGGTCCGATATTCAGCGCCGGCGGCTAACGCTGCTAATGTAGCTAGCTTCTGGCACTGATAAACCTGGATATTCAGTGTCGGGGGTCATATTCAGCCCTGGCATTGAATATCTGGGTTAGCTGCTTTTTCAGATCAGTAACCGGGCAGCGGCACTGCCCAGTTAGCGATGCTTTTTATTTATTTATTTAACATTTCTTTTATACTGCTTTTCAGAATATCAAGGCGGTATACATAAACTTAGGGGTATGTTTACTTGAATTCAATGGGGCCGTGGCTCCCATATCGCACGGAAGCCGCTATTGCTGTTTAGTAAACATACCCCTTAGTTTTACATGGAACAGGGTAGAACGATAAACTTAGATTTACATGGAACGATGTTGAACATATAAACGTACTTGTACAAGGAGCGGTGATGATGGGTGATGTACAAAAACTGTGGTATGTGGGGTAGCTGGGATTAGGGGAGGGGTTAAGAACAAGGTAGAACTATGTACACTGGTAAGTATATTGTAGGTATGGTTATTTACAGCTATGTCCGAGAGGAAGGAGGCACTTGTGTTAGGTTTCTGGACCAAAGAATTCTCAGAAGAGAAGAATCTTCAGATTTTTACGGAAGTCACTGGAGTCCTTGGTGTCTCTTAGTGTACTTTGAGTTCCAGAGTGGGGCCATATATCGAGATTGATCTCTAGCATTGGGTCCCTTGTTCTTATATTTGAAGCACTTCATTTGGGTGAGCGAGAATACTTGGCTAATCTTTTAATTCCATATGTTCTTATTTGATCATGCCACTCACAGGACAGTGGTCATCTTTCCATTCCTTCTCCATCCTTGGTGCATTATGGAATGCCTATGCTGGTACTCACTTCCACTCTACTTTCATTGGATAAATTTAAAAAAGGTTGAAGACTTACTTCTTTGAAATAGCTTATGCTCTGACTCAACGGGGGTGATAGTGGATAATGGCTGCTTCCTCTTTTATTTTATTTTCTTCCCCTATATTGTTAAATGTTTTTATGTTAGCTTGGTTATTTTAACCTTTTTCAATTAATTATTTGTAATTGTATTCATTTTCAAACTTTGGAATTGTATGTATGTACACCACTTTGAAGGTTATCTGAAGAGCAGTTAAGCAAATGAAAATAAACTAGTTTTGTTGTATCCTTTATGAAGTGGGATGCCCAGAACTGCACAAAATACAGAGGTATAATGATATTCTCAGTTTTGCTCTCATTCCTTTTCAAATAATCCTTAAAATTCTGTTTGCTTTGTTTAGCAGTGTGGGGATACTAGGCTGAAAATGTCAACATATTGACCACTATGAGTGCAAAATCTTTTTCTTGGGTACTGATTTCTAACTCAAAACCTAGCAATTTGTACTGTTGCTGAGATTAGTTTTCCCTATGTGTACCACTTTGCCTTTGTCCACATTATATTTTATCTGCCATTAGGATGTCTGTTCTCCTAGTCATTCTTACAAATCTTCAAAATCCTCTGGCATTTTAATGATTTTGAAGAATTTTTTGTCATCCCCAAATGTGATCACATCACTCGTCGCTTCTATCTCCAGATTATTTATGAATACATCAAACAGCACAGGTTTCATCTAGTTAGCCTCTGTGATTTTACAGTCATTATGTTACTGTGTAAACACACAACACTGAAAAATATCAAGTCAGTATCATGTCACTCTTGGGGCATTGACCTTTCTCCATGTGGACAACTGAGCGTTTAGTTCTCCGTTTCCTGACTTTTAGTCAGTGCGCAATCCAAAGACGAAATGGCCTCCTATCCCATGAATCTTTACTTTCGAAGGAGTCTCTCATGAGAGTCTTTGTCAACCGCCTTCTGAAATTCCTTATATATTTCATCAACCAGTTCGCCATTATCCACTTGTTTGTTTACACTTTCCAAAAAATCAAATAAACTGGTAAGGCAAGACTTACCTTTTGCTGCAGTAATTTTACTTTTAGTATGGCTTCAACCATTTTGCTTGGAACTGAAGTCAGGCTCACCCCTAGAGTCCTTTTTAAAAGCTGGTATAACAATGGCTATCCTCCAATCCTCAGGTGTTGTGGCAGAATTTGAATGATTGATTAGAAATTACTTTTAACAGATTAGCAATTTCATATTTTATTTATTTATTTAGACAGTTTTTGTATACCGCCTTATACTTCAATCAAAGCGGTCACAACATATTTGAGCTTTCTTAGGACTCTGGGATAGATACCATTCACTTCCAGTGATTTGTTGCCCTTGAGTTGGTCAGTTTGATATATTACATCTTCTAAACTTACAGTGACATGCTTTAGTTGCTCCAAATCACCATCAAAGAAAGTTTATGGTGTGACTATGTCCCCAGTATCCTCCTCAGTAAAATCCGAGGCAAAGAATTCATTTAGTTTTTCTGCTATGACTTTATCTTCCCTGAGCACCCCTTTTATCACTTGGTCATCCATCAATGTAACTTATTCTGTCATGAACATTTTACTTCAGGTATACTTGAGAAAGATTTTAGTAACAGTTCTTGCCCCTAGAGCAAGCTTCTTTTCAAAGTCTCTCTTGATATGCCCTATTACTCTTTTGCATCTTAATTTGCCAGTGCTTGTGTTCATCCCTGTTTTCTTCATTAGGGTCTCTTACTTTATGGCTTTCACTGCCTCTTCCATTGCACCATTGAACTATGCTGGCAGTCATTTGGGATTCTTTAGACCTTTTTTAATGCATTGAATATATTTGATCTGGTTTCCTAAATGGTCTAAAATTGTCTTTTTAAATAGCGTTCACAACTCATGCAAACCTTTGACCACCTGGCAACCATTTTATTTTTTTTCTAATTTCCTCATTTTATCACAGTCTTCTTCTTTAAAATTTAGTGCTACATCAGTAGATTTTGTAAGACCTGCTTTATCATCACCGCAAGGCATGTCCTGATGCAGCCCATCTAAGAGTGGGAGAAACTCGAGTCGACTACACAGTTTTGTGCGGTTTGATGGCATTCCTAAGAGTCTGGAGTTATATGGTATTTCGTTATAAGTTAAGTGTTGGTGGAGGTTTTTTCAATTCTTTTAAATGCATTTAAAAATTTTAAAAAGTATATACCACACCATTGAAGCCGATGAATGAAGTGCTTAGGGGATTCACTAATGTGCTGATAGCAGCAGTTTGTGTCGCGGTGAGTGCAGTTGTTGGCCCCGATCTGAGGTTTCTCTACACAGGAATATCCCATTGCCTGCATTTAGTATAGTCTTAGGCCCTTCTGTAAACTTTCCTGTTTTCCATGCACTTCAACCCCACTACCTAACCAAGACTATACTGAGTCCTTCTGTAAATGTACCTACCGAAACTGTAGAAAATATAGAGTTAACTGTTACCTGTATATAGTTCCACTGTTCCCTTTACATAGTTAAACGTTACCTGCAATTTGAATCTCTTTGTTCAATGTAAACTACTTTGACCCAGTGAAAAGCAGTATATAAGCCGTGCTAAATAAATAAATAAAACACATGTATAGTTATAATACACAATCCATATGGGTCTATTTGTGTCGCAGATCACAGTTGGCATCATCGTGTATAGATGCTGTCCTGCTAATATGCCTGTTCTGGCTCATTCATTGTCCCAAAAATAGGCCACTATATATTTGTGGCCCCATGTCTATCCAATGTGCCTCTCTGTTATGTCACTGAGGGATCTGCAGAGTTGAAGCTCGCATATCCTCTCACCTCCACACATACCTTCTGCACATCTAAATACATTGCTTGACTGTCTCTGTTCCACTATTTCTCTGCTGGAAGCACATACTTAGCTGCTTTTGAGGACGTGTACTGCCATGTCATGGTAGCATGTCACTGCCACACTAACAGAATGGAGATGCTCCAAGTAGGAGCTATGTGGCCACCATATATATCAATGTTTTTTGGGACATCCCTGCCACACAATGCCATAGCTCCTTGCATTTCTCATGTAAGGGGTATGAGCAGCCCTGTAAATCATTGATGTGTATCACTGAGCAGCAAGGGATACTAGAAAACTACCTAGGTACATGAGGTTGTCTAATGACAACCCCACCCCTATGACAAATGAATACATCGCTGCACATTGAGGATGCTGCAATGACCATGCCATGTCAACTTGCTGCCATGGTTGGGAGGCCTGAATGCTGTGGGCCAGGGTTGACAATTTGCTGGTGGAGGAGAGCAAGCTGGTACACATCGTATGCCCTGCCTTACAACAGTGGGGGGAGGGAGGGAGGGTGCTCTCATATCTGTCTCATCAGTAACATTCCCTCATACAAAACCATCTTAGAGCTGAAGTCTGCTGTCTGTCTGAGATCGGATCTGCCTCACAATGTCAACAGATATGTAAGCACATATCAGCTTGCTGGTACATGCCATTGCCACTATCTCTTTTGGGTGGCATGGCAAGTGCAACTAGTCACTCAAACCAGCTGTTATCAAGTGACAGGACAGTAGCTTATGTCCAAATCTTCTTGGTGTAATATGGGAAGGTGCACTCCAAAAAATACATTACCATATGTCCTGTCTCTGCCATCTGAAAGCAGTATACTGCAATAAGAGAAGATTGAAGAGAATACATCAATATAACAACATGCAAAATGCTAATCAAATTCTTTGCATTGAGTAGCATTGGCCTATAGAAAATATGTTGTATGAAATGTATAACATCCTGTTAAGACATTTCACTACACAGTAATACACTTGATGGTGCATTCACTGAAGAATAGCAACTGCAAGCATATAGCTCACAAACTGTGGTGTCCACAGTGCCTAATAGCTATCAGGCTAATGACCTTGCAGGTCTATGTCAGAGTTTCAGAAACTCATATGTGCTATATGAAGGTGCTTCCATTCAGTCCGGGGTTCCCTACATTGGGTGAGAACTTTGTTGAGCTTCGGCAAGATGGCTTCTGTTCCTGCACTGAGTTTGTCTATTATGAGATGTTGTGAGAAGGTACCATGGAATTTAGCCACAGAAATCGTCTTCCCGAAGCATAGCTATGTTCTCACTCTATGTTGGGAACCATGCACTGAATTTATCTTGGAAATGTAGAGTGCAGAGGGTGTAAATTGGAACTCTGAAGTAGATATTCATATTAATGCTTCATGTTCTGAAGAGCATGATGTTTAACCTAGATGAAAGTGACTGTTAGGCTCCATGAAATGGCCCATCAAGTGGCTTACTGTGTTACATATTTGCACAGTGCCAGTATATATAAAGACATATTCATACACTTTTCCATGTCTACACAAATGAAAGCTGTTGGCACGCACTTTACATTCATCCCCATAGATTAACTCCCACTATCTGTATGCTTATTATCTGTGTGCTCTGTGATTATCTGTGTGCTGAGAATGCACTGGACACCGATAGTGTGCAGTGCAACTGCCTTGGGTATCCCCAATGTCTACAATCCTACAGAGACACTGATGGTGAGTCCAGATATCAGTGCAATAGAGAACCTTTGCATGGAGCTGACATCTGCCATTGGTAAAGGGAATCCTGGAAACATTCAAGAGGATCCTGTTGCTCAGGTGTTTGCCAAATATCACATTCTCCAATGTACTGTCAATTCCTAACACAGTCCTGCTCAAAAAGCATGCATGATGGAAACTGCCCAGGGTATCCCCAATACCTACAATCCCACAGAGACACTGATGGATGCGACAACCTTCTCACACACACTCTGTCTGTATGGTTGTGGGCTGTGATGGAAGCTGCATCTAAATGGGCTAATGCCAAACTCCCTCATTCAGCAGTGTGCAACATATGTTATTGGGGAGAGCTGATGTCTACACGCCTTCTGAATGCTACAATGAGAGTCAACTGGAGGGCCCCTGCTGGAGTGTCATGTATGACTGTGATGAAAAGACATGTTATGGACATGAATAACTGCCATGAAAATGCCAGTGTTTCCTCAGACTATGAGGCTACTATGAATGTCCACACTGCAGTGGGGCCAGCCAACCAGAATGTTCTTATCAGAGAGTTGTTGTTGCCCATGCTTGTTGCCATGATCCTCGGTGCCAAGGTGGTCACCCAGCCATTACAAGAGCAGCCAGCACTTTATATCGTGGCCTGCTGCATCTGTCAGGCCAGGAATAATGACCATCCTTTCTGTGATCATGACAATGCGATTACCATGACATCCTCCATTTCTCCTTCCTGCTGGGAATCAGAGCACATACTTCAGTCCTGAATGACACAGACCTGACTGATGCATGCTTCATTAGTCACAATAACACTACCTATGTTTTCAGTGTGATGCTTACCAAACCATATATGACTGATATTGCTTTATCCCCACAAATGTCACTATGCACAATATTAGATGCAGATTTGCAGCAGGGGTGCATTCGGTCAGCAAGCCCATGCAACACTCTCTTCCATCTCCACATAGGCTTCATGATCACTCATGTATTCTCATGACAGCTGGTCATCCCACACAATGGCATTTTGCTCCCTAGAACATATCACACATAAGATATCAGTGCAATGGAGAACCTTTGCATGAAGCTGACCTCTGTCATTGGTAAAAGGAATCTTGGAAACATTCATGAGCTGCAAAACATCACAGTTGAAGAAGGGGACAACCTATCAGCAGACAGATATATGGAACCTATAGATGGCAACAAAAAATGTTTGGATGCTGTCATCACTGCCAAGGGTTGTGCAACCAAATATTAATGAAGGGTGTCATAATCCTGTTCAAGTCATATTTTGCTTTCTTCTCAGCAATTATGGCAACAACGTTGCACAGACAACTCCGTTGTTGTACATCTTTGAGCATACTATTAATATATTATGATTTATTTATTTTTTAGCAAGGTGTATATACGACTTTTCACCTGGTCAAAGCGGTTTACATGGAACAATATAACATCATTTGGTTTACATAGAACATATTAACTATATGTTCTATGTAAACCAATTCTTACCCAATGTTCATCATTCGGAACAGTTAACTATATACAATGGGTGAATAATCCTCAGTTTTATGTTTTGCTTGAATCATCTTCAGTAGGGAGTAATGGATGGGGGGGGGGAGGAGAGTGGTTATGTTGTAGGACGGAAGTGTTCTGGAAAAAGATGGGGTTTTAGTTGTTTTCGGAAGGTGAGGATGTCGGAGGTGTTTCTTATTGTGGCAGGAAGAGTGTTCCAGCTGGACAGGGCAAACAGTTGGCAGGCTTGTTTGTAAGTTTCTTGGTTGCTTTTGGTTTTTGCATTGGGGATGTTGAGTATGTTCTGTGTGGATGTTCGTCTGGATCTGTTTGATTGTTGGGTGTGTAGCAGGGTGTGAAGGTGTGTGGTGGAGTGTGAGTGGATAGTTTTGTGGGTTAGGAGGATGGTCCAACTGGATGATGACCTACAGTTGGAATATGTAAAAATATTTGTCTAACTATTGTCACACAACATACCTCAAATGCAAGGGTGTCAATAATGTTGACCACAAGTGTATAAACAATTCAAATCAGTATGAACAGAAGAAAGACATTCCCAGCGCAGTAAAGTAAGATGCACCTGTGATCACTTCTCAGGGCTCACATGACTTGCATCCACTAATAAATTATGGCTCTAATGTTTTAAATGGCCACATTCATTCCCTGTTCCATTTCCACTATGATGAAGACAAGCTCACCAAACATCAGATCTCAAAGAGGAACAGCAACATCTTCGGACCTTGAGACCAAACCTTTGAAAAAGACCTTCTAGGTATGAGGGGATGGAAACAGAAGGAGGCAGTCAATGCTGCAGAACCCCTGGCTGGAGAGGAGACTCATGGAGACTCCTGATCACCTGTGGGTGAGGGTGGCAGGTGATGTCAAAGTTGCCTCAGCTCCTTCTCTAGCCATGCCATGTCCCTGGATGACTTCACATATTGGGTCTGCATCTGCTCCACAGTCTCCTGCAGGTCCTGTATTGTGTCGATCAATACACATACTGCCCCAGCCAGGTCACAGTCAGGGCTGGCTGGCCCCAGATGCCAGTAACATGGCATCTGGGTGCCAGTCTCTGACCATGAAGTGATAGGTGCAGCATGTGCCAGCAGCTGTGGGAGCTTCTGACCTGCAGGTGGACTATGGAGCAAGTGTGTGCCTTCTCCAGAGTCCTCTCCAGTTAGGGGTTCAGCAGCAGGTGGGTGAGGGAGTAAGATCAGGTCCTGGTCAGGATTATCTAGGGGAGGTGTGAAAAGGGGGAAGGACAGGTTCTCCCCTGCAGCAGTGGTGCAGCTCCTCAGAGGTCCTGGACCAGAAGACGTCTGCTCAGATGCCTCCATGGCAACCTCCATCTCCTCTTGGCCTCCCCTTCTTCCTCCTCCTCTACTCCAGTGGCTGGAGGGGCTGCTTCCGGTGCTGTGTGGCTTTGTTGAGGGGGGGTGCACTGCCTGTGAAGAAAGACAAGCACCTGTGCAAGAAGGATAGACAGCTTATCATGATGTTCATTCCAAAAGGAACACATTCTGTACTGTCATACTTCAGTATGTCCTCTGCCACTAAATGCTCAATACAGAAGCACTTGTTTTGAACATACCTAGCAAGGAATAACTGTATGTCACTAAACTGGTCAGGTGAGCATGTGTTGCGCTCAAAGCTGACAACATGCTCTGCAGCATCTCCAAATATATTAGGACATTGAATGCCATACCATGTCTCTCCTGTGGCTGCATGTATGCTACATTATCTATGACCCAGCTACCTGGCACATGTGAGAGATCAAACAATGGCAGGTGCAAAACAGGAATGCAGATGCTATGATCCATTTTGTCTGGTTCATAGACTTCTTGTGCTGAAGCCATGACAGAACATCCAAATAAGGCAAGGTCATCAAAGGATCCCCCAAAGCCTTATGATTGTCGTGATGTGATGTTGCATGTAACATAGTCCCAGGCTTTATTGTTGATGATGCATGTGCAGGAGTGGGTACTCATGTGAATATGCTTCCCATTGTCACATCATCTGCCCATGCTAGCAATACCAGCTGTGCCCAATATACGAGGGCCGTCAACACAACTATATGGCCCTGACAGAATGTGTGTCCACAATGACCTGTGCACAAGCTACTCATAGATGTCATGCTGCCAGAGATGGGAATGCTACATGGACTGGTGCTTGTAGGCAGGGCTCATGCTCACTAGTCTGGCAGAAGTTTTACAGGACAAAAGGAAAATCTGGGAGCTACTACTCTTAACACCTTTCTTTGCCACCACAGGCGGCCTTTGTGCTAATACCATATTTGTCTCATGGCATTCCTGGGGGTCTGTTGCAGGGCTCCCATTTATTAATGGTCTGTGCAGTGAGAATCTCATGGTATTCAGCTGGCTATCCCTACTAGCTATTCTCGTATGAAATGGTGCAGATAGGCAGCTAAGGGAGCACAGTCTAAGGAAACATGTATGCACAATGTGATATGTGCATGCATGAGGCTTCTAACAAACACTGGAATCACAGTTCTTGTCACCATAGATGTGCACCCTGGTATGCTCTGTACATGCTATCTACAGGCCAGTCTCTGTGTGTAAGAAGAAAGCACCATGGCAAAGTGTTTGGCAGTCAGCCGTGTGTGAAACAGGATATAAGATGTTGCCTGAGACAGCAATGGATTATGCACAGCCAGACCTATGACAACATTTACCTTTTGGTGTCTCCTCCCCACCACCCTTGTGTGGAACTGAGTGTAATGCAATGTGTGCTGCCTCATGGCTGTGACAGAGGAGGATAGTGAGTAGCATGTGGCCTCTGGGACTTTCACACTCACAGGGGCCTGTGGGAACATCTTTCCAGTCATGCTTTGCCAGAGAGTACCCATCAATGAAACTCACGGCTGCCACCATAGGGGCATGGTTGCCACCATGGGGGGAGGGCACAATGCTACAGAGTAGATAAAGAAGAAAGGGCAGCTGTGTCATCGTGGTAAAAGCCACCATACCGATATCACGACATAATGCATAGCAAGCCTCTCCTTGCTAAACCGACTACACTGTGAGTCACATTAGAGGAGCATGATGGCATATGTCCACCTCCCTCACTGCTAGGATAATAGTGTGATCCTTTGTATGGCCACAGACGAGAGAGTGACAAGATGTGTAACATGGAAATGGTTCGTGTCTTTGCCACCGGTTGCACATATAAGAAGAGGCTGAGCTCACACACTGTACATGATAACTATAGAGCTCACAGCCAGATAGTAAAAGCGCATATGCTTTGGAGATGGTCTGAAAGATCTTAGTTCTGAACTGTTCCCCTGTGTGTGCACTGTGTCCTGTTAAAGATGGTGTGGAGGGGATGTACATCATACAGGCAGGTGGACAGGGCTATGCAAAGACAATGTATAGTGTTAACATATATATTATGCATACTGCCTCACAAGTGCCTAATGAAGCTCTTTGCCATAGTGGCAACCCACGCTGGTGGCACTGGAAACATGTGCCATCTGCAGCACTGCATAACTGCATGCATGACATAATATTGTCCAAATTGGTGAAGTGAAATGACAATAAAATACCTTGTATATATAAAAAAACAAATAAAAAATGAAAAGTTGTGAGTGTATATGTATTCATCCCTTTTGCTATGAAACCCCTAAATAAGATCTGGTCCAACCAATTAACCTCAGAAGTCACATAATTAGTTGATTAGGGTCTACCTGTGTGCAATCAGTGTCACTTGATCTGTCCCATGACGCCTGTATAAATATATCTGTTCTGAAAGGTCCCTGACTCTGCAACACCACTAAGCAAGCAACATGAAGACCAAGGAGCACTCCAAACAGGTCTGAAAATGTTGTGGCGAAGTATAGATCAGGACTGCATCATAAAAAGATATCCCAAATTCTGAATATCCCATGGAGCACCATTAAATCCATTACAACAAAATAGAAAGAATATGGCACCACTACAAACCTGACAAGAGAAGGTCACCCGCCAAAACTCACAGACCAGGCAAGGAGGGCATTAATTCAGAGATGCTACAAAGACACCAAGGGGCTTGTTTACAAAGCCGCGGTAGCGATTTGCGATCGTTATCTGAGCCGCAGCCCCATTGAAATCAATGGGGCCGCGGCTCCGATAACGATCGCGAACCACTACCGCGGCTTTGTAAACAAGCCCCCAAGTATAACACTGAAGGAGTTGCAAAGATCCACAGCTGAGATGGGAGTATCTGTCCATAGGAGCACTTTAACCCATATACTCCACAAAGTGGGGCTTTATGAAAGAGTGGCCAGAAAAAAGCCATTGCTTAATGAAAGAAATAAAAAAACACGCTTGGAGTTTGCACAACAGCATGTGGCAGACCCCCCAAACACATGGAAGAAGGTGCTCTGGTCAAATTAGATGAAAATTGAACTTTTTGGACATCATGAGAAATGCCATGTGTGGCGCAAACCCCCCACTTCCCATTATCCTGAGAACACCATTCTCACAGTGAAACATTCTGGTCGTAGCATCATGCTGTAGGGATGTTTCATTGGCAGGGACAGAAAAACTGGTCAGGATTGAAGAAACGATGGATGACACTAAATACAGAGCAATTCTTGAGGAAAACCTGTTTCAGTCTGCCAGAGATTTGAGACTGGGATGAAGGTTCACCTTCCAGCTGGACAGTGATCCTAAACATATTGCTAAAGATGGTTTAAAGGGAAACACTTAAATGTCTTGGAATGGCCTAGTCAAAGCCCAGACCTCAATCCAATTGAGAATCTGTGGCATTACTTGAAGATTGCTGTATACCAACACAACCCATCTAACTTGAAGGAGCTGGAACAGTTTTGCCTTAAGGAATGGGTGAAAATCCCAGTGGCTACATGTGCTTAGCTAATAGAGACATACCTCAAGAGACTTGTAGCTATAATTGCAACAAAAGGTGGCTCTAAAACGCATTGACTTTTGGGGGTGAATACATATGCACACTCCTGCTTTCAGGTTTGTTTGTTTTTTTGTCTTAATTATTGTTTGTGTCATAATAAAGGATATTTTGCACCTTCAAAGTCATAGGCATGTTGTGTATATCACATGGTGATAAACCCCAAAACTCAAACACAGAGGGGATGAATACTTTTGTAATGCACTGTACAGTGTGCTTGGTTGTCGGCTCACTGCAGATAAGTTATGAATATTGGACTATAGGCACATTGCTCCATTTACACTTGCCATCACATTACAATGCTGCCTTATGTCACCTGATGCCCTTCCTGCATCTCAGATATGAGCCATATGTCGACACAGATTGGTCACTGTTGGAAACAGGATACTGGGCTTGATGGACCGTGGTCTTACCCAGTAAGGCATATTTTAGGTTCTTAAAAAAGGCACACGTGATCTTTGCCCAAACCCACCTTGAGAAACCACAAACCTTCTGGGAAAATGTTCTGTGGACAGATGAAACCAAACTTGAGCTCTTTGGCAATGCAGACCAGCAATACATTTACAGGTGAAGAAATGAAGCCTATAGGGAAGAAAACACCCTTCCTACAGTTAAATTTGGTGGATGTTCCATAATGTTGTGGGGCTGTTTTGCTGCTTCAGGAACTGGAGGCCTGGAACATATTAAAGGAATCATGAAGTCAAAGGACTACCAAGGTATTTTAGAGTAAAATGTGCTACTTAGTGTCAGAAAACTAGGTCTGGATCGAAGGTTATGGGCTTCCAGCAGGACAATGACCCTAAACATACATCCAAAAGTACAAAAGATGGTTAAAAAGGTAAGTCCTGCTCTCAATCCTATTGAGAACCTTTGGAAAAAGCTGAAATCTTCCATTGGTAAAAGGAATCCTGGAAACATTCATGAGCAGGAACAAATCACAGTTGAGTGGGACAAACTACCAGCAGACAGATGTACAAAACTTATGGATGGCTACAAGAATGTTTGGAGGCTCTCATCACTGCCAATGGTTGTGCAACCAAATATTAGTGAAGGGTGCCATTAATCTTGTCCAGGTTATATCTTGGTTTTTTTCTCAGAAATTACTATATCTAAGTTGCACAGACATCTTTTCTTTTGTTGTATACCTTTGAACATACTATTAAAATATTATGATGACATACAATTGGAAATAATTTCCAATAATTTCTCAATATATTGTACACAACATACCTAAAATTCAAGGGTGCCAATAATGTTGACCACATCTATATGTCTGTAGTACAAGAGAGACCATTTTTTCAGTGTCCCACATTATCTCAAGTGTAAAAATTGTCCAAAATGTTAATATGGCTCCAAAGGGCCAGGAACTGTGGTCTGACTGAATCTAGCTGTAACACAGTCCAGAGGGCTATCTGCCATCAAACCTGTGCTGTGGCCACTATGTGACAACCACATGCCCTTGGATGAGGCCGCATAAAAGCAACTCTGTGTGTCTGGCTGTGTGTGGTCGCATACTTGCATAGGTGACAGCTCAAACCAGATGTAGGTATGAATGTGCCTGCATAGACTTTCTCTTATGTGTTATGGATGATTGTCATGTTTGAATGACTCCTGCTTATTCTAGAATGCACAAGGTGCAGATCATGAGGCATCCTGGCCTGCACTCTGAAATCTTTCCAGGAACAGAGTATGTGTGAACCTCTGCCCAAATCCCCGAGGTGGAATATGTGCTCCATCTGGGGTCTCACATTCCCATTGTCAGGGATTGCTGGATCACATAGTCCTGACCCTCATGTTGGGAAATCAGTTACCATGGGATTCCCATGTCTCTAGAAGAGTATCCCCAAAGCACTCTTTGAACTGTAACATCTTCCAACTCAGCTGCATCTAATCTGTACTAAACATGGTCAGGTATGGTGAGCAAGGCACAGTAGGGCACATGCAGTGTCTCACCATGTTCTTTTGCTCCCTCCCCATATCCAAGGCTACTGGGGTTGGCTATTGTCCCCATATGTGTGGCCTTGCCAGGCTACCCACTTTCAGGAGTGCACTTGGAACTTAGTCCAGGATGTCTGACTTGCTTACTCTGAAACATCATGTGACATGCAGTACTACTGTCGATGCTTAAACCTGGGGGTATCCAAGATGGCGTTGTCAGAGTAAGATGTGCTAGTCCTAGCTCTTCAGCTTCAGTTACTTACTCCTTTCATTGGCTGATTTCCACTGGTTTGCATGCTGAAATGCAAGGCCAAGGTTAAGAAAGGTCTCCCCTTTAAATCCGAGGCACTTGTGACCGGGCAACAGTCTTTGGATAGCCTTGCAATGTTTGTGCCTCCTACCAAGGTTGTACCCGCTGCCAAGACTAGAGAGACCCCAGGCTTGGGAAGCAATATTTTGCTCAGCCCATTAGGCCCATCCTCTCCCTCAGCTCCTGTGCCTCCTACCGCCAGCCAGGGAGACTTTGGTGTTGGCTCAGCTTGTTGGGTGGCTGCAGCTAAGAGTCTGATATTTCTGGTGCTGCGCTGCCTGTTAACATCGCTAAGTAGGAGAGCCCTCCCCTGCAGGAGTTGGAGCGGGTGGACAGTACTTCTCCAGAATGGCAGCTATGTCTGTAGGTTCAGTGCCTGTTTCTTCTGCTTCTATCATTCCACTGACCAGACCGAAGGAGATTACCTTGGATTCCATCTGGACTGCTCTCGAGTGTGTCTATAAGGTATGTTCAAATGCCCTTCAGGCTTTGGGCTCTGTGTTCTCTTCATTTGGACCACGTAGAGAAGAAGCTAGAGGGCCAGCAGGAACAATTGTTGTGTTCTCAAACTGCTATCAAGCAACTTCAACAAGTTTAAGGAACTTTGGTTCAAGAAGGGCTAGTTATCCAGTGGATATTTAGCTGTATTTATATCCCGCTTTTCACCGGGTCAAAGCGGTCAATTGGGGGATACATTTAACACGAGGGGATATGAGACACATACGCTAATACTTACAGGGAACATGGGCAATGGAGGGTTAAGTGGCTTGCCCAAGACCACAAGGAGTGCCTATAGGACTAGAAATCCCAGACCCTCCGGCCTGAGATTGCTGTCCCCAAGTGGGACTTGAACCCCCGGCCCTCCGGCCTGAAGTACCTTGTCCTAACCACTAGACCACTCCTCCCTCTGGATAGTGTAAAACTTGGTCTGATTCTTTTTAACATCTTTGTTAATGATATTGCAGAAAGGTTGTTAGGTAAGGTTTGCCTCTTTGTGGATGATACCAAAATCTGCAACAGGGTAGTCACCCAGGAAGGTGTAGATAACATGAAGAGCGATTTAGCTAAGCTTGAAGAATGGTCTAGAATTTGGCAGCTGAGATTTAATGTTAAAAAATGCAAGGCCATGCATTTGGGCTACAGCAATACAAGGGAGAGATATAGTATAGTGGGTAAAGTACTTCTGTCCACAAAAGAAGAGTGAGACCTAGTCATGATTGTGTCTAAGGACTTAAAGAAGCTAAAAAGGTAGAACAGTTGACCGTGAAAGCTAGAAGGATGCTTGGGTGCATAGGGAGAGGAATAGCCAGCAGAAGAAAGGAGATGATAGTGCCTCTATATAAGTACTTGGTGCGACCTCATTTGAAATATTGTGTGCAATTCTGGAGACTGCATCTTCAAAAGGATATAAACAAGTTGGAGTCAGTACAGAGAGTGGCTACTAAAATGGTTAGTGGTCTTCGTTATAAAGCATATGAGGACAGACTTAAGGATCTTAATATGCATACTTTAGAGGAAAAGCGGGATAGAGATGATATGATTGAGACATTTTGACTGACATACAATAGCGGGTGACGGTAAACGTAACTCACTTGGATGAAAGGAAGGTGATTAGCGATGTGCCCCAAGGTTCGGTCTTGGGACCATTACTGTGCTTCAGAAGAAGAATGTGTTGAGAGAATGTCTCTGTTAAACAAAAGAAAAACACACAAAGGTCCATTCTTTGTAGTGAATAGTATAATATTTCAGAGCTATTGAACAATAGTTATAAACAAATATAGTTGATACTTATCTGATGTTGATGGTCCAAAGTAATTGTCCATTGTAAGTTGATGTTGATCATCTGTAAAGAAAATCAAAACTGTTAAGATATTTGGGTTTCAAGTTAAAAGAAGAAATTTTATTTATTTAATAAATGATTACTTTATGTTTTTTTTCATAAGTAATTATTAATAATTTTAATTCTCTCTATCAATCATTTTAATTTATTATTAGTATAATTTATTTATTTAGGGGGAAAACTTACTTGAGGATGACATCTTGAGAGAGCTAACCTGGACCTTAGCTATACGACCGTGACATACAAAGATCCGCAGTGAAGGATCCAGCTCAGGAGGGGTGATCCACACTAAAAGGTTGAAGGGCTGACCAGATGTAACATCATGGGCATAGAAGTGATTTGGGGGCATTGCCTACTCTTTTCTTTATCTATTTTCTTTAGCCATCTTTCCATGGTTATGATATTCTTGGTTCTCTCCTTCATATTGTGGTCCTTTTAGCACTCAATAGTGTACTTTATTTTTTTTTTATCTTTTCCTGTGAGATGTTGTGATTCATGATTGACTGTGTATTTCTGGTTCAAAGTTTTTTTCCTTTGATATTAGTAATTTGTATAAAAAGAAAAATTTAAAAAATATAAAAAAAACCTGGGGGTACAAATACCAGAGTGCACGGCAAAGCACAGGTAAAACTGGAAGTGGCAACCTCTCTCACTGTGGCTATGTGTTAATGTGGCGACTATGGATGTGGCAGACAGGTGTGCCCCAATCAGGGATGTACAGCGATGCATATGTATTCTTAGCAATCACGTCAGATACATGAGCACAGCCAATGCCCAAACACAATTATCTAGCCCCATGAGATTCAATAGCCAGGTGTATATTGAAAATCACAAGGTTGTCAACTTAAGCAGGCTGAGCAGTGTTGGCAGTCGGGGTACAAATGTCACCTAGCAATACTCTATGGTATATGTACACCCTGCTTGTTCTCATTATTCTGTTCTGCTGCAAGTCCCTAAATGCTTCAGGATGAGCTACTCCCAACATTAGCACTGCGTGAGAAGCTCAGTCCTAGACCTGGGAAACCAGACAGCTCTGAACAACGAGGGTGCAGATGTATGTGAAGGCACTGGATATGTACCTGTGTAAGAGCTAATATGTACAAAGAGATGTGTGAAATCGTATTGCCTCATAAGGGAAGTTTTCCCTAGTAACTGGTATTGCAAGGTCCCATATGTTCAGTGAATAGTTGTTTCTTGTGCCATCTTGATGGAACTGCATTGTATGCAGAGAAATGTAGGCTGCCCTTTCAGAGGCAGCATTTCAGAGACATGAGAAGTGCGTATCCCATAGGTGAATACCTTTGCAAAATATATCATGTTTTATACATTCCTTTATTGTCTCTCATATTATATGTTTGAAATATGACTACAACAGCATGCACATGGCAAGACACAAACCTCTGCAGTGCATAAACAAGGTCCCAAAGGAATATATCTAGGGGACCAAAAGGCAGTCTTAGTGGAGCCAAAATACTCAACCTGCCATTCCCATTCTGTCATTATTGTCCCACATCTTCACATTGATGTGGACTCCCTGAGTATTTCCATACTACCAATGATGTTTGGAAACAACAAATCATAAGTGGCAGAGTAGCTGTTAACAAGTGAATGCTTGTCAGTTACAGCCACTTTATAATATAAGTGAAGTAATTTCCATACGTCATTTGAGAAACTGAAACACTTGTGGAATCCATAGAAATATCATGAATTGGGGCAATGATGATGGAATGTCTATGGCAGGTTTAATATGTTGTGGTCTCTAAGACCACCCATGGAGCCCCATGGAGCCCCTTTTTTACCTTTGGGACATAGTTTATATACTGCTGACATTTGTGACTTGTTATATGTATGATGTTGGAGGTATATTAGCAACATGATATGAAAGACCATGGAGCAATGAGGAACACAGGAAGAGTTTTGGGAAAGATATTGAGACATGTTCTCTCTGTCTACATTATGATTAGTGACATAGGTGAACGTTTTTGAATTACATTAGGTGTATTGTCAGTCTGTATTGTGGGAAAGGCATGACAGGATCAGGCAGGTTGGGTGTGTTGTAAGACTGTTGCCAACTGCACTCGTCCACGTCGCTAAGGCATGCAGTACCGTCATTTACATATTGTCACTGTAGTAGGCAGCAAATGGCACTGATCGTACGCTTGTGAATTTATTTTATTTTATTTTATTTTATGTCTTTTCTATACCGCGCTCTTTAGAATCAATGCGGTTTACAGTTAACAACTTCTGCAGTGCAGGCCGGACCTACACTGGACTTAGAATAAACAGTGGTTTCTAAACTAGACTGACAGGGTAACTATGTACAGGCAAGCTAATTGTCACAGGTGACGTGGTCAGCTCACAACTATTTACAGATTGATTAACTATATACAGATTGACCGGTCAGGGTATGTACCCATTCCACCTGCAGAATGTATCATGGTCTAGTGAGTGAGTTTGCAATCGTGCAAGGTGGCTGCGCTGGGGGTGGCGGCCTGGTTCCTGGGTGTGACTGGTTGGGAGATGTCATTTGAATCGGTATAGTGCTGGATGAAGAGATGGTGCTTCAGCGCCTTTCTAAACTGGGCGAGGTCAGTGATGGCCCGAATGGTGGGTGGAAGGGCGTTCCAGCATGTGGGTGCATATAGTGCAAAGGCTCTTTTTCTTGTTGACTGTGAACATTTTGTAATCGCCTTCGGGAGTATCAGAGTATTAGCGGCAGCTGATCTCCTAGCTCTGTTGAGGTGGGTGGGCTGGATGATGTCCATGAGGGAGGTAGAAGAGCACTTGTTGATGGCTCTGAAGGTCATCAATAGCACTTTAAAGGAAAGTATGCAGTGGACCGGCAGCCAGTGGAGGTGCCTCAAGACTGGGGTTATGTGTTCCCTCCTGGAGGCACCATGCAAGATTCTAGCGGCTGCATTCATTGCAAGCTGCAGTGGATTCAGCGTGCTCTTCGGGAGTACGTGTAGTATTGCGTTAGCATAATCAAAGTGTGGGATTACTAGGGCTTGATAAATTGTCCTGAAGTCATCTGGCTCAAGCAGCTGTCGTAGGTGACGGACCGTCCTTATTTTGTGGTAGACTGCTTTGACCATGTTGCTGATCTGGGCCTTCATATCGAGCTGTTGGTCTAGCGTGACCCCTAGGTAGCGTACCGTGGGTTTGCTGAAGAGCTCGGCATCTCGTACTTTCAGTGAGGCGGGTGGAGTGACTGCTGGGTTACTGGTGATAAAGAGGGCCTCCGTTTTGTTGAAATTTATTCTGAGCCTCTGTGTATGTAGCCAGTCAGTGATGGCATCGAAGCAAGCTGTTAGTGGTGAGAGATCTGGATGTTCTGTTGAGATAGGCATGTAAAGCAGGACGTCGTCGGCGTAGACCAGGCAGTTGATATTGAAGGAGCGGATGAGAGCACAAATGGGATGCATGTATACATTGAACAGTAGGGCTGAGAGTGATGATCCCTGTGGCACGCCTTTCTCTTGTGGGAAAAGTTTGGAGGTAGAGGAGCCGATTCGAACGTGCTGCCATCTGTCTGATAAATATGACTCACACCAGGTTAGCGCTGTACCGTGGATGCCCTTGTCCTTAAGGCGCGTTAGGAGTATTTTGTGGCTGACGGAGTCGAAGGCTGCAGCAATGTCCATGAAGATCAGGGCAAAACCCTGTCTGATGTTGTCCAATCCGATGGTTAAGGAGTTGAATAGAGTGGTCAACAGGGTCTCGACACCATGTGATTCCCTAAAACCAAGCTGACACGGGTCGAGGGGTGCACTTGTCTTGATGTGGTGGTGAAGTTGGCATTGGACGACCTTCTCAATAATTTTTGCCAGAAGAGGGATACTTGAGATTGGCCTGTAGGAATCTACCTTCGCTGGGTCCAGCTTGTTGTTTTTAGAAGAGGTCTGATAGCTGTTTGCTTCAGGCTTCGATGGAAGGTCCCAGTTGAGAATGATAGTTCTATGAGTTTGGCCAGGTACAGGCTGAGGTCAGCATGCAATGATTTTACCCAAAATTCCGGGCAAGGGTCATTTGGAGCTGTGGTGGTGTTTATTGCTGTGATGATGTCTTGAATGCCTTTCTTGGTGAATCAGTGCTGCAGGTATGATGATGCATCCTGGTGAGATTGTTGGACATGCAGGATTGGTCACACCTGCGAGAACAAGAGACCAGCCAAGGGGCCATCAGAACCGCCTTCTCCCCAAATATCCAAGCTGAAGTGGTTCCAAAGCCATCTGCATAGACCTTGGGATTCCTGGGTCAACATTTGGCAATGTGGTGAATACGTTTTCTGCTGATAGAACTATCTGCAACCTCCCAGGACATGCTGGTAAGAGGTGAATTACTGCAAGCCATCCTTCTATTTTGGCCTTCATGCTTGCCAAACACAATGTTCAACATCTAATGAGCTCAAGGCTCAACCTGGCTTATTGCTTTCTAAACACACCAAGCACTGAGCAGTAGCCATGGAAGGACTTAATGGGTGATGGGAAAGGAACCCACTGCTCACAAACAGAGATGAAAAGTCAAATGTAATCTTTGTCCAAATCCCAAATCTTTGTCCAAATCCCAAATCCAGAGCCCACTAGAAACATGTTCTATGGACAGATGGTAACATGCATGAGCTCTTTAGCTATGCACACCACTGATACATTGGCAGCCAAAGAAGAGATGTGTCTGCTGATTCAATAGCAGTTCAATAAGGTGGTGGTTCCATGAGGTTGTTGACCTGTTTTGCTGCCTCCAAAACTGCAGGTCTGGAACTTCTTGAAGAAATCATGCATTCAGGAGATAACCAAAGTACTTTTGAGTAGGATTTGCTAACTGGCATCAGACAGCTAGGTCTGGGTCAGTGGTCAGGTATCCTCCAGGTGGACAATGACCCAAACATGCATCCAAAAGTACATATATTTTTGAAAGCAGAAGGAGAAAATATACTTTTTAGAATTACCCATCAGTAAGTACAGATCTAAATCCAATGGAGAAAGATTGGACAGAGCTGAACTCTGCTATTGTTAAAAGCAATCCTGAAAACATTAATAAGCTGCAAGACATCACAGTGGCAAAGTCTGAGACACTATCAGCAGACAGCTGTGTGAAACATATAAATGGCAACATGAAATGTTTGGAGGCTGTCATCACTGTCAAGAGTTGTACAAGCAAATAGTCATGAGGGTTGCCATTGATGACAGCCATAACTTTAGCATAATTTTTGGCAACTTTCACACTTCACAGTTGCGCCAACACTGTCTTTTAGCTGTTTACCATGGAACTACTCCTTCACATATAATGATGACATATGTGTGGAATCTTCATAATTGCCTCTCAAGATATTGTCCACAACATAACAATATCTGCAATGGTGGTGTATGCTTGCAATGCCATGCTGATGGAAGTGATGGCAGCAAATACAGTAACAGAATTCAAAATGGCATGGGACAGACACAGTGGATCCCTTTATAGCAACAGGATAAAATCAAAATAAACTTAACTATCTCTTATAGCTCAACAAATAGGGGTGACCTGCATGGAGCTGTGGGTACAACCTTAAACAAAGGCAGGGGAAGAATGACAGGTGCACCTACTCTTGCCACCTGCACTCCCAGTTTAACACTTCCATTTGCGCTACAGTTTAACACGTGGCTAATTTGCATATGCACCCCTTTCTGCATGCCGGTGCTGAAGTCGCATACTATTGGTGCACCGCAAAGAGGCATACAGAGTTGATAGCACGCGACTTCAGCACCGGCTTTCTGCATTGGTCTGTTACTGCACTATGAACAATTCATTTTTGACATGAATACTCTCCCTCCTCATGGATTCATAATTATTGTACCGTATATAATTTTTCATTCATACATTTGTTTTACGCTTCTTTGTCATTTTAAGTTTTAATAGTCTTATTAATGTCTTTAAGACCAAGCCTTGTGGAAATCATTTTTGTATATAGTTGCAAGTTTTTATTTAGCTATTCTCTCATATTAATTGTCTATATCCTTTTATTTGGAAAACATTTTTCATACCTGAATTGTGCTTTCTGAAGATCATTACTGCTTATGGCAGTTGTACCATTTGTATACGAGTTGATTCTTTTCAATTTTAACTTTTATTACACTCAAAGACACCTTTTAGTTTAGTCATTAGTTTTAGCTACTGCTGCATGGTTTGCTTATATGTTAATGCCGCGGAGCATTAGAGTGCTATTCTGTGCGGTAACTGCTGGGAACATGCTGGCTACGCTCCTGGTAGTTAGCGCACCAGGAGCTGCAGCTACCATTCATTAGTTTTGGTAATAAAACTGTGTTAGATGCTAAACCCTAGCACTCTTTAGTAAAAGGACCTCTAAGTTCTGAATATGTCTTTCAATTTTTAATTGTGATATGTCTTTTTGCCATGGATGTAAGAGAATCCCCTTTGCTGACCCGGTGAAAAGCGGAATATAAGCACAACTAAATAAATAGAGCTTTTAGCTTGTTCTGAGCGCGGTATGTAAAAATAAAAATATTCCTTTGAATCATATTAGTGCTCACCTAGAGCACTAATATGATTGAATTTACTATAAGCATGAGAAGTGGTTCATTAATGCAGTCGGAGAGAGCACTCTTCTCTCACACAAGGCTTTCACATATCTGCTTTACTCTCTCACTGTTTATACTGTATATAGTCACGAAATGTTCACTCCGTGAAGGCAATATGAGCCAGCTGTTACTTTTTGATAATTAGATCAAAAATTGTGACTTTTCTGTTTTCTTTAAGTGGTTAGTACCACTGAATATGCCCAGTTTGAGTCACTAAATGCCCCAACACTGTCTTATCAATGTTTTACACGTAACTTGCCAGTGTCTATGCTTTTTGCTGTTTTCTTTATCAAAGATCTGCTTTCCATTTTTTGAAAGATGTCCTTTTCACTTTAATAACTTCTTTTACTTCATGATTTAACTGACCATCTTTTGGTCTTCTTTCAGTCTTTTTGAATGCTTACATTACATTTGGTCTGGGCTTCCAAGAAGCTATTTTTAAGCAATGCTCATGCCTAATGCAAACTTTTATTCTTTTCGATTGTTCCTCTTAGATTTTTGTAACAGATTTCCCCTTTTTAAAGTTTAATGCCATTGCAAGAGTTTTCCTTAATGTTCTCCCTCTACAGTCCCCTTCCAATTCATATTACTATGGTAACGTATTCTATAGCCAATCTGTATTTTCTGTCCAAAAAACAACAATCACTCCATATATATCAAAAACATTGTTATGTCAAAATTCATTAAAGTATATTCATTCTAGTCTTCTAGTCTTCTTCTTTGTTCTTTGTGCACAAAAACACAGACTTAGAGGAGGTCTCAGACTTATTTATGCATTTCAATCAGGCAAACAAATATCCAGATACTAGAATCAATGACCATCCTCTATAGCAATACAGCAATAGCAATACAGCTCATAAAATACATTAAAACAATAGATCAAAACAATAGATAAAAAAAATACTTAACTTCTTTCCCCAATGCCTCACTACGGCACCCTTCACTTAATAAAGCTTCTTCAGGGGCATAGAGCAAAATTTAATTTCTTCATATTACTTTATATTTTTTGTCAATGTTTATGTTTATGTTTATTAAAACTTTTTATACCGCCCAACACTGGTGGCACCTGAGCGGTTTACAATATGGTTAAAACAACTTAAAAATGGCTGAGAAAAAGAAAAGGAACGCCAATAATACTGATAGGATAGAGAAGGAAAGAAATGACAAAAGGGTAACAGACTACATTACAATGTTGCAGACGCTCAAGCGATCGCACCGTCCTGCAACATGGCCGACCAGCTACACAAAAAATGCCGTGCAAGCATTTTTTAAATCTATTGTTTTGATCTGTGTTTAATGTATTTTATGAGCTGTATTGCTATGTAGAGGATGGTCATTGATGCAAGATGGCACTAGCATCTGGGTATTTGTTTGTCCGATTGAAATGCCTAAATAAGTCTGAGAGCTCCTCTAAGTCTGTGTTTTTGTGCACAAAGAACAAAGAAGAAGACTAGAAGATTAGAAGATTAGAATGAATATACTTTAATGAATTTTGACATAAGAATGTTTTTGATATATATGGAGTGAGTGTTGTTTTTTGGACATATTTTTCCACTCTAATAAGAGACTGAATATAATCTGTATTTTCTGGCAAGGTCATTTTTTTGCTCATTCCAATTGGACCTTTGGAATGGAACATACCAACTCCCAAAATTTAATCAAGAAATGTACTGTATAAGTTAGCTCAATAAAATGTTATTATCTTATACAGTTTTGACTTTTATTTACATATTAATCACAATTTGGAAATTGCTAAGGAAAACTGAGAGCAAGAATTAATCATATCAGATAATCTGATAAATGACAAAAAATATAAGAACAGCAAGGAAGGTTAGTTATCCTCTGGTATATAAGGAAACATACCACTGATAGCAACAGGAAGTAATACTGTCCTTGTACAGGTCACTAATGACACCTCAGCTTGAGTACTGTGTGCTGTTCTGGCAGCCATGGTTCTGAAAGACGGGAGAGATGAAGTTACAAAATAAGGCAGGGAAATAGTAAAATGTCAAAGGAGAGGGCTGAAGGCCATAATGGAGGAAAAAAGTCAAAGAAATAAGGAAGAAAATTGGCTCCAGTAGCCAAAGGAAATGAGGCAAAGTCCCTAATGGGACTATCTAAAGAGCCAGAAGATTAAGGATGATATAAAAATCCATGAAGGGAGGAAAATTTCAAAAGACAGTTTTCTGCTAGGGAAAGAAAAAAGGGAAAATGTAGAAAGAGCCAATGGGAAAAATTAGGGAAAGAAAGCAATGACTATAAAAAGAGTTCTACCAAAATGAATGGCTCTGCGTCTCAAAAGCCATCTGAGGTGAGATTTAGCAGCCTCCTGGAGCTTCTTATTCTATTCCAAATTATGGTGATTAATTCTGAGCCGATTACTAAGGGGTGCACATAGAATGTGTATGAAGTCCATGCCTTATATGATTCCAGAACCTTTTTGTTTTTCAATACCCTAGTACCTATACTTTATTACAGAAAGGCTACTGTATTTGCCCAGTGATGTATAGCTTCTAATATTTTTTTGTGTCTTGTAAAAATTAGTTTTAGTGAGTAAGATTCTATCGGGTCAATATTAAGCTGGAAGGTCAGAATTTTTTTAAAGCACTAGCTTCTATGGCTAAAATTATTACAGATATTTAGCACCAATATCTGGATAGTGGCTAGCGAGGAATATCCGGATACTGCGGCCAGTGTTATCACTATAGTGGAGTTATACAGCACTTCTGTAGAGATGAAGGGGCATTTTAGAAAGGCCAGTCATGTGGTTACTGTGAAAATGTCTCAAATTCTATGCCAATTTTCAAGGGAAGGGTGGAAACCTGTAAGTCCGTTCTAAAATCAAGAGATCCCTGACCCTCGCTGTAAATGTGTCTGTCAAAATAGACCAGGAAGTGTAAGTGTACATGGGGAAAGCACAGATATTTGTGTTGGGGAGGGTGCAATCTTAGAAACATACACGTGGGAAATATCAACAAGGGGATCCCGGCAACTTGTAAGTGTACATGCAGGCATTTCAGGACTTACACATCTAAATGTCAGCACACACACGTGTATCCTACACATTTCACTAACCCAGACATCCCATTTCTCTTCAGAAATTTTAGATGTTGCAATGTCTACTGAAGTAACATGTGGATGGGGAAATGAACAATCCCCTACTCCCTCCTATAAAAGGTTGGCCAAAATGAGCACTTTCTAAACACCTAAATGTATCAGGGAGTTGGTGTGAATACTGTACAGATGTGGATAATTTCTGCTACCCACGTGCAAGTCCTATATGAAATACAAGTATATCTTGAAGCTCCGATGAAATCGCAGTCCCAACATGCCTCTGACATGATCAGGGCCGACACGTGTATATTTGGCCCTTTCTAAAATGTATTTTTGGACTTGGATGTGATTTGCATATGTGAATGGTCATTTTCACACGTGTAAAGCATGAATAGAGCTTCTAAAATAACCCCCATAACCTATCTGCATAGCCTTAGAAAGTTTTTTGCTGTAGTGTCATCCAGTTGGCTATCCATATAGCAGCACTGATTTCTGGTTCCACCCCATCTCTGCCCATGCAATACCCCTGAAAGCAGTCTATAAGGGTATTCAGTGGCATTACCCATATAGTGCTGTTGAATATCCCCTTCAGGGGCACTTACCCAGCTAGCACCACACAAGTGCTGCTGAATATTTGTTTATTTATTTTAAAGGATTTGATATTCTGTCATTTGACTGCTGCTTCATAGCAGTTTACAATAAAACAAACAGTAAAAACACTACAAAACACTAAAGTCAGCATACTATAAAAGGATAACATAAGGCGGGAGATGAGTGGCACAGAAATCTGTACCAATGGACACAAAACTAATGTTGAATTGTATCTTTTTGTGGTAGATATTCACATTGCGAAAAGCGTGAGGTTGCATTTCTCTAACTTCAAAATTATGTTGTATGTATCTCCAGTAACTCTGGTAACCCGGAGGCCCTCCTCGCCTCCCTCAGCAAGCCTTAGCACCCCAACATAAATTGCCCCCCCACAAAATACCCAACAACAGAATCTGGTACAAACTTTGGTCGCAGCTTTATTTACAACCTGTAACAACCGGCCCAACACGGGCCTAAATATACAACTTTCAAACATAACCCAGCCCCACACCCCCTTGCCGGACGATGCCCCCACCCGCCATATTAGTAGCAAGGCGGAGCATCCTCCTCCCCCCGAACCCTGCCGCCTGCCTCGCCATACTAGTAGCAAAGGCCAGCCCCCACACCCCCGCTACCGGGCTGAGACCCCCAACTGGGCTGTCTCGCCCCACCCCGAGGAGCACTTCGCCCCCCACTGCTCCTAAACCAGTTCAAGCCCGCACCGCTTCTGCGAGCGCTGGCTCTCTACCCCGCCCCCACCAGCTGCAACATCCCGAACACTACCTCCAAAGGGGGGTGGGCGGGCGGGAACGCGTCCGCTTCCCGAGGAGCCGCGGCGAAAAGGGACAGCCACGCGGCTCCTCGCCGACAACTGCTCCGCCCCCCCTCCCCCCGATGCGTGGGCCAATGAAATCGCTCCTTCATGGCAAAGGAGCGATTTCAAATGCCGCGCTCCTCCAGACCTCCTCCCCCCCCCCCCCTTGTAACCCCTGTCACGTGCGGGAGGCCGAGGCCGAGGCCGGGCCCGGGCCCAGGTTACTGACGGCCGCGGGACCCGGCCCGCAGCCTCGAACATTTTTTAAAAACAGCCAACTATACAAATGTTGAACTTTTATGCCCTTGCACTTACATACAAACAGTGCATTTTTTCAAGCAAAATATATGCTGGTACTCATATGGAGGGCTCTTTCCTTAATACATAAGGCTCATGGGTCAGTTTTATTTATTTCTTTATTTATTGTATTTATATACCGCCGTTCAGCAGAATCAAAGCGGTTTACAGATAACAGTTAAGAAACATTACATATTAACAGATTGCCAACTGGTTTCAACATAAAACAAGAGGGTATTTGGAACATTAGCAATTAAACGGTGCCATGTAACAATATAACTTATTTACAAGTATGTAAAATATGTACAAGGGAATTTATTTACAGAAGCAAGGATATCCACATAACAGTGGTGCATCTATTAGTATTTATCAGCTCATTGATTAGGTACCTTAACATGGAAGAGGTCAAGGGGGTTGATATGAGGGTGGGTGAAGAGGGAGGGGGGGGATCAGTGTCCTAGTTGTGCTGGAGTCTGTGTTATGTGGGGAAAAGGTCTTGCGTTGGTACATCTGTGCCAAAATGCTCTATGAACAGATGTGTCTTAAGTAATTTCCTGAATGAGATCAGGTCCGAGGTGGCTCTAAGCTTATCTGGGAGGTAGTTCCATATCATTGGTGCAGTGAAGCTAAAGGCGGATTTAGTTGTTGCCCTGATACTTCTTGTACCGTCCACATACCAAAAGTATATGTTTTGACTGCATTCCCTTCTTATTCTGTCATTTGGTGGGTTCTTTATGAGGTTTTAGCAGGCAATGAAAAAGGCGCCAGTACTCAGTACCAGCAAGTACCTCTTTAAAAAAACCCTGTATGCAAACTTACAGTGCTGTATGTTTAGGATATAAAGTTGGACAGATTCTTACCTATAGACACAATTTTATCCTTTCAGTAAAGGATGAGCTTGACTCACATGGTATTAATTTGCAGCACAGAAAAAACTTTCCCCTCCCACCGAGTACATCAAGTACTAGGTAAAATCTCACTTTCTTAGACAGTAGACACATTTATTGATTTTTTTGCTCCAGTGATGAACTTTTATTATTGAATATAGTATATCCTACATCATAATGCTTTAAAAAAGATTAAGATAGAAGAGTAACACAGGGATAAGTGCAGCTTTTAAACTGATTCATATGACGAATTCCCTGCAAACAGATTTAATACAATATTATGTACAATTTTTATGTCTCCCTAGTAAGCAGGTTTACTGATTCTGGAAATGCCAGGTCCCTATAGATTTGTCTGAGACACTGAGTGCCAAGATTCCTGCATTCTGAGACCAAAGGCAAGAGAAGGAAGTCTTAGTTAGTTTCATATTTGCACTTGGCACGGACTGAGAAGATATCTATGTTCCGTGATGCCCCCTGGGAATGAAGTTAAATCGTTCTGTAGATAATACCAAGCTATATTGCTTGCAATTTATTAGGCAATAAAATGATACAGTATGTGGCTTAGAATGTGGGCATGAGCATCATTTTGATTAGAGATTTTCCAGCTCTGCTTGGAGAAGCTGTCATAAAAATCACTACTTGCCTCTTTGAGACAGAGGAAGAGGCTTAAAGCCTAGTCTAAGAGGTATGTTTACTAAGAACCATTAAGGGCGCAAAGGTGCCGTGTGCATGCGTTATCGGCACTCATTAGCGTTTACCGCTGCAGAAAGCACTGATAACGCGGTCTTAATGGGCGGTCACATTACCGGGCGGTAAGTTGCAAAGGGGCAGAGAAGGGGCATTAACTGGGCGGAGCATAGATGGAGACAGCATGCATGCACTTAATGACTGTTCCAGTACCATGTGTTGCAGGTTCAGCCACCGGGAACCTTAACACCAGCTCTGAGCAGGCGTTAAGGGCTCCCTGGCCTCATTAACACACATTACAGATTGGTAAATGAGGACAGCCAGGTGTGTGCTGTATGTTCCACCCACATTCCAGCCTATAAATCATTGTGAGCTGGGGCTCCTTCCTTGCTAAACCATGGCTCAACACATGGTTGCGGAACTGTATTGTTGGATGAAGGAAGAGGAAGAATCCAGTGAAGAGGCTGAACAACATCTTGGCCAGCCCTCCCACCCCTGCACAGGTGGTGGGGGGGCAATTTGCATGGGCATCAGCCTGGAGAGCGACAGCGCTTGCATTCTCAAAGAAGGGAAGTCCAGCCCAGAAGGCCTCATATCTTCAGAGATAGGGCCACCCTCCTCGGCCTTCCCAAGGACCAAGTGATTTTCCTCTACAGGCTGAGCTCAGGGGCCATAAGAGAACTCTATGAGGATCTGACCTCGAGCCTCTGACTGCCCAGTCACAAGCCATACCAGGACTGGTCAAACTTCTGAGCGCTCTACATTTCTTTGCTTTTGGCTGCTTCCAAACATCTGTGACTGCAGTTGGAGGAATGTCCTATGCCACCTTTTCCAGATGCCTCCACCAGGTGCTGCGAGCGATGACTTACATTGTATTTCCTAATGAAAGGCTATAGTGGATGACCCTCAAACAGCAATTTGAAGGAATTGCAGGGCTACCACACATGATGGGAGCCATAGATTGCACACATGTGATACTTATCCCACCCAGAGACAGGGAAGCAGTGAAGCAGAACACTTTCATTCCCTGAATGTGCAGGTGGTGTGTGATGCAAACATGCACATATTGAATGTGGTGCCCAGGTTTGCAGGGCATACCCACAATTTATATATCCTGCATCACTCAGCACTGTTCCATCAATTCAAGAAGGGAAGATATGGAGATGGCTGGCTGCTGGGTAAGTGATATCTAATTATTATACTTTTGCAAGTGGTGGAGTACAAATGCCAGGCAAGACACATGAAAAGCTAATATGAGAATTGGCCCTGTTATGGGAAATACAGCCACACATTAAATGTACTTTGCAAAGTCTGACCTGGAACTGCTGATCCTTGGAATTCTAAGTATGCAGGTCTCAAACCCCAGCTAGTTGAGCCATCTGCTAGTAATGGCCCCCGTGAATTTATCTGAATCTCACTCCATTTGGAACATAGCTACCTCACTGCAGGCAACCCTGCCTCCTCTCACTGAAATGCCAGGGTAACCATGTCCAGAACAGAGTTACCATGCTACACAGTTGCAGGGGTGAGAATATCAGCCAGTCCAGCCTTTCCCACTATGGGATCATAATGCATTATGGAGTCTGCAATGAGGATCCCAATGAGTACAAGCAGCTCATAGAAACTGCACACTTTGCTGGCCTCCTATCACAAAACCATGCACTTGGGCTTAAACACAAAATATATGCCAAGGATTGTCAACTCACCGAGTTCCCAGAGCGAGATTTGCAGTCAGTCCTGCCTTTCAAACATTCCACTTCTGATGGAATTTGGAATGTGTAGCACTGAATACAAGGAGACGCATGACGGAAGAAATTTGCTAGCAGTCAATAATTTAGGGCAAAAGGCCATGGCATAGAAAACACAGCCAGTCCATGTAGCCACATCAGAGCTGCAAATGGAGTCAAACCTCTGACCTTGGGATGGGTAATTACTTGAATCAGTGTTGTATTTAGGACACCTGTCTATGAGTGCAGGTGCAAGTCATCCTGCCTGTAGAGGAGGTCAGTGATTGAGGGGTGGTTTAGAAGCTACACAGTGAGTCTAAAAATGGTGTTTGGGCTTCTGAGTTTACTAAACTATTGTCAGCTTAACAGTCACAGTACTTGCAGAGGGCAGCCACACCCCCTTGAATTCAATTTCCACAGTAACCATGTCCTGGAGGCAGGTCATGAGTTTCCACGTTACTGAGTTCCAGCTGTGAGAATGGGACTCATTCCAGTCTCTCTGACCAAAGAAATCAGATGCATTCTGGGACCTGAAGTCCAGATATGAATTGCCACAATCAGGAACTACAAACAGCACACTGTACTGCTCTACTAGTAAGCTGAAAGCCACACACCTGTGAAATGAACTAATTTCCCAGAGCTGCAAAAATACATATTGCAGGAGGGACAACAATGCCTGGGAAACGTTAGATATATATGCAGAGCAGTGCAGTATGGTATTTGTAGTCACTCATGGAACCATGAGCTATCAGTGCTGCTCAAGGATAGCCTGAAAACATCACTCCTGTCCCTGGTTAATGTAGCCAACAAGGTATATGTTCATCTGGCAGATGTGTGTCTCTCAAATGAAAGGCCAGTGCAGTGTGCTATTATCAGTCCCTGAATGTGGCCATTGTGATCCTGACATCAGGTTCCAGAATGCATCAGGAATCTCTGGCCCGAGAGGCTGGAATGAGTTGCATTCTCATAGCTGGAACTCACTAATTGTGAAACTCTGCACCTGCCTCTAGTACCTGCTGACTGTAGCAATTCACTGCAAGAGGGTCAGCATATACTGTCACAGGTAACCTGCCAATATCTGGGTAAACTCAGCAGCCCTAATGCATTCTAAAGGCAAACTCGGGTGATTCAAAAGCATGCTTAAGTCAGAGATGTACAGTATTTAGAAGGCATGGTGACTTGCAACTACACACACAGCTGCTCCTACCCACGGATAGCTCTAATGGCTGCAGCTGAAAATGAAATGCTGACAGAATCCAAGATCACAAGTTCAATTGCAGTCCCAACTGTGAGGTAGCAACCTGAACTGTGTTGGTTTTCTATGCCATGCTCTTTTTTTTCATAAATACTATACTGCTCTCTGGCTAATTTATTCCCTCTTGTGACCCCCCTGTCAATCAGGGCTGCATATTCCCGATTGCATCAGAGGGAGAATGTGTGGAAGGCTGGACTGTGTGGAATTCTCACTCAAGGGACTAGGATTCCCAACTTTCTCCAGATCCCCTCACAAGCCTGATCCAGACCTGGGTTTATCCCAATGATAGCAGGGAGATGTAGTACAGAAATCTATATTGTACTGTATCTGAAAAGTAAGCCTACTAATCTCTGCATGCAATGGATTCAAACCCAGTATTGGGTCAAGCGTGTCATGTGCATCTGGTGTCTGTTTGAAACCCCACTTGGAACGAGAGGCATTCACAACCCGTGTCAAATGTTATTGGCTGCATCCCAGGTATGTTGCATTCGAAGAGCAGCCCAGTGAAGTGTACTGCTTTGAGTCCCTCATTGTACACAGTGTGAGACTCACTGCACGTCCTATAATGCATCATGATTGGATAATCACAAAAGCTGGACTGCCTGACCATCTCACTCCTGGAAATTTAAATCTCCCCAGCTCTGACCAGCCTATACATTCCATACCTCAGTAGCAACTAGGTTCCACTGTCATCAGAGTCATCATTGGGAAGTGCCCTAGTACTTGGACCAAGGAAGCCTAGACCAGTTGTATGCCATGCTTTAAGAAAGGTGGAAGGAAGTCCAAAAAACTGCCAGCATGGTTCAAAGGTAACGTCAGAGAGACTGATGTATCTAAAGAAGCATCTTTCTGGAAATGGAAAAATGACCTGGAAATGGGAATAAAGAGTGAGGTTATAAAATTTGCAGATGACACAAAACTATTTAAAGTTGTTAAAACCCAAGAGGATTGTGGAAAATTGCAAGAGGATCTTGATAAATTGGAAGACTGGGCATCAAAATGGCAGATGAAATTTAATGTGGACAAGTGCAAAGTTATGCACCTAGGGAAGAACAACCCAAACTATGGTTACACGATGCAAGGTTCCACATTAGGAACCACCATCCAGGAAAAAGATTTAGGCGTCATTCATTGTGGATAACATGTTAAAACCCTCGGCCCAGTGTGCAGAGGCGGCCAAGAGAGCAAATAGAATGCTAGGTATCATAAGGAAAGGAATGGAAAATAAAACAAAGGATATTATAATGCCTCTATATCGTTCCATGGTGAGACCGCACCTTGAATATTGTGTGCAATTCTGGTTGCCGTATCTTAAAAAGGATATAGCGTTATTAGAAAAGGTTCAGAGACAAGCCACCAAAATGGTAAAGGGGATGGAAAGATACCCCTATGAAAGGCTAAAAAGGTTAGGGCTCTTTAACCTGGAAAAGAGACGGCTGAGGGGAGATATGATAGAAGTCTATAAATTAATGAACGGAGTGGAATGGGTAAACGTAGATCAATTGTTTACGTTATCAGAATATAGAAAGACTAAGGGGTATGTTTACTAAACTGCGTTAGTGCAATTCGCGTTAGGAGCCGCGGTAGTGAAAGAAACCCCAAATAAGGACATGGGCGGTACATCGTTACCACTACCGCGCATTAGAAAAATTAACGAGCGTTACCGGGCGCCGTGCCGCGTTTCTGCGCGTTAATCATAAGAAGGCGTACAGACACAAAGCACTGAAACAGAGCTGTAGCACAATGGTTACGGTACTGACCACTGTTACAGGCAGCATGGGTTCAAGCCCCCAGTGTGCCTAACGCAGAAGGCTGTCTCAGGCATCACCCTGTACATTACAGAAGGAAAGAGGAGGCATACTTTTCATTACGCTGAGTATTGGTGTCAGAAAAACACCCTCGGAATGTGCCTAGCCACGTACGTTGGTGCGTGCATTGGTACGTGCGTAGCCACACGCGTACATTCGTGCGTGGGTATGTGTGTTTCTACGTGCGTGGGTACGTGTTTGTTTACGTGCGTGGGTACGTGTGTTTTTACCAGTGTGGGCATCTTATATTACAGACTTTGTAGGGTGTCCTGCACCTATGCATTATGCTAACAGATGTACGTGTGATGGCCTATGGTTTATCAGAGCCTGTGAGCAGGTGCTGGTGTTTCACAGGGTTGGATTGGGCCAGTCACACCCATGATGCACTGCACATGAAAATCAGCTGTCCACAGATACACACCATGGGGAATGCACCCCCACAGCACCTCGGCCTGGTAGGGGGTACCGACTGTGTGTTGTACTGGCACAGAGCATCTACACACCGTCACATTGTGCGGGTACTGTGCTCACCCTGAGGGTGCAGTGAGGCGCCCAGCACTAGGTCCACAGCACCGGCCATGGCTGAAAGAGGCCATGGCACAGGTCCAAAGCAGTGTTACTGTGTGAGATAGGTAGTTTCTGCAGGAACACCTTGGACATCTCTGTTTCAGTCAGGTATAGCCCCCATGCACCACCACACCCCTCCCCCAGGGCTGAGGGTGGCAAACAGGGTCTCCTATCAAAAGATCCACAGTCTACCTCCCTGCAACGGTGGCAGTAGAGGGGAACATGAACCCTAGTCCTGCTGGGGAACAGACACCCCACAGGGCAGTCAATGCAGCTCTGTACACAGCCATAACACAATAGCAGACAGACATTAGGCCTGGATATGGTATGCTGCACCCCACCACTATCTGATATTCCCCTGGTGCAAGCATCAGCAACTGCACCCTGCAAGCCACTCCATCACAACACCTACCAGCTGCAAACAGTCTGCTAGTGCCCATTGGAGATGCCTGCACCCAGAACTGGGATGTCAGCATACACAGCAAGCAGATACATCAGTGACTGGGCCCCAGAAGGAAACCCATATTTATCACATGAGAGAAATACTAGATAGCACTACGGGAGTGCCTAGCCATGCTGTGGTCACTGCACAGTCAGGGTGAGAGTGATCTCTCAGCAGGATATACTGAGGTCACCCTGTCTGTGTAGGTGGTGGCCGGGCACTACAATGTGCCTGTCACTGCCCTATGCCCTGTGCAGATGCACCCTGGCCAGGCCACCCTGTCCGGCCTATACCCATGGTACCTTGCTCCTCATTATGCACATTGGCAGCCCAATACTGGCAACAGTGCTGGCAGTGTGGGCTGTTGAAGGTGTTTGCAGCCACCACACACTGGATAGACAGACAGCCACCCCCACACCTATGCCAGCATTGTGCTACTATAGAGGTGGTCAGCAGCCATACCCACCACACCAGTCCTGGGCATAGTACAGGCATGGATATGGTACACAAGACTGTTGGGGGGTCACTCCCCAGGGTGGTGAACACTGTCAGAGACCAGACCTGCAGCACACACCGCAGACATCAGAATGATTGTTATGGTGGAGCTCAATGAGCAAAATGTGCTTAACGTAGGAATTGATATCTGCCAGTTATCAGAGGAAACGTTTGATAGCTGTGTACCATATACCCAGGTGTAGGGTGGCATTGCTAAGGTATGCAACTGCTAGTATTGGGAGATACAGGCAGGGCCCAATGTCTTGCCTCTCCAGCTGGCATTGGCCAATGGGGCCTGTGGGTGGGTGTGTGGCCCTGTTGGCTGCTGCTTTACGGCAGAGTTCCCCAACTCCAGTCCTGGTGTTCCAAACACTGTTCGGGTTTTCATGCTGTCTCTCATAAATATGCATGAGCTACATCTGCATACCATGGGGGTGGTGCATAGCTATGCAGCACAGGCATCTTTATTAGAGGCAGCATGACACCGGAATGTTGTGGGGCCCTCCAGGACTGCATTTGCGGGACTCTGCTTTAGGTAATGTGCCTGTTTCTGGTGTCTGTGTTTGGTGTGGTAAAATATAGGCCATGCGTATGTTCTCTGCACTAAAGGAGTGTCTTTACTATCACTGTTTAGTGGTGGGTAAAACTATGGGGACTGGGTTGGCAGGAGCCCCAGCTGGGATTTGAACCTGTGACCCTCTGGTTTTACAGGCACTGGCTGTGTCTGTTGCACCACACTGTGGCCACAGAGACAGTGCAGTCCCTGGAGTTAGTTAAACCGGCCTGACGAGTCAGAAACCCTGCTCTGCAACAGGTTTACTGTGGCCTCATTTACCGTGTATGCAGACAAAGGTGCACATAAACCTCAGAAAAGACCTCACAAAAGGGGCACACACCCATAACCAAGCTGGGCAACAATGATATCATTGGGAAACATTACACCACACGCCCAGGACAGCTCCATTACAATGTAATGCTCTTTGAAAGGGTCTGCGGAGCGTAGACCCTTCCACACATCATTTCCTTTTATTTTGGTGCTTTCCAGGGAGTGTTTTTCCTTGTTGCCCATTGCTATCACTGTTGCCCAGCTGAATTCTGCTTTTTAAAATGTTTCTTGTGGTCATTTTTAACGTTTTATGTGATATTTTGTTCTGTGCACATGTATCACACTGCTCACGTTTTGTGGGTTTCCCCGGTTTTTCTGTACATTGCTGACGTAAATGGTTTCTCTTCCCTTTAAATGCCTTTAACGACAGGTTTTCATTTGCGTTGGAATTCAGCTCTGAAATTCAGCGCGTTAGTATGAGGGGAGCCTCTCCCCGCCCACTCTCCGCCCATTGACCCCTTCTCTCCGCCCACTCTCCACCTTCTGTGCTGTTTTAACGCGCCGCGGAGCTTTACGATCGTTAACTATGGTTAACGCGCGTAGTATGACGTTAACGGTCGTTAGCGCATCGGTACGCGCATTATACGGCACTTACGGTCGTTAACGTCGTATAACGCGCGTTAGTCACGTTTACCGCACTTTAGTAAACATCCCCCTAAGGGACATGCAATGAAGCTACAGGGTAAACTATTTAAGACTAATAAAAGAAAATATTTTTTCACTCAACGTGTAATCAAACTCTGGAATTTGTTACCGGAGGATGTAGTAAAGGCTGTTAGTGTAGCTGGGCTTAAAAAAGGTTTGGACAAGTTCCTGGAGGAAAGGTCCATAAACCATTATTAAGAAGGGACCCAGGATACCAATGCTTGAACCAATACAAGCATTGTGGAACCTGTATCTTTTGGGGAAATTGCTAGGTACGTATGACCTAGATTGGCCACTGTTGGAAACAGGATACTGGGCTTGATGGACCTTGTTCTGACCCAGTATGGCATATCTTATGTTCTTATGTGCCAAATGACGAAAACTGGAAACAACATAAACACTGGCAAAGAGAATTTGAGAAGTAGCTTGTGGAAGCAAAAATGCATAACAAAGACTTTTTCAAGTACATTCATAGCAAAAGACCTGTGAGAGAGTCAGTTGGACTATTAGATGACAGAGGGGTAAAAGAGGGGATAAGGCCATAGCGGAGAGACTGAATGAATTCTTTGCTTTGATCTTTACTGAATTTAAAGGTGATGCATTGGAAGAATTCAAAGAAATATAGATAAACTAGGAAGATGTATTGCAACTATTTGATAAAATAAACAGTAGCTAATCACCTGGACCGGATGGTATATACCTGAGGGTGCTGAAAGAACTGAAATATGAGATTGCAGACCTACTATAAGTAATCTGTGAACTTTCATTAAAATCATTTGTACTACCTGAAGACTGGCGACTGACCAGTGTAATACCAATTTTTAAAAAGGGTTTAAGGGCTGATCCGGGAAACTACAGAACGGTGAGTCTGACATCAGTCCCGGGCAGAATGGTAGAAACCATTATAAAGAACAAAATGACTGAACGTGTAGATAGTCATGGTTTAATGGGAGAAAGCCAACATGGCTTTAGCCAAGAAAGGTAATTTGTTATATTTTTTTGAAAGTATGAATAAACAGGTAGACAAAGGACTTGCAAGTATTTACTTCTGGGAATATTTCCAAATCTTGGGGAAAAAGGAATTCTTTAGATTACAGCTGATTAATCTGTGAACCTGGTGTATTTGTTAAATCAGTCAGGGCCTAGTAGCAGCAAAGCGCTTTAATTTAAATCAAATCAGAATATAACTTAGCATAAAAGGCAAAACCGGGTCAGTATTCCTTGAGCAATAAATTATTTCTAGAGACCTTTGCAAAGAAGCCTTTTACATAGGGGGGCAAGAGACCTGTGAAATTTTTTAAATAGGTGTTAAAGCCAGGTGACAGATCAAAGGGCAAGTTTGAAAGACTCCCTCTACCAAGCAAAGACTGTGTTAATCACTGAAGAAATTGGTCACAGATTACCTCAGAAGCACAGGCATAAATAGTTCAACCAGAATTCTGTGCTTCTCAGTCTTGAAGGACTACAAAAGGGGACTGCTACTTCTGGAGAGAGATCTGCCTTGTAAGTATTTACTTCTGGGAATTTTTCTAAATCTTCGGGAAAAGGGAATTCTTTAGATTAAAGCTGATTAATCTGTGAACTCAGTGTTTTTGTTAAATCAGTCAGGGCCTAGTAGCAGCAAAGAGTTTTCAGTTTAAATTTAAAACACAGCAGATAGCTTTCTGCTTAAATTTAGAACCCAAGACTCCCTCTATCCAAGCAAGGGCTGTGGGACTCCCCCTGGAGATTGGTCACACATTACCTTAGAAGCACAGGACAGGGTACTATGTAACAGCCAGCTTTTAATAAATCTTCTTTCCCTCCCTCCCTCCCCAAAACCCACACACCCCTGGGATAATCATAGCTTTATTTATTTTTATTTATTTATTTATTTAACAGTATTTCTAAACCGCCTTATCTTATTAATCAAGGTGGTATCACAGCAAACAATCGGGTAAAGTGAGCGTGTTATACATGCAGTGAGGGAGAAACTTCATTGAGTGTATGTTGTGTTGAGTGCGAGATTAGTTTGAGCTATTTACAAAGTGCGCTATATACAGAGGGGCCAGAAAACATTTTCTATATATACAGTGGTAGGAGGTATCATGTGGAGTTATGCATTCTCTGAGGTTATGTGATGTGTCCATAGTGTTCTATGAACAGCATGGTCTTCAGCTGTTTTCTAAAGTCTTTGAGGTCTGTTGTTGCCCTCAAATCATCCGGGAGTTTGTTCCATATTGTTGGAGCAGCCATGGAGAGTGCTCTGTCTGTTGTGTCCTTGCGTGTGTGATTGTATTCACTTGGGGTGCTGACTCGGTTGTGTGTTTGTTTTCTTCTTGGACGTGTGCTGGTGTCTGGTTGTATGAGAGTGTGCAGGCTGTTGGCTGATGTGTGCTGATTTATCTTAAATAGGTGCTTAAACCTCTTAAAGGAAAGGAGATGCCATATTCACTCTCAGGTGCAGCTGTTTATTCTCATCAGCATACATTAAGAACCTGAGATTAATTAAACTTCAGATGAACAAAGTACATTAAACATATTAGGTATAGTTTTATTAATATAAGTATCCCCAGCAGCCCTTAGTAAGTAAAGAACTTAAATATCTAAACACAACCTTAAAACTAAGATGCAAACAGCAGTCCAGCAGCGAGATGGGGGCTTTCCAGTCTTTTGCATTGAGTGTCACATGTATGATTTTCTCCCAGTTGGTGAGGGGTCTTTCATGTGCACAAGGTGCAAGGAGCTCTTTGCTCTCAGGGAATGAGTCCAATCTCTGGAGGCTAGAGTAGAAGACTTGGAAGACATAAGGAAAACAGAGAGGTACATAAACAAGACCTACAGGGATATAGTCCTGAAGTCCCACCTCCAGTCTGGCAGCATCCCTGGCAGCATCCCTGTTGCCATGGAGGAGAGAGGTCACGTGACAGGAGAGCATCACCCTAGTGTGGCAGGAAGTGATCCTGTAGCTAGGACCTGTTCTCCAGGTGATTTAAAACCCTCTCACACTGAGGAAGTTTCTCCAGGACCATGTGCCCATGAGTGAAGGGTTAGGACAGCCGTTATAGTTGGAGATTTGATCATTAGACATGTAGATAGCTGGGTGGCTGGTGGTCATGAGGATTGCCTGGTAACATGCCTGCCTGGTGCAAAGGTAGCGGACCTCATGTGCCACCTAGACAAGGTCTTAGATAGTGCTGGGGAGGAGTCTGCTGTCTTGGAACATGTCGGTACCAATGGCATAGGAAAATGTGGTAGGGAGGTTCTGGAGGCTAAATTTAGGCTTTTAGGTAGGAAGTTGAAATCCAGAACTTCCAGAGTAGCGTTCTCCGAAATGCTTCCCATTCCACGTGCAGGACCCAAAAGGCAGGCAGAACTCCAGAGTCTCAATGCATGGATGAGACAATGGTGCAAGAATGAGGGTTTGGATTTGTTAGGAACTGTGGAACATTCTGTGGAAAGGAGGGGCTCTTCCGAAGAAATGGGCTTCACTTTAACCGGGATGGAACCAGGCTGTTGACATTAACTTTTAAAAAGGAGATAGAGCAGCTTTTAAACTACATAATAGGGGGAAACCAATAGTCGCCCAAGAGCATATGGTTCGGAACAATGTATCCTTGAAGGATACTACCAAAAAAATGAAGTTAGGGCACATCAGCAGAGAAGTTCCAATAAAAACAAAAGTAGCCCAAATGCCCTTGAGTACAGAGCAGACAGAGCTTAAAGATTCCAAATTACCACTGCCTACCGATAACCAGATTAATATGAATAAAATACAGTCTCTAAAATGTTTGTATACAAATGCTAGAAGTCTAAAAAATAAGATGGGAGAGTTAGAATATATAGCACTAAATGAGAAGTTAGATATGATTGTTATCTCAGAGACATGGTAAAGAAGGACAGCCAGTGATACCTGGGTATAAACTATATCATAATGATAGAGCTGTTCAAATTGGTAGAGGGGTTGCGCTCTATGTTAGAGAGGGCATTGAGTCACAAAGGATTAAAGTTTTGCAGGAAAATAAATTTGCTGTAGAATCTCTATGGATTGAAATTCCATGTAAAAATGGGAAGACAATGGCAGTGGGGGGTGTACTATCGACCGCCTGGCCAGAATGAACAAATGAATGATTAAATGCTCAAAGAAATCAGGGAAGCTAACAAAAGTTACAGCATAGTAATAATAGTAATAATAATGGGTGATTTCAATTACCCCAGTATCGACTGGCTCAGTGTCACGGCAAGACATGCTAAGGAGATAAAGTTTCTAGATGAAGTAAATGGCTGCTTTTTGGAGCAGCTGGTTCATGAACTGACCAGAGGAGAAGCCATTTTGGACCTAGTCCTTAGTGGAACACCAGATCTAGTGCAACAGATAAGAGTGTTGGGGCCACTTGGCAATAGTGGTCATAGCATGATCGTGTTTGATTTAATTAATGGAGGAGGGATGGTAAGGAAATCTACCATTTAACTTTTGAAAGGGAGACTATGATAAAATGAGGAAAATAATTAAGAAAAAACTAAAAGGAGCAGTTGCAAAGGTTAAAGACTTACATCAAGCTTGGGTGTTTAAAAATACTATCTTAGAAGCCCAGACCAGCTAAATTCCATGCTTTAAGAAAAGTGAAAGGAATTCCAAAAAACTGCCAGCATAATTTAAGGTGAGGTCAGAGAGGCTGTTGTAGCCAAAAAAGCATCTTTCGGGAAAATGAAAAAAGAGCCAAATGACGAAAACTGGAAACAGTACAAGCACTGGCAAGTTAAATGCAAGGCATTGATAAGGGAGGCAAAGAGAGAATTTGAGAAGAAACTTGCTGTGGAAGCAAAAACGTGTAATAAAGACTTTTTCAAGTACATTTGTAGCAAAAAGCCTGTGAGAGAGTCAGTTGGACCATTAGATGATAGAGGGGTAAAAGGGGCAGTAAGAGGGGACAAGGCTATAGGGGAGAGACTGAATGAATTCTTTGCTTCAGTCTTTACTGAGGAAGATGTAGGAATGTTACCCATGACTGAAGTGGTATTTAAAGGTGATAGTGCGGAAGAATTGAAATAATATAGATTCACCAGGAAGATGTATTACAACTATGTGATAAACTGAAGAGTAGCAAATCACCTGGACAGCTGGTATACATCCAAGGGTGTTGAAGGAACTGAAATATGAGATTGCAGACCTGTTATTAGTAATCTGTGAACTATCATTAAAATCTTCTGTAATACCTGAAGATTGGAGGATAGCCAATGTAACGCCAATTTTTTAAAAGGGTTCCAGGGGTGATCTGGGAAACTACAAACCGGTGAGCCTGACATGAGTACTGGTAAAAATGGTAGAAACCATCATAAAGAACAAAATTACTGAACATGTAGATAGTGTGGTAAGGAGAGTGCAGCTCAGCATGGAAATAAAAGAGAAAGAAGAACTTTTTCTTCTTTTCGGGGGATGGGTGCACTAGAACACATACACCACAGCAAAATCCCCGAGAGAAACCAAGAGGGTAGAGCTAGGTTTAAGCCACTCCCAGACTCCATGACAACCCCAGATAAGAGTAGGAGGTACAAGTGGGTGGAGTCAGAGAGGGAGGTGCCCTGCTCAACGTTTAAGTTTGAGAAAACAAACAAAGTTGAGAGAAGCAGTCAAGGCAGAAGCAGAAGCAGCCAAGAGAGAAGCCTCAAAAAGAGCAGCAGCAGAGACAAGAGCAGCCAGCACTGCAGCCAAGGAAGCTACAGAGAAGGTTCCAGGCAGAGGACCAAACAGACTGGAAGGAGGGAGAGAGAGAAAAGGTTGGCTTTGAGAAGGTTAAGGCAAGAGTGCTTAGACTCCTCTGATGAAGGGTCTGTCTGCAGGCAGCAGAAGCCCCAGGAAGGGAAATGGAGGTCTTGCCCTGATTCCCTGTCTATCTCAGAGGCAGAGAGTCACAAGCCACAGAAGCCTCAGCCAGGAAGGTGCTGCAACAAGACTCCAAGGTAGGAGAAAGAAAGCAGTAAAGCCAAAACCCTGTGTTTCTTGCTCTGACTCTGAAGAGAGGTTTAGGGCTGAGAAAACCCGGATTAGGAAGAAGGGGTTTTCAGGAGAAACTGAACAGGAGAAGCCCGTTGAAGTCCTACCTAGAGGAGAAGGGGCCATTCAATGGAATAGGCTGTTTAACCTGTTAAAGAACATTAAGCATAAAGTGCCTGAGCATTTTCAAACTTTGCCAAGTTACAGCTCAGCAGAAAGCATGGAGGTAGAAGGTAAAGAAAGTGACCTGACTTCAGCTTGTTCTGAGATGGACTGTGATATGTGCATTTTGGCTAAGTAATGAAAGCCTGAGAGCAGTGAGAGAAAGCCTGTGTAAATAATTCTACTACAACACTGGTTGTAAGCTTTGCTTTAATAAGAGAAGATTATCCTTTATTTTCTTTGACTTGAGTGTACAACTGCTTGAAAGATTTGTTACCCGCTTGCCACGGAAGCTAATAAAATTCCTGTGTGATTTGAAACAACCACTTGGTTCATTTATCTCTATACACAACTACAATCCTTGGTAAAGAGAAATTCAAGATGGCTTCCCGTCCCTACTAGGCGACCGCCTGGTAGGGGTGTGACCGCCACAATAGTCATGGTTTAATGGGAGACAGCCAACATGCCTTTAGCCAAGGAAGGTCTTGTCTTACTAATCTGTTATGTTTTTTTGAAGATGTGAATTAACAGGTAGACAAAGGTGAGTCGGTTGATATAGTGTATCTGGACTTTCAGAAAGCCTTTGACAAGGTCCCTCATGGGAGACTGTTGGCAAAGTTAAAAAGTCATGGGATAGGAGGCAGTGTACTATTGTGAATCAGGAACTGGTTAAAAGATAGAAAGCAGTGGGTAGGGCTAAATGGCCAATTTTCCCAATGGAGAAAGGTGAATAGTGGAGTATTCCAGGGATCTGTGCTGGGTCCGCTGCTTTTTGACATATTCATAAATGACCTGGGAAAGGGAATAACGAGTGAGGTTATCAAATTTGCAGATGACACAAGAGGATTGTGGAAAATTGCAAGAGGATCTTGATAATTTGGAAGACTGGGCATCCAAATGGCAGATGAAATTTAATGTGGACAAGTGCAAAGTTATGCACCTAGGAAAGAACAACCCAAACTATGGTTTCATGATGCAAGGTTCCAGATTTGGAACCATCACCCAAGAAAAGGATTTAGGCATCATCATAGATAACATGTTAAAACCCTCCACCCAGTGTGCAGCGGCGGCCAAGAGAGCAAATAGAATGCTAGGAATCATAAGGAAAGGAATGGAAAATAAAACAAAGGATATTATAATGCCTCTGTATTGTTCCATGGTGCAACCGCACCTTGAACACTGTGTGCAATTCTGGTCACCGAATCTTAAAAGGATCTAGCGTTATTAGGAAAGGTACAGAGAAGAGTCACCAAAATGGTAAAGGGGATGGAAGGATACTCCTATGAAGAGAGGCTAAAAAGGTTAGGGCTCTTCAACCTGGAAAAGAGACAGCTGAGGGGAGATATGATAGAGGTCTATAAATGAATGAATGGAGTCTAACGGGTAAATGCAGATCGATTGTTTACGTCATCAGAATATAGAAAGACTAGGAGACAGGTTAAACTATTTAAGACTAATAAGAGAAAATATTTTTTCCCTCACTGTGTAATCAAACTCTGGAATTTGTTACCAGAGGATGTAGTAAAAGCTGTTAGTGTAGCTGGGTTTAAAAAAGGTTTGGACAAGTTCCTGCAGGAAAGGTCCATAAACCATTATTAAAAGGGACCCAGGATATCACTGCTTAACCCAATACAAGCATTGTGGAACCTTTGTCTTTTGGGGATACTGCTAGGTACTTATGACCTAGATTGACCACTGTTGGAAACAGGATACTGGGCTTGATGGACCTTGGTCTGACCCAGTATGGCATATCTTATGTTCTAACCACAGATCCGCCACAGGGGAGTGTGGGTGCATCACTCCATATGTCTATGTGGTCATTGTGAGGATGACTGAGGGTTAAAGCTGGGGTATGTATCTGTCAGACTCACAGACTGCTGGATCTGTGTCACACCAGTCTTGCAAATTAACTTTGTTTAGTATGGTGATGGGACATGTTGCAACATCTCGATATACAAAACCATCGAAAGCCATCCTATGCTGGTGGCATTCATGTTTTACATATGAGATGTGAGCAGCCATAGGGAGAGGACAGCCACCATAAGATGCCATTATAGTGCATGGGTGAGCTAAATGAGTGAAAACCCATAACATGTTCAGTTGTGTGTCCTAGAATCACTTCATAGTTGGCAGACCACAATGTATGCTTTATGTTCGCATTTTGCTAACATGACTGTGCCATAACTCATTGTGCAGGCAGATCATAGGGTCTCTGTTTGACCTCCAGGAACAGGCCTTGAGATGGGAAATAAGTGGGCAATGTGCAGATTCCATGACACATAACATATTTATAAGTTTTCATACAATCACAATGCCATATATATATAGATATAGATATAGATATTTATTTATTTATTTAACATTTTTTTTCTATACTGCTTTATCCTATGGTCAAAGCGGTTTACATTGGAACAGAACATTGAACAGGGGGCTTAATTTGGAAGTAACATTAACTTAAGGTTGTAGGTCTTGGGTATCATTTATGACTGGTATTGGTTGAGGGAGGTAAGCATGGGGAGGGGAGGGAAAGGGAGAGGGAATAGTTGGAATGGTGGCTGGTTAGATGATGTTGTCTGGAAAGCAGTCTTTGAATATATGAGTCTTTAGGGCTTTTCTGAAGGTTGTTGTGTCCATTGTAGTCAGTAGTCCATCAGGAATAGAGTTCTATAAATGTGGAGTGTAAAGTGAGAAAGCTCTCTTAGAGGTGGTGGAGATGGTTTTCGTACATAGCGGAAGTATGCATAGCGTGTTCTGGGAGCCAATTCGTCATTTTCTGTTATTAGGTGTGACTTGAAGTAAGTATTGCAGGTGCGTTGGAGAGGAGTTGTTGAGAATTTTGAAGGTTGTGAGGATGGAATTGTATTTTATGTATCCCCTTATTGGTAGCCAGTGAGGTTGTCTGAGTAGGGTGTTATGTATTCTGTTTTTTGTGGGTTGAGAAGGGTCCATGCTGCTGTGTTGAGAGTGAGTTGGAGAGGGTGGATAGCTGGTTTTGGTAGCCTTGAAGGATGATGTTGCAGTAATCGAAATGCTGAAAAATGGTCGCTTGGAGAACTGAGCGGAAGTTGTGGCTGGTTAGAAGAGGTTTAAGACGCTTGATTGTTTTGAGTTTGAAGTAGATGCTACTTATTATGCTCTGTATGTGCCTTGTGAAGGTAAGGTGTTGGTCCAGTGTAACTCTGAGGTAGCATACATCTTGTTTCATTTGGAATTGGGTCCCATCTATGGTTATGGAGCTCAGTTGGGTAAAGCTATTGTCTCTGGTGACATACCTGGCTTCCGTCTTCTTGAGGTTTATTGCCAAATTGTGTCTTTTGAGCCATTCTCTGACCGAGGAGAAGCATTTTGTTATGGGCGTGATATTTGGGATAGATGTGTTGATGGGCATGCAGATCATTACATTGTCTGCACTGATATTGTACAGGATGTTGAATGCTTTTATGACAGTGCAAATTGGTTGTAGGAAAATATTGAAAATTAGTGACGAGAGTGTGGAGTCTTGTGGACTCCTTCAGATTGGGTATATGGGGTGGATTTTCTAGGGCCTGATCTTACTTGAAGCTATTGGTCTGTTAGGTAGGACTTGAACCAAATTAGGTGTGTGTCTGATAGTCCAAGGGTTTGCAGTCACTGGGTGATTAGGCTGTGTGCAATGGAGTCAAAAGCTGCTTTTATGTCTAAAAAGATGGGTATAAAGCTAATACTGGATTTGTCTGTGCCCTTCATTAGGTTGTCCAGTAAGGCAGTCATTAGGGATTCTATGCCATGGTTTGGTCTGAATCTGTATTGTTGGTGGTCAAGGGGGTAATGTGTTTCTATGTATTCCTGGAGTTATTGGTAAGCGATTTTTTTCAAGTACTTTGGCCATGAAGGGAAGGCTGGCTATGGGCCTGTAGGAGGTTGGTTGGTTGATGTCATTCGAAGTCCCTTTCCTTACGGGGCAAATGGATAAGGTTTTGAGTTCAGAGGGTTCGTATCCTTGTTGCAGTGATAGCTGGATAATCTTCAATATTGTTGGCATGAGTTCTTGTCATGCTAGCTTGATTCAATTGACTGAGCAAGGATCAAGTGGTGAGGTGTTCGTGTTGATACTTGTGGTGATTTTCTCTAGGTAGCTTAGTGTGATGTTACTGAATGAGCTCCATGTGCTCGGGTGTGTGGTTTCATGTTCATCTGTCATGGTATTGAGTGAGTTGGTACTTTTAGCAGGAGCTGAAGTTAAGGTATGGAATTACTCAGCATGTAGATAGTCATGGCCTAATGGGAGACAACTAACATGGCTTTAGACAAGGAAGATCTTGTCTTACTAATCTGTTATGGTTTTTTGAAGGAGTGAATAAACAGGTGGACAAAGGTGAGTTGGTTGATATAGAGTATCTGGACTTTCAGAAAGCCTTTGACAAGGTCCCTCATCAGAGACTTTTGGCAAAACTAAAGAGTCATGGGATAGGAGGCAGTGTACTATTGTGGATCAGGAACTGGTTAAAAGATAGAAAGCAGAGGGTAGGGCTAAATGGCCAATTTTCCCAATGGAGAAAGGTGAATAGAATATTGAATTGAATATTGAATTGAAAATTTATTCTATGTATATAGTTCTCCCATGTTATCCAAGTTTATACTCCTGTTATATGTAATATCGAACAGCCTGTTGTTCTGGTCTTTGTGTTCATCTGTAAACCGCGCTGATTATAAATAGTGCGGAATATAAAAAATTGAAATAAATAAATAAATAAATAGAGGTGTAACCCAGGTATCTGTTCTGGGTCCGCTGCTTTTTGACATATTTATAAATGACCTGGAAAGTGGAATAACGAGTGAGGTTATTAAATTTGCAGATGACACAAAACTATTTAAAGTTGTTAAAACCCAAGAGGATTGTGGAAAATTGAAAGAGGATCTTGATAAAATGGAAGACTGGGCATCAAAATGGCAGATGAAATTTAATGTGGACAAGTGCAAAGTTATGCACCTAGGGAAGAATAACCCAAACTATGGTTACACGATGCAAGGTTCCACATTAGGAACCACCACCCAGGAAAATGATTTAGGCGTCATTGTGGATACCATGTTAAAACCCTCAGCCCAGTGTGCAGCGGCGGCCAAGAGAGCAAATAGAATGCTAAGTATCATAAGGAAAGGAATGGAAAATAAAACAAAGGATATTATAATGCCTCTATATCGTTCCATGGTGAGAGCACACCTTGAATATTGTGTGCCATTCTGGTTGCCGTATCGTAAAAAGGATATAGCGATTTTAGAAAAGGTTCAGAGAAGAGCCACCAAAATGGTAAAGGGGATGGAAGGATACTCCTATGAAGAAAGGCTAAAAAGGTTAGGGTTCTTTAACCTGGAAAAGAGACGGCTGAGGGGAGATATGATAGAAGTCTATAAATTAATGAAAGTCTATAAATTAATGAGTGGAACGGGTAAACGTAGATCGATTGTTTACGTTATCAGAATATAGAAAGACTAGGGGACATGCAATGAAGCTACAGGGTAAACTATTTAAGACTAATAAAAGAAAATATTTTTTCACTCAACGTGTAATCAAACTCTGGAATTTGTTACCGGAGGATGTAGTAAAGGCTGTTAGTGTAGCTGGGTTCAAAAAAGGTTTGGACAAGTTCCTGGAGAAAAGGTCCATAAACCATTATTAAGAAGGGACCCAGGATATCAATGCTCGACCCAGTACAAGCATTGTGGAACCTGTGTCTTTTGGGGAAACTGCTAGTGTGGTGACGAGACAGATTTAAAACCCAGGGAAAGGGGGAAAAAACAGCCTTTTTCCCCTGAGCAGAAGAGTGATTCAGGAAGTGTAAGGGTTAAAACTCTAACTAAAGAAAAAAAACTCTATGCACCAAGAGGTAGAGAGTGAGCCACACCCTAGCTCCATAGTAACCAGGGGAGGTGACGAGGGAAGCCTAGGGGTGGAGCCGGAGGCTATAGGACAGCCTCAATCATATAAGCAAAGGGAAACTGCTAGTGAGAGAAAGCGGAGTTACTTACCTGTAACAGGGGTTCTCCATGGACAGCAGGATAAGTCAGCCACACCTGGTGATGTCCTTCGGGCGGCGCCATACGGAAGTGCTCTCTAGCAGAACTCTGACCTTCTAAGGTAGCCCACCTCCATTCCCCGCCCCTAGCTGGGTCAGTGTGTTCCTAGATGTGCCTTCCCGGCTAGGGGTGAGGCCGTGCCGCGGACCTCCTCCAGGGAGGTGGGCGGGATTGTGTGGCTGACTTATCCTGCTGTCCACGGAGAACCCCTGTTACAGGTAAGTAACTCCGCTTTCTCCATGGACTAGCAGGATTGCGTCAGCCACACCTGGTGCCTCCTTAGCAGTGCGGAGCGCCAGGTGGAGGAGGGAGCGTGCCATAAGTAAAAGAACGCAGGTCAGGCAACAGTTTTAATGGAGTCAAGAGGGTACGAAAACATGTAGAACTGAGGTAACCTTGCTTAAGCTGCATTAACAAGTGTGCAAGCAGTGCGGTATAAGGCAGTGAGGTGCAGTAGCAACACAGTAAAACATAACAGCATAATATAGTGCAGAAGTGCGAGAGTGCATAACAGTGCATAATGTGCAATAACAGTGCAGTGTGTGCAAACACAATAACGTGACAAGTCCAGAGAAGCATGAGGAAGTCCAAGTCCTTGGCTGTGGAGAGCCTTAGCCGTTATTCACTGGAGAATGTCAGACCTTTCTCTGATAGCAGAGGCTAGGACAGCCGTTCCCAATGCGCAGTCCTCCTTTGATCGCAGATCCAGACAGTAGTGATGTTGGAAGGTTTGCGGAGTGGACCACATGGCAGCTTTGCAGATGTCGGATATAGGAACGGAGCACAGGTTTGCAAGAGAGGTGGCCAACACTCTGAGTCGGTGTGGGCCAACTCTCGGCGGGGACAGGTTGTCCGGTGAAGCCAGGCAGAAGGAGATGCAGGAGGCCACCCAATTGGAAAGTGTCCTTTTGGAAACGGGTTGGCCAGGCCTGTTCGGGTCGAAAGACACAAAGAGCTGGTCACACTTCCTGACCGTGCTTGTCCGCTGGAGGTAGATCTTGAGTGCCCGGAGGCAGTCCAGGGTATGAAGACGTTGTTCCTCGATGGATGAGTGAGGCTCTGGAAAGAAGCAGGGTAGTTCGATGGACTGATTGACGTGGAAGGGCGATGCGACCTTTGGAACAAACTTAGGGTTGGTCCGTAGGGATGCCCGGTCTTGGAATAAGCGAGTGTATGGGAGGTGTGCCACCAGGGCCTGCAGTTCGCTGATTCTTCGTGCAAGACGTGATGGCCACCATAAACAGTGTTTTCCACAAAGCAAACTTCATCTCTGTAGAATGAAGTGGTTCAAAGGGTTCATGCATTAGGCGATGCAGCACCGAGTTAAGATCCCAGGTAGGAAGCGGGGGTCTGATCGGGGGTTTTAGGTTCGCTAGTCCCTTCATGAAGCGTCTGGTTATGGGCAGCGTCGAGATGGAGTCGGCCCCCTCAACTAAATCATGGAGGGCCGATATAGCGGAGAGGTGCACCCGGATGGACTGTGTCTTGAGTCCGCTTGTAGACAACAGGTTGAGATATTGTAGAACTTGCGCGACAGGGCAAGAGGTGGGGTTGAGGCCTTGTTGATCACACCAGATGGAGAACCTCTTCCACTTTAGGCCATAGGACTTTCTGGTGGACGGTCTGCGGGCTGCAAGGACGACGTCTTGAACTTCTGAAGGCAAGCGTAGAGCCGAGAGACTCAACCTTTCAACCTCCAGGCAGTGAGTGCGAGGGCTTTGAGGTTGGGGTGTCTCGTGTTGCCTCCATTCTGCGTCAGCAGGTCCTCCCTGGGGGGAAGGCGCACCGGGTCCCCATGGGCCAGACGTAGCAGGAGCGAGAACCACATCTGCCGCGGCCAGTAGGGCACAACCAGGATGACGTGTGCTTTGTCCTGGATGATCCGCTGCAAGGTTGCTGGGATGAGGGGGGTCGGTGGGAAGGCGTACACTAGAGACCACTCCCCCCAGAATACGTCGAATGCATCCGCTGCCAGCCTGTTGGGTGCTGGGTGTCTGGAGCAGAACAGGGGACATTTCGCATTCAGCTCTGTGGCAAAGAGATCTACTGACGGTTTCCCCCACTGTTGGAAGAGAACATTCGTCACCTCTTGTGAGAGTGACCATTCGTGAAGTTGCAGCTGCTGGCTGAGTTTGTCTGCTAGGGTATTCATGTCCCCGGGTAGGTAGGAGGCCCGTAGCTTGCAGCCGTTCTCCGCGGCTAGAAGCCATATTGCTGTCGCCTCGTTGCAGAGGGGGCGAGAGCCGGTCCCACCCTGCTTGTTCACGTAGAACATGGCTACTTGGTTGTCCGTTTGTATGAGAATGGCTTTGTTCCGCAGATGCGGAAGGAATGCTAGGAGAGTGTATCTGATTGCTCTGAGTTCGAGAAGATTGATATGCAGGTTCTTTTCCTTCGTGGACCACGCGCCCTGGGTACTGAGATGTTGGAGGTGCGTGCCCCACCCGGTGTTGGACGTGTCCGTGGTGAGAACCACCTGATGCGCCTGTTGATGTATGTCCTTGCCCCAGACAGGTTGGAAGGGGTAGTCCACCAGCGCAGGTGAGCTCTGATGTTTAGTGGCATCGTCACCCGGGTGGATAGTGGCTGGGAATGCTGGTTCCAGAGGGAGTGAAGGTGCCACTGCAGCGGTCGCATCCTCAACTTCGCCGTGGGCAGGACCGAAGTAGTTGCTGCCATATGCCCTAGAAGGCGAAGGATCGTTCGCGCAGAGGCGAATTCTGCCTCGGTCATCTTGGTTGCTAGCGAAACAATGTTGTTCAGCCGGCGCTCCGGTAGGTAGGCTCGGGCTGTCTGAGTATCGATTACTGCCCCAATGAATTCGAGCTGTTGGGACGGTTGCAGATGTGATTTGTTGTAGTTGATGACAAATCCCAGAGAAGTGATTATTGCAGTTGCTTTCTGTAGGGACCCCAGTAAGTCCCGGGCCGAGGGCGCCGTGAAGAGCCAGTCATCCAGGTAGGGAAAAACAGACATCCCAAGCTTGCGGAGGTGTGCCGCGACCACGGCTACGCACTTCATGAAGACTCGAGGCACAGGGGAGAGGCCGAAGGGAAGAACTCTGTACTGGTAGTGTTGCCCCAGTACATGAAAGCGAAGGAACCTCCTGTGCGATTTGTGGATGAGGATATGGGTGTAGGCTTCTTGTAGGTCCAGAGACGCCATGAACTCGCCCCGTTGTATCAAGGGAAGAATGGCGTTGAGAGAGTACATCCTGAACTTCTCCTTGATGATGAAATTGTTCAGTTTGCGTAGGTCGAGGATAGGGCACCATCCGCCTGTCCTCTTTGGAATGAGGAAGTATCTGGAGTAGAAACCAGAGTTGATTTCGGAAGGAGGTACTTCCTCTATGGCGTGAGACTCGAGGAGGTGTATTAGCTCTGTTGCCATGGGACGTTGGAGGTGTGGAGGGAGAGAACTGGCTGGTTTGCTGTTTTGGCAGGGAGGCGTGCAAAATCGAAAACAGAATCCTTCGTGGATGACTCGTAGGACCCAGGAGTCGGTAGATATCTCCTCCCACTCCTGTAAGAAGCGTGACAGGTGACCCCCTATTCGGGTGGGCGTCTGTGGAGACGTGTCAAAAGGAGGAGGCTCCTTTGGTGGCTGGAGGGTTGGTGCCTTTTTTCTGTCTGCGATCCCTCTGGGTTTGTCGCTGGGTAGAGGCTCCTTGGTAAGCATTAGACTTGTACTTTGGAGCTTGCCACTTCCGGTTAGGGGGGTATCTCTTGTTAGAGCTGTAGGAATTGGTACCATAGTAGGTTTTGCGCTGGTAGCTGCCCTTCAGAGGGGCGCTGTGGCGTTCAAATCCTTCCTCTGCCAAGGTTTGGAGGGTGGTGCAATGCTCTTTCATGACGTTGACTGCGTCTACCACCTTTTCTCCAAATAGCGAGTCGCCCGAGCAGGGGGCGTCCGCAGTCTTGTCGTGTGTGTCTTCACTGAGGCCGGAGGCTCTGAGCCATGCCCATCGCCTGGCAGATATCGCGGTGACAGCGGTCCGGACAGAGGTGTCGAAGGCATCAAAGGCTGTGCTGGCCAGATGTTTACTACACTCAGATAAGTCAGCGAGTGAGCTGGCGATCAACACCTGAGTGTCCTTAGGAAGGGCTGAGGTGGCCTTCTTTATGTTCGCCACGCAGGTGTCCTGGAACAGAATGTGTTGGAATTGATGAGAGGCGATTCTGGTGTTAGGCAAGAAGACCTTCCAGGGACCGATGCTTATCTCGTCGAATAGTTTTTGATCTCGCCCAGGCGGGTGGTTAGCATGCGTTCGAGAGGATCTAATCCTTTTTAGAGCAGAGGAGACGACGATGGATTGATGCAGCAGCTGTGCTACCGTGAACCCTGGCGTGGGTTGAATTTGGTATTTAGAGTCCAGTCGTCTGGAGAATGGGTGTCCGGAAGCGGGAGTCTGCCACACCTTGAGGTAGTTATCCCGCAGCTTGCGATGCATTGGTAGGGAAAAGGAAGGCTTGGGAGCGGCAAGGTACCTGAGGACTTCCGGGTCAGGCTCTTCGGTCTGGTCGGGTGAAGTTAGAGCCAGGGCGGTTGCTACCTTTTGCAGGAATTTGGGGTAGGACCGGTCCTCCGGGGGTGGAGGGGGCCCTTCCGGCTCTGGAGAGTGTCTGCCCTCTGGTGCAGTTCCGTCGTTGGATACGGAGCCCACGACGGCTTCAATATCGCACTCTTCAGCAGTGCTGTCTGGGGAAGGGTTAATGGGCGAGGGCTGTGCGTCCTTTGGTTCTGTGGAGGGAGCGCTTGCAGTGGGACCCACCGAGGGGGCAGATTTTGAAGCCATAGGGGGGGGCGCGGTCTGCTGGACTAACTGAGTCAGAAGCTTCAATATAGCTGAATTATTGGCCGTGTCGGTGGAGTGGCTGCAAGATCTCTCCTGGCATCTTCTGCTGGAGGAAGAATGCCCTTTGCTGGCCCCGTGATGCCCCTGCCTGCGATGCTTCTTATGCGCTGGCTCCCGGCTCCCCACAGAAGAATCTGAAGAGCTGGAAGGACTTCTGCACTGTTTCCTGCCTTTATGTATCCAGCGGTGCTTGTGTGTCCTTCCATGGTGCTGCCAGCGTTGATGGCCGGAGGAAACGCTGTCCGGGTTCGTTGCGGCACCAGGGGAGAGGACAGTGTCCGGGGGAGCAAGCCCTGCAGCGAGAAGGAAGCCCGCAGCGTTGGAGAGGTGGGCGGAGCTTTTATGGGCGGAGCTAGCAGACACATCGGCAGCGTGGACGCTATGCCGACGGTGGGCAGAGCTGGAGGACTGTTATGCGTGTCTGGAGGACTTCTCCCGGGCGCCATTGCTGGTCTCCACATGGCCCCGAGGGGAGGAGGAGGACAGCCCAAAGCCTTCGGGGTCTGCAGTAGTGTGGATGATGGACCTCGTGGGGGTAGGAGGAGGCCTTACCTCGGAGGAGGCTTGGATAGTCGCAGTGAGGAAGGTCGTCGGCAAGGCCTGGCTGGGGAAGGTGGCCCTATCGGGCACTTCCCGGGCCGCGGTCCCAGATGGAGCAGGAAAGCTTAATTCGGTGGCATGGCTGGGGATGGAGGCCCTGTCGGGCACATCCTGAGCCGGCGGAGTGCAGACAGTGCCTCGGGATCCCATGTCCGATGCTGGATGCAGTCCCGTCTCCCTGCTAGCACCAGAAGAGGGTCCTCCACAGCGAGTGCAGCCATGAGAATTCGTGTAAGTCCTGTGCCTGTAGCGGGGGCATTTTTTTTTTTTTTTTTTGAAACTTTTATTTTCATTTTGCAACAAACAAAAGAAACAACACACCAAAGGAGACAAAACAAGTATACAATAAAGAAAAGTAAACCCAATTACCCCCCACCCCCACGCTTCTTCTCTAGCTGATTATGTCAGCATGTGAGCACTTCCAAACAACAGTGATTGTACATCAAAACAATCAAAAGAGTATCTGCGATACAGAATAATCATGAGACAAAGATATATAAATTTAGACAGTCAGATGAGAGCATTGAGCAGAATGTACATAGTCATTGAGCATCTTCCATTTAGACCGATGATGAGGAGTCTGAATGGGGGAAGCAAACATACGAGGTATTTGTTCATATTTACTGTAGAGACAGACATGATTCCACCATTCAGTGGGGCTCAATTGGGAGCTATTTTTCCAGTATTTCGTAATTAGGGAAATAGCAATGCCTAGCATAAAGTCCAAAAGGAAGTAAGCCGTCTTTGGAAGAGAGGGGATCCCCGCAGCTGAGCGAAGTCCCACTATCCTCCAAGAAAGGGGCTCTTGAAAGTGCAAAATAGACTGGATACGACCCCAGACCCGACTCCAGTAATACTGTAGTGCGGGACATTCATACATAACATGAGGTAGTGAACCAATGGCCGCATGACATGTCCAACAATTATTGCCCTGAGTAGTGTTCCATTTGGCTAATCTGTCAGGAGTGTAAAAACACCGGTGGGCTAGAAAGAAGAGTGTCTGAGTGAGTGAGGCGGATCGGGAGACCCGTGTCACTCTACTCCAGACAAGGCTCCATTGCTCCGGGGTCAAGGTCACATGCAATTCTCTCTCCCATGCTTTCTGCGCTATAGGGGGATCCCTAGTTATAGCATTACATAAGGTTTTGTAAAAATTGGATGCTACACCCGGTGAGCTACCGATAGATCGGATAGTCTCCAACCAACCTTGTGTAGGGGAGGCCGATGGCGGGAGCACCTTAGCACTCCTAAGGCAATGCTGAAGTTGCACCAACTGAAAGTAGTGTTTCGCTGGGAGACCAAATTCAATTTGCAATTCACTAAAAGTTTTCCAGCGACCTTCATGGAACAACTGACTAGGAATCCAAATGCCCCTAGTGTACCAGGGGCTCCACGCCATCGGCTTATTTTGTATTCGAAATCGAGGGTTGTACCAAAGTGGGAGCTTGTCTAACGGACAGAGTCGGGAGTCTAAAGATTGCATGAGATTATTAAAGGCACCTAAGGTGTCTAAAAGCATTGGTGGAAAGTGGGAGTCTGATGGGAGAGTCATACCAGGGAGAAAAGTAAGAGGAATCGGTTTGCAAAGGTCCTCTTCTATGTCTAGCCACACAGGTCTACTCGGTACTGGATCTTCCAGCCAACGAGCACCTTGTTTGAGAAGAAAAGAGTGATGATACTTCAGGAAATCAGGGAATCTGACACCCCCATTTTCCTTGTCTGCTTGCAGCTTATGTTTCGCTATCCTAGGTGTCTTGTTTTGCCACAAGTATCTAGTCAGAAGGCCCTCGATATCTTTATATATACGTCGAGGGAAGAGACAGGGCACCATTTCTAAGATATAATTCACTTTCGGAACAATCATCATTTTTATGGTTTCTAATCGACCCCACCAGGTAAGCGTTAAAGGAGTCCAGCGGTGAGTAAGCGCCCGGACTTTAGAGGTTAAGTCTTTGGCATTGAAGGAGATAGTGTCTTCCAAAGGAGAACAATAGTGAACCCCAAGGTATTTGACCATGCGAGGTTGCCATAAAAAGGGGAAGGATTGCATATCTGCCTGATGAAGCAGAGGATTTAATGGAAAGGCTACCGACTTGGTCCAATTTATCTTATAACCGGACAGTTGTGAGTATTTACCAATTTGCTCTAGGACAGCCGGTACTGAGTCTATTGAGACAAAAAGCATAAGATCATCAGCATACGCTGAAATTTTGATTTCCCTATGGGTGAAGGGGACTCCATGAATCTCCTCCGATTGCCGGATTAGTAAAGCCAAGGGTTCGAGTGCAAGATCGAAGAGGAGTGGAGACAGTGGGCATCCCTGGCGAGTGCCGCGTTGAAGGGGAAAAGGCTGAGACTTTAAAGCATTTGCGCATATACTGGCTGTAGGCTGAGCGTACATGGTGCGAAGACAACGGAGAAAACCTTCCCCGAATCCGTACCAGCGGAGGACTGCAAACAGGAAGGGCCACTCTAAGCGATCAAAGGCCTTCTCTGCATCAAGTGAGAGGCCAACAAATGGGCGATCAAGATTAACTGCGGTAGTCAATACATGGCATAGAGTCCGAGCATTGTCAGCAGTTGATCTACCAGGAATGAAACCGCATTGATCTGGGTGTATTAAGGTAGGCATCCTATCCGAGAGCCGGGTAGAGAGAATGGTGGCAAAGATTTTATAGTCCGCGTTTAGGAGGGAAATTGGACGATAATTAGCTGTTAGTTGCGGGTCTCTCCCCTCTTTCTCAAAAACTACTACATTTGCCATTGAAAAGGACCCAGAAGGAGAACCCTCCTCGGCCAGAGCAGAAAAATAAATTTTCAAAACTGGAGCTAAATCAGCGTGAAAGGTTTTGTAGAATTCAGCGGGGAGACCGTCTGGGCCTGCGGCTCGACCTGAGGCACATTTCTTAATAGCAGAATGAATTTCTGAGACAGTAAATGGTGTGTCCAAGGCCACTCTATCTTCGTCAGATAGGGTCGGTCTTTGTACTCCTGAAAGCAAGCGTTCAAATACATCTGGCTCAAAATCACATTCAGATTGATAAAGCCGAGTATAAAAGTCACGAAAGAGTTCTAAGATTTCGGTATCTTTAGTGACCAAGCCCCCCCCCCGACGGATTACGGAGGGCGGTAACACGCTTGGCTTCTTTTCGACCTTTTAGGGCATTTGCTAATAATTTGCCAGCACGATTATTTTCCCGATAATATAGCCCTTGTTGTGATTCAATATTTTTAACAGCAGCAGTGTGCAAAAGCTGATTGTATTGAAAACGCAAGCGTTGTAAACGGAGTAAAATACATGGGTCAGTACGGGACGTGAGGAGCCGCTCCCCAGCTTGTATCTGCTGCTCTAGAGTCAGTAAATGCTGCTTTCTTTGTTTCCCCTGCCGAATTTGATAGCTAGTTATAGTGGCACGGATAGATGCTTTAAAACCCTCCCACCAAGCCCAGCCCGCTGTGTCATGGGGTGAGTTAAAATGAAAATAATCTTGGATAGCGGCCTTTATATCAACCTGAAAATCTTTTTGACCCAGTAGGGATCTATCAAAAAACCAAGCTCGGGGAGAATCGTCCCGCGCAGTGACACGTAATGATAAAGATATGGCAGCATGATCTGAAATATGGAGAGGATGAGTCCTAGTCGTGTCTACTTGAGAAATCAGTGCTTTGGAAATGAGAAAGAAATCTATTCTAGATTGGGAGTGATGGGGGGCAGAAAAGAAAGTGAACTCTAAGTCGGAGGGGTGAAGCAGCCTCCATATATCTACCAGCGCAAGATCTTGCATCAGAGCTGTAAGGGTAGCAAGACTCTTGGGCGGACTACTCGTTCTTGGCGGCTGTCTATCTATCAGAGGGTCTAACACTTGATTAAAGTCACCACCAAGTATTAATGGAGTATTGGCAGAGGCCTGTGCCAACTGCGCAATACTTGCATAGTAAGCAGGGTTGTCCACATTCGGGGCATAAATGCAAATACATGTAAATTCACTATCTCCAACCTTGAGGTGTACTCGGGCCCATCTACCCTCCTTGTCAGCGCTAGTATCAATTACAGTAGCTTGCAAAGATTTCTTAACCAGAATGGCTACCCCGCACCGTTTGGAAACGGCGGGAGAATAGGCAGCCACCATGTAAGGCTTAACATTGAGTTTCAGTGTTTCAGCAGAGTTTAAGTGCGTTTCCTGAAGAAACGCTAAATCAGCATGCTCATGGCTAAGATAGCTAAGGATTTTCTTTCTTTTGATTGGACTATTAATGCCCTTTACGTTGAGTGATAAAATTTTACATAAAGCCATTCAGACAAGTTAAAAATTCTGAGCATGATAGCGCACCTAATTTCACAATGTCCCTCATATTGACTGTAACAGGCTGTACATATGGCATAAAAGAAAATAAGCTTAGATAATACAATGAAGCGCCCCACATTAAAAAAGAAAAACCGCAGCGCGGTAGAGAAGAAGCAAAACCCCAAAAATTACTGGCGACCATGTGTCTGCGGGGAGAAGCCCCAGAGAAGGCCGAAATTGAAAAACACATAACCTGTAGGACTGTGCGTGCTCCGAATCCGACCGAGGCACACATCATGGAGGGAGAGGAGACCACAAAACAAGAGTCATAGAAAGAAAGAAAGAAAGTCCAGGAAGTCTCTGTGCTTGACTATGACCGCCGCATCGGGCCCTTCAAAATGGCGGACAGAGCCGGCGAATAAAAGTCCACGTCGTTGAATTAGCGCATCTGTTCTGCTTCTTTGGAGTCTAAAAATGTTGATAGTAGATCAGGATCTTCGAATGTCCTGGTTTGGTTGTGAAGAGTCACTCGGAGCTTCGCGGGATACAACAGGCCAAAGCGAGCCTGTAGCTGTTGAAGGCGAGGGCGAAAAGCAAGGAGTTTCTTCCGTCGGTCAACGGTAGGCTTTGCCAAATCAGGGAAGAAGGAGACTTTGTGACCTTCAAATTCCAAATGATGGTTCGCCCGGGCAGCATTTAAAATTTGTTCCACTTGTTGATATCGTAGCAAGCGAAAGATAATAGGCCGGGGGGTCGTTCGGTTGAGCGCCATGTGGGTAGGAACACGGTGTGCACGATCGATTTCCAATTCTTTATGAAAGGTGATCTTCAGTAAGGAGGGAAGAGTTTTGAGCAGGAATTCTCTCATATCTCCCGCTTCCGCCCCCTCCGGTATTCCAATGAGCCTCACATTGTTGCGACGGGCTCGATTATTGCTATCTTCTAACTCCTTTTGCAGATTCTGTATCTGGCGCTCGGCCTTGTCCAGTGCGCCCAAGCGCACCGCGTGCGAGTCGAGGACCCCCGCCATATTGTCCTGCCGTAATGAGAGACGTTCAAGTCGGTCCTGGAGCACTCCAAAGTCTTCTCGCAGGGCTCTAAGCGCTTCTCCATTGGACTGCACCAATTCCTTCACGCCGCGTAGTTCCTCCAAAATCTCCAGGTGCATTTCGGGGTTTTCACGAAATGGAACCATCTTCTGTGGGGAGGACACCTCTGTTTTGGAGCGTTTTCCGTGAGAAGAAGAAGGAGACCCGAAGTCCAAGCGCGCTGGTTTATGGGCCGCCATCCCCCCCGAGGTACCCCGGTCAGCCCGGAGCGAAATAGTAAGTTTGTATAGGTATTAAGTCAGGATTCTAAGTAGGCCTCTCGGGAGCTTCAGCGCGAAGCGTCTTACCCGCTGGACATCAGGCTCCGCCCCCCGCGGGGGCATTTTTTAAAAACCAATTTGGGCATGAATCCGGAGAAAACAGTAAAACAAAGAAATAATAAAAAAAAGTTTGGTGTTGGAGAGCAGGGTCCGTCTTGCTGGCAAGGCGGAAGGAAGAAGACTGACCCAGCTAGGGGCGGGGCGTGGAGGTGGGCTACCTGGGCAGGTCAGAGTTCTGCTAGAGAGCACTTCCGTATGGCGCTGCCCGAAGGACGTCACCAGGTGTGGCTGATGCAATCCTGCTAGTCCATGGAGAAGCACGAGGAACACGGGAGACACCGGAGACCAGAGAGGCAGGAGAGACAAGGGGAACAGGAGGAACACAGGACACACGAGGAACAATAGGAAGGAAAGTCTGGGGAGTCTTGCCAGAAGGAGGAGGAGTTCTTCCAGAGAGTCTTCCACAGAAGCTGCCCTGAAAGGAAGGAGAACAGGAAGAGGCAAGTGCTCCAGCAGAAGCCTCAAAGGGGATTCTTTTTGCAGGCAGCGTTCAGACAGCTCGAGCCCTGAAGGCAGCCCAGCTGGGAGAAAGAATACAGCTGGCTTGGAATGCAGGAGAGCTGATTCTGAGGGAAATACTGTTGGAAGGCATGGAACAGGAATCCAGCTGAGGAAGTCTGTGGAGAAGGTTTTTCCTTCAGCACAGTCTGAGAGAAGTCAGAGTGCTAGGAACAAGGTGAGCCCTTTACAAGCTCTTAAAAGTTTATTGAGAAAGAAAAATCTCCTGGGTCCTTCCCCTGCAGTTCAGCATAGTGAGGAATCTCAATGGGGACAGGTTCTGAAGATATTGGAACAGTTGAAGCCTCCCATTATAGACGCTGAAGCCAGCCAGGTGTTATCTGAACCAGGTGAGGAGAGTATGGAAATAGGAGAATGCCTTTCTGAGAGTGTGTGTTCAGAGTTTGAAATGGACTGTTCTTATTGTAGGAGTCAGAAGCAGTAAAGGTGGAAGGAGGATAACCAGTGGGACACTGTGATACCTGGATACACACTATATCGTAATGATAGAGCTGATCAAATTGGTGGAGGGGTTGCGCTCTATGTTAGAGAGGGCATTGAGTCAGAAAGGATTAAAGTTTTGCAGGGAACAAAATTTGCTGTAGAATCTCTATGGATTGAAATTCCATTTATGAAGGGGAAGGTGATGGCAGTTGGAGTATACTATCGACCGCCTGGCCAGAATGAACAAATGGATGATGAAATGCTCAAAGAAATCAAGGAAGCTAACAAAAGTCACAACAGAGTAGTAATAATGGGTGATTTCAATTACCCCGGTATCGACTGGGTCAGTGTCACAGCAGGACAAGCTAAAGAGATAAAGTTTCTAGATGGAATAAATGACTGCTTCTTGGAGCAGCTGGTTCATGAACCGACCAGAGGGGAAGCCATACTGGACCTAGTCCTTAGTGGAACGCCAGATCTGGTGCAAGAAATAAGGGTGTTGGGACCACTTGGCAATAGTGATCATAGTATGATCATGTTTGATTTAATTAGTGGAGGACAGATAGTAAAGGCATCCACAGTACTACCTTTTAACTTTCAAAAGGGAGACTATGATAGAAAGAGGAATATAGTTAGGAAAAAACTAAAAGGAGCGGTTCCAAAGGTTAAAGACTTACAGCAAGCTTGGGTGTTGTTTAAAAATACTATCCTCGAAGCCCAGACCAGCTGTATTCCACGCATTAGGAAAAGTGGAAGAAAGTCCAAAAAACTGCCAGCATGGTTTAAAGGTGAGGTCAGAGAGGCTGTTGCTGCCAAAAAAGCAACCTTCAGGAAATGGAAAAAAGAGCCAAATGATGAAAACTGGGAACAGCACAAGCACTGGCAAGTTAAATGCAAAGCATTGATAAGGCAGGCAAAGCGGGAATTTGAGAAGAAACTTGCAACGGAAGCAAAAACACGAAATAAAGACTTTTTCAAGTACATTCGTAGCAAAAGGCCTGTGAGAGAGTCAATTGGACCATTAGATGATAGAGGGGTAAAAGGGGCAGTAAGAGGAAACAAGGCTATAGCAGAGAGACTGAATGAATTCTTTGCTTCGGTCTTTACTGAGGAAGATGTAGGGATGTTACCCAAGACTGAAGTGGTATTTAAAGGTGATACTGCAGAGGAATTGAGAGAAATATCGCTACATCAGGAAGATATATTACAACTATTTGATAAACTGAATAGTAGCAAATCACCTGGACCGGATGGTATACATCCCAGAGTGTTGAAAGAACTGAAATATGAGATTGCAGACCTGCTATTGGTAATCTGTGAACTTTCATTAAAATCATCTGTAATACCTGAAGATTGGAGGGTCGCCAACGTAACACCAATTTTTAAAAAGGGTTCCAGGGGTGACCCGGGAAATTACAGACCGGTGAGCCTGACGTCAGTACCAGGGAAAATGGTAGAAACCATCATAAAGAACAAAATTACACAGCATGTGGATAGTCATGGCCTAATGGGAGACAGCCAACATGGCTTTAGACAAGGAAGATCTTGTCTTACTAATCTGATATGTTTTTTTGAAGGTGTGCATAAACAGGTAGACAAAGGTGAGTCGGTTAATATAGTGTATCTGGACTTTCAGAAAGATTTTGACAAAGTCCTCCATCAGAGACTTTTGGCGAAGCTAAAAAGTCATGGGATAGGAGGCAGTGTACTGTTGTGGATCGGGAACTGGTTAAAAGATAGAAAGCAGAGGGTAGGGCTAAATGGCCAATATTCCCAATGGAAAAAGGTGAATAGTGGAGTACCCCAGGGATCTGTACTGGGTCCGCTGCTTTTTGACATATTCATAAATGACCTGGAAAAGGGAATAACTAGTGAGGTTATCAAATTTGCAGATGACACAAAACTGTTTAAAGTTGTTAAAACCCAAGAGGATTGTGGAAAACTGCAGGAGGATCTGGATAAATTGGAAGACTGGGCATCCAAATGGCAGATGAAATTTAATGTGGACAAGTGCAAAGTTATTCACCTAGGAAAGAACAACCCACACTATAGTTACACGATGCAAGGCTCCACATTAGAAACCTCCACCCAGGAAAAAGATTTAGGAGTCATCGTGGATAAAATGTTAAAACCCTCCGCCCAGTGTGCAGCGGCGGCCAAGAAAGCAAATAGAATGCTAGGTATCATAAGAAAAGGGATGGAGAATAAAACAAAGGATGTTATAATGCCTCTGCATTGCTCCATGGTACGACCGCACCTTGAATATTGTGTGCAATTCTGGTCACCGTATCTTAAAAAGGACATAGCGTTATTAGAAAAAGTACAGAGAAGAGCCACCAAATTGGTGAAGGGGATGGAAGGCTACTCCTATGAAAAGAGGCTAAGAAGGTTAGGGCTCTTTAGCCTGGAGAAGAGACGGCTGAGGGGAGATATGATAGAGGTCTATAAATTAATGAATGGAGTGGAACGGATAAACGTGGATCAATACCCACTGAAGATACCCACTGAAATGGAATCAGGACCCCCAGTGTAAATAAGATGTAGATATGTTATACAATGTACATAGTTCCCCCCAGTTACTTCCAAGTTGATCTCCTGTTTATTGTAAATGCAACTCAGGGTTCCTGTGTTGTATGGTTGATGTTGAATGTAAACCGCTCTGATCTAAAATAGAGCGGTATAGAAGAACTGTTAAATAATAAAATAAATAAATAATAATAATAATTGTTTACGCTATCAGAGTATAGAAAGACTAGGGGACATGTAATGAAGCTACAGGGTAAACTATTTAAGACAAATAAGAGAAAATATTTTTTCACTCAACGTGTAATCAAACTCTGGAATCTGTTACCGGAGGATGTAGTAAGGGCTGTTAGTATAGCTGGGTTTAAAAAAGGTTTGGACAAGTTCCTGGAGGAAAGGTCCATAAACCACTATTAAAAAGGGACCCAGGATATCAATGCTTGACCCAGTACAAGCATTGTGGAACCTGTGTCTTTTGGGGATGTTGCTAGGTACGTATGACCTAGATTGGCCACTGTTGGAAACAGGATACTGGGCTTGATGGACCTCGGTCTGACCCAGTATGGCATGTCTTATGTTCTTATGTTCTTATGGGTTTTAAAAATAGTGGAAAAAGCCAGAAGCTTTGGAACTGTCTGACGTTGTGAAGTCTGATTAAAGGAAGCACCAGTCTTGAGTTAGCCAGTCAAGCTCAATGAGTGCTGTAAATGCTAGAAGTTAAAAAGCCAGTACTTGCTAACTGGAAGGTGAAGAATGCAATGCCTTAAGGGTTTGATACAAACATTTAGCAGCTTATTGAAGAAGTCAAGGTGCTGTGCAGAGCCCTGAGTGATTTAAGCTGGTGCCATATCAAGCCTGGGATTGGAAAAGGGAAATCCCTGTTAAAGAAAGGATTTGCTACTCTGTTTGAATAAGCTGATGGAGAAGAATAATGCATGGACTGTGCTGTAACATTTAAGCTTTGTTTCTTTTGGAGAAGTATCCAGTATTTTTATGTTTTTGTAATTACCTGAACTGATGCCAAAGAAGTTCAGGGGGCAGTAGAAAATAGTATCTGTGCAAAATACATTTTCCTGTTACCTTTGAAACCCTCGGCTGTATATTCTTAACCACAACTACACTATTGAGAGATCAGCAATACTTATAAGGGACATAAAGAGGTTACGCCCTCTACTATTAGGCAACCGCCTGACCAGTAGGAGGCGCGACACTAGGTACGTATGACCTAGATTGGCCACTGTTGGAAACAGAATACTGGGCTTGATGGACCTTGGTATGACCCAGTATGGCATATCTTATGTTCTTATGTTCTTAGTCTGCCATCATTTGTGGAGTGAGGCTGTTTTTTTTCAGTTTGCTACATCATATCTTTGCTTAGTGATTGCACTTTGTTGAAGAGCTCTTGTGGGCGATTGCAAGAGCTTTGGATTACCTTTGTGTAGTAGTCTTTCTTTGCTTGAGATATAGCCTCTTGATATGCCTGTAGTTTGTGCTTGTAGCTGTTTAGACTGTCATTTGTTCTGGTATTTCTCCATTTCTCTCCGTGGTTCATAAGTTTTGCTTCATGTCCTTCAGTTGTGGCATGTACCAGGTTGCTGTTCTTTGCCTCGTTCGCTGGCTGGATGTAGGTGGGGTTTTTTCTTGCAGCTTCTGTGATGGTTTTGTTCCAGTTTTGTATTTAGGAGTTTATGTCTTCAGGGGTGTCTTGGGGTTTAGGTAGGATATTGGTGAGGAAGTCTTCCTTTTCCAGTTTGTGAAACCTGCATGTGGTGCATTCCGAGGTGCGTGGTTTTAGGTTGTTCATGTTGGATAGTATGTTGATTGTGATCACTTGTGGTCTGACCAGGGGATGTCGATGGTGATTGGAGTTATTATTGGGTGTTTATTAAGTATGTCCCTGTGGCAAGAATATCGTGTCATGGGTGTTCCTTTTGATGTAACATAGTAACATAGTAAATGACGGCAGATAAAGACCAGTATGGTCCATCTAATCTGCCCAGTAAGATGGCAAGAGTAGGTGCACCTGCCGCTCTGTGCAGGCCACCCCTCCCCATGTCTTTGTTTAGAGGTGAATCCAACAAAGCATGATAATTTGAATATAATGTGGATGGGTTGACTGATGATTTCAGTGTAGTCCAGGGATTCCATGGTTTCCAGGAAGGTTTTTGCTTTATTTGGTGATGTGGAGGCTAGTTGAGATCACCTAGTAGCATGAGGCAACTTTTGTTTGAGTTGTTGTTGCAGATAGTTTCAAGGATTGTGTCCAGCTGATCAGGGTCAGTATTAGGGGACCTGTAGGCAAGGACTATGGTTATTCTGTCATTTGTTATTGTTAGTGTGTCCAGGCTATTGTCGGATTCTTTAGAAAGGGTGCAGAAGTTGAGATGTTTTCTTGTGAGTATGCAGACACCACCACCACAGCGTTTAGTCCTTGGGGGAGCTGAAGAGGTGGTAATCCTTTGGGGCAAGTTGGTTTAGCATGACTGTCAGTTTCTGTGAACCAGGACTCTATGATGTTGAGAATATCAATGTGGTTGTCGATCAGTGTATCTGAGAAAATCTCTATCTTATTTCTTGCAGATCTGGGTGCATTTTAAGGAGGAGATTTTCCTTGCATGAGTTTGTGGTGGTGGTGTATTTGTTTGTGGTTTTGACTTGAATGATGGTGCCCCAAATGCAATATGCATGTGGGCAGAACCAAAATAAAGATCAGGCTATTTGCAGCCCTATAATCAATGACATCTCCAAGGTGTTTGGTCAATATCTTAATGTAGGTTTCCCAAAGTCACACAGAGCACAACTGGGATTTGAACCCAAGTCCTTTGCCTTACTAATGTTCTGCTGTGACCATTAGGCTACAGCAGAGCATCTCCCATTGTTGCACTGTCTAGACCCAAACTGACATCAGGTCCCTGCATGAAATGGGTACAGTCCAGTACAGGACATAACCTAGCTGCCACATACAGAGGATCAAAAACCACACCTAGGGACTGCCTGCAGCAGTACACATGCTGTACGGACTACACTGGACATTCAGTACTGTTACTGATCAGTAGTATACAGCTCTTCTCCCATGGCCAAGCCACATCTGAGATCACGCTGCCCATCCCACCAGTGTAACTCCGAAGCCACAGAACTGTCATACACACTGGTGTGCTGGGCTGCATTGTGGCACCATCCTCTGAGGCAGGACATGTGCAGGCCATGCATTCCCATTGTGAGTTGCTGTACACTTGCAGATCTATACTTTTGCCCATACCATGAACTCAACCCTCATGCAAGACCCATGAGGTCCTATGGGGACCATCCTGCTCTGTCCAGGGGGCCAAGCACACTTCATCCACCATCATAAATGACATGCAGGTAATGGCTACTGCTCCAGTCATCACAATCATCACTGTGGCTGTTGCAGATTTCATGTATGCCTGTATTGCTTAGCCCCCTCATGTTCCCATGATGCACCTCACATTCAGATCATCTAGATTCACATTTTGCCATTGCTGTTCCACCCCAGTTTGACTATATTGGAAATGGTGTGAGCCATCACATCAGCTTTGTCTTATGCAGGGAACATTCTGTGCTTTGTGCACATGACAAGCAGCCCATAGGCAAATGTTCCTTTGCAACAGCCACCCTAAATGTGAGGAGGTCCACACGTCACCTGGTCCATAGAGCACACACTAAACTAGATGCTCTCTCTAGGTTCTAGAGAGGATCTATTTCACTGCTAGGCTGATAAAAGTGGTGCATGCAGTGTGCATGATGCTAGCTAATTGATATGGCATCTAACTGCAGCATGTGGAAATGGCATATCCATGGGGGCCATTGTGCTGTGTCCTTGGCCAACCCTAGGGTAGCTGCAGCTGTTTTCCAAAGACCAGGAAGTGGCAGTGCTGATTGAGCCTTGCATAATCCATACACAGATTCAGGCTCCAGGCACACAGGACAAGAGGATTGCATCTTTTTCATAAGATCTCTCATCCACAAGATCAATCACAGTCTGCTGCTAAATATTAGACAACAGTGTACGGTATTAGGCATTCACATGACATCAGTGCCTGATCTGCTGGTCATCACTCACTGCAGTGTCACATAACCACCATGAAGATGTTGACTTAGCACAAACAGCATGGACAGCCAGCAGCCTGGCTAGTGACTAGCCTACAGAATATGACACTGCACCTATATCACTGCCATTTGGCCTTCTATTGCACAATGTGGCTACCTAGCCATGACATGGTCACAGTTTGGTGAGGTTGAGAGTGGCTTCTCAGCATGTACACATGTGTACACCCACGTCATACTTAGGCCCGACCCACGTTAAGCTGCCTCAGTCATTTACTTAACCTCTGACTCATATACATCCTGTGCAAACTGCCCTGATTTAGACAATACCCAGAATCCTCTTCTCTTCATTTATGTCCCCTTTTACTTTGAACTTGTGGAATGTTAATACAATGCAAGGTACACTGGAAATTGGTCCACATATAGGCTGTGGGTGCATGTTGCCCCACAATGGTCTATGTCTGACACATCCCCCAAATACTGTGTCCCCCTACACAACTTTGGCAGTGAGCATTGCACATAGTGCCATGCCTGCACACTCATATAATGTCATGTTCTTAACCATGGACCCTGCAAAACTGGCCAGTGCAGCACATGCACTCTCCCACGCTGCAGATGCAGTGTCCCCTCAAGAATGTGTGGAAGCATGGCAGTTGGACATAGGGTTCGATGTTGGTATAGTTGCTGGCCTTGATGATGGGGTAACTGGGAATGCATTACAGTGTCACAACCACAGGTTGCAACTACGTACTTACTGAAAACGAACATGCTTGTAAATGGGGTCTCACACAGTATGTAGAGTTGCTGAATAGCTGACCTGCAGCATGTTGTATGCACAGACAAAGCTTGGTCATCATATGCATTGCTGCAGCTCACAGTCTTCTAGACACACACACACACACACAAACACAAGATCCCACTGTTCAAAAGTGGTACAAGTTGGCATTCTTACCTGCCTCTTAGACCTCCTTTAATGCTCCACCATTGCCAATGCCTGCTCAGTGTGCAGATGCTATCAGAGCACTCTACAATGCTCAGATGCTGTCAACACCTGCTCAGTGTGCCGATGCTATTGGCATGCTCTGCCATCTAGCTGTTTGTAATGCAGCTTCTCCATGTGGCAGCTGAGTGTGAGGACTCATGCTGGATGAAATGCTGACCATTGCACATGATCATACAGTTCTAGAAACATAGGATAATGTTAACACACCTGGACATACCATTCCTGATCCACAGGCTGGTCTTGAATCCATCACCCTCATACACACACCAGCCATGTGTTTATAGACACAGAGCAGCCATGTGGGTTCATTAATCCATGGGTGTATATGTGGTCATTGTCAGAATGCATGAGGGCAAGAGTTTGGGTATGCTTATGTCTGCTTAGATCTCTGCAGGCTCTGTGCCATACTTGTCTGTCTAGGTATTTTAGGCAGGTATGGGAGAGGGAAATTTTGTTAAGTCTGTATGTTGCACTGCATTGCTATGCTGCTTTTTCAACTGACATTCGTGTCTTACATATGGGATTTGTCCAGTCAAAGGGGCAGGCCATGATACATGAACACACAAATTCCAGACCATGGGTGACCTAGTAGAATGAGCAACATACCCATTTCCTGGTGTGTGGGCCAGTTATGGAATAATCTCCTTTTTTGCAGACCACAATAACTAATTTATTTTTACTTGTGGCCTTGATGGTTGTAACTGACTATGTACTTACTTATGGAAGGATCACCGGTTCACGCACAAATTATGGTCATCATTTGGCAGGTGAGAGAGCAGGGTGGTCATTTTTCCACTGACATGGGTTTTGATCATATCGCATAGTATTCCTAACTCAGTGGCATATTTTTTGCCCCACGTACCCATATCCATTCAATACATGCAAGTGGAGGGCATCCTGATCCCAGGGCCAGCCCTTCCACTAGGCAAATTAGCCATGTGCTAGGGTCCACTGATCATGGTAGACAGCATGTCGGCCAATCCCTCCCTCCCTGCAAGCATGGCACAGACGTCGCTTTAGTGCTTCAGGCAGACTTAGTGAAGTTGCACACATGCAGCTAGTCACAGCATGCCACTCTTGCCCCCCTCCAGCGGGGGATGTGGGCATGCGTGCTGCTGCCTTAGACCTTGGAAGGGAGGGATTATCATATGCTCTGCTGAACCTGCTGATGACATGCTTGGCATGTCACTGATAGTGGCAACTGCAGCATTGCACCTGACACGCAGGGCTGGGATGCAGATTTTTTTCTGCACCTGGCTGTAGCCGCTGCAACCGCTGCAACCGCCACTCCCACCCTCGCACAATGCCGACATGGCAGCATGGTGGCAATGGGGGTGGCACAATTTTTTTTGACTGCTGCAGCATGTATGTGTGCTGCCACTGTCACAGCAGAGTTATATCAGACATCGCAGATATACACCTTAGGCAGCCATCTTGTCAGCATAGTGGATCAGCCAGCCCCACTGCATCACTCATGTGACGCCTCCTTTGACAATTTGGTGCCAACATAGCGCCTTTTATTAATAGGGCAGCATGCTGTTACAGGCAATGGAGCACTACTATTACTAATTTGAGAACTATAATGGGTGAAGCACATTGCATACATTAAAACAGGCTCTCTCCCCTCAGAAATAGCCCTTACTGCAAGCTTTCAGATGGCATTAGGGTTCACAGCGGTGGGACTTCTAACACATGCTATCCCAGCCCAGTCTCCATCCCATTAATGCCCACTCCCCACCTCTTTCTACCATAATGCTACGGGACCAGCTTCCGCACATTAATCTAGCATTATCAGCGCTTTCCTCAGCATTAACCGCTCATGGGTGCCGACAATGCCTGTTAACGGCACCTTTGATCTCTTAACGCTCTTTAATAAACATACCCTGTAGTTTAGGAGGGTGCTATTCTGTAAGTACTGTATGTGTATCAGAGTGATGGTGTGTACTTTCAGAGTGTGCAAGCACTGGGGGTGGAGCCTATTTGTATGCCTGTAAATTATAAAATATAACTTACACGCATTTTCTAAAAATCTAGGTACAGGTATTTACACCAGGGGGCATGTTTACTAAAGATTAATGCACATTAACCTCTAGCAACTATGCCCCCAAGTCTAAGGTTGGTGTCAAGTAGCCATGTCCACATTAGGTGAGTGTATCTTACCACTTATGCTTCTATTTTACAAAGTAAAGGGTGTTGCATATTTTCTGGTTAGTTGCCTCTGGGTTATGCTGTTTTTGTGACTATTTGCACCCTGTATTGCACCCCAAGTTCCAGTCTCATCCAGCGAAGGCCTTGTAACAGCCAGCATCAGAGTTGTCAACTGTATGGAAAGCAGCAGCTGCAGGTGGAAGATCACGTTATCCTTTTTCCTGTACCTAGGATGGCCTGGTCTGTGCTCCCTTCTGCCGCAACACTGGCCTTTACAGTACTTCATCCTGAAGTTCCCATTATGAATGAAATCCTCACAAAGCTTGGAGGTTCTTCAGCCTGGTTGAGTGTGTTCCAGAAGGTGGACTATGAGCATAGTGTATTTTATAAAATACATTCATAAGCATTTGGTTTTCCATCGGCTCCTGAGAACAACTTTGCAGCCAAAAGTGACTTAGGGATGAAAAGGATTGCCCACACTTTCGTTAAAGCCTGCATTTTAGCAAAGGAATTTTCAATACAATGAATGAAAGGCAGGCAAAAATATTATAGATTTTATCATTATTCAAACACAAGTCAATAAATAATTGTTAGTAGCAAGCGCAGAGAATACAACCTGTTCTCATTGACTCATCCATTAAACCACTCAAAACCTTTATGTACCCACTTTGTATCAATTTTCATCTGCTCTTTTCTGACACTGCAGTAATATTCAGTAATGGAAGTACTTAACTATGGACCTTGAAGTATTGCGCATACTGATTATGGTGTTCTGCTGAGAAGGAGAGCTTAGATTCTATTATATTCTCATAGTCAGAACTGTCTTTAAATTTACAGAATATAAGTTTGGTTAATTTCCTTTCTCTGAGGAAAATTAATAACTTAATAACAATTAATAATGCTGCCTTGATATAAAATTGCTGAGATCTGTATGAAAATCATAGATTGATGTTACAAAACTCTGCTGACATAAATAGATGTACCCAGTTTGATTTCAAGGCTCTGGTATAGAATGTTCTTTATAAAAACAAAAAAAAAAAAGAGAGACAAAGGAGGTAAAGCAAGATTAACTTTGAAGGATACGAAACACTTCATGGCTTACTATTCAAACTCTACTGTTGGTGTTTTATTCAGCACTGGCTGCAACATTTAAAATTGAAACCATATATTCAGTGTCGGAATCTGGATATCCTCTGGCACTGAATATCTGCTTTCAGCGCTGACTGCCATTGCTATCCAGACAGCAGTGATATTTAGCAGCTATCCTGATGGCAAAACCGTATAAATTTAGGACAGCCTTTTTCGTGCCCTAACTTTATGTGGCCACTTACTCAGTTGTTGTTGTTGTTGTTAAGTGCCGTCGAGTCGGTGTCGACTCATGGTGACCCTCTGGATAGTTGTCCTAAATTGTGTTCGGTCTTCAGTCAGGCGGCTCATTGTTGATAGAATGGCACCTGTAGCTGCTGTTATAGTATCAATCCATCTTATTGCTGGCCTTCCTCTTTTGCGTTGACCTTCTACCTTGCCAAGCATGATGTCTTTCTCTAATGATCTCTCTCTTCGCATAATGTGTCCAAAGTATGAAAGTCGAAGTCTTGTCATCTGAGTTTCTAAGGAATGCTTAGATTTGATCTCCTCTAGTACTGACTGGTTTGTTCTTCAGGCAGTCCATGGTATACACAGTATTCGTCACCAGCACCATAATTCAAAAGCATCAATTTTCTTCCTGTCTATCTTTTTCACTGTCCAACTTTCACATCCATAACGTTATTGAAAATGCCATGGCTTGAAAAAGTCAAATCTTTGTATGGAGAGAGACATCTCTACTCTTGAGAATCTTGTCTAGCTCCTTCATAGCCATTCTGCCAAGAGCAATCGGTCATGGGATTTCTTGACTGCTTGTTGCTTCTTTATTGATAGTTGATCCAAGTAGGTTAAAGATGTCCACTATTTCAATTCTTCTCTATCAACGATGAACTTATTGATTTTGCCAGTTGTGATGGTCTTTGTCTTCTTTACATTAAGACTATGTTCCTTGATCTTGAGAAGCAAATGTTTCAGGTCATCTTCACTTTCAGCCAGTAATGTGGTATTATCAGCATAGCGAAGGTTGTTGATGAGACTTTCACCAATCTTCATACAATCCTGCATCTCTGATGATTTGTTATGCATATAAATTAAACAGATAGGGGGAAAGTATGCAGCCTTCTCCTACACCTTTGCTGATTTTAAACCATTCTGCTTCTCCTTGTTCTGTTCGAAGTGTTGCTTCTTAATTAATGTAAAGGTTGTGCAAGAGAACGATCAGGTGTTCTGGTATACCCATGCTTCTTAATGTGGCCCAGAGTTTCTCATGGTTTACACAGTCATAAGCTTTGCTGTAGTCAATTCAGCACAAATAGATATCCTTTTGGCATTCTTTAGTCTTTTCAAGGATCCATCTCACATCCGCGATGATGTCTCTCATTCCTCGCCTTTCCTGAACCATACTTGCACTTCAGGTAGCTCTCGTTCCAGGTATGGTTGTAGTCTCTGTTGAATAATCTTCAGTAGATTCTTGCTGGCATGTGGGATCAGAGCGATTGTGCGATAATTTCCACAGTCAGTTGGATCACCTTTCTTTAGTAATGGTATAAATACAGATCTTTTCTAATCAGTTGACCATGATGTTGTCTTCTAAATTTCCTGGCAGAGCCTTGTAAATATGGTAACAGCTGCATCAGATTGCTGTAGTACTTCTATGGGAATGCCATCAATGCCTGGTGCTTTGTTCTTTGAAAAGACTAGCAATGCTGCTTTGACTTCTTCCAATGGTTCTGGATCATAAGGTACAGGTTGAAACAGCTGTTGGTCCACTTGATCTTTATCATATAAAAACTCTGTCTATTCTTTCCAGCTTTTCTTGATCTTCTCAGCATCATTCAACATGGCCCCTTGAGTTGCTTGTAACATTCCAGTTTGAGGCAGGAATGTTTTCTTTAACTCTCGTAGCTTTAGGAAAGCCGATCTTGTTCTTCCTCTAATAGTCTCTGCTTCAGTTTCCTTGCATGCATCATTATAGTACTTCTCCTTGTCTTGCTGCACATTGGAAATCTCTGTTAAGTTCTGTGCCTCTCTTTCTCCTCTGGCTTTAGCTTCCCTGCATTTCTAGGCAATTTTCATATTTTCTTCGGTCATCCATTTTGGTCGTTTTGGCTTATTCACCTTTTGTAGAGACTTCTCGCTTTCTTCCAATACAACCTTCTTGATGTCATCCCATAACTCTTCTGGAGCTCTGTCATTGGTATCTAAAGCAACGAATCGATTTTGCAGGCAGTCTTTAAATTCCGGTGGCATATTCTCAAGGTCATATTTTGCTACATTCATGAGTGGCTTGTTCTTTTTCAACTTTAGCTTGAGCTTGCATACTAGTAGTTGGTGATCTGTACTACAGTCAGCTCCAGGTTTTGCCTTTGTTGATGTTATAGAGCTTTTCCGTCGTTGACGTCCACAGATGTAGTCAATTCGATTTTTGTACAATCCATTGGGTGAAGTCCACGTGTACAGTCACCGCTTGTGTTGCTGGAAGAAGTTATTTGAGATGAATACAATGGTCTTGCAGAATTCTATTAGTCTTTATCCACCTTCATTTTGGTTGCCAAGTCCATATTTTCCAACAATTTTATCTTCTTCTGTATTGCCAACTTTTGTATTCCAGTCACCCATGATTATCAGGATCTGCTTTTTGCATGTTCTGTCAACTTCAGCTTATACTTCTTCGTAGAACTCATCAATTTCATCCTCTTCTGCAGCTGTTGTTGGGACATATAGAAGCATAGAAAAATTATGATAGAAAAAGACCACATGGCCTATCTAGACTGTCCTTCCATATCAACAATTACAACAGCCCCCTTTTTACCTTTAGAGATCCTCTGTGTTTGTCCCATGCTGTTTTGAATTCAGATACTGTCCTCAATTCTACCACCTCCACAGATCCACCACTCTTTCCGTAAAGAAATATTTCTGCATATCACTCCTGAATCTATCCTCTTTCACCCTCATCCCATGTCCCCTCATAGCAGAACTTGCTTTCAATCGAAAGAGGCTCTCCCCCTGTGCATTTATGCCATGGAGGTATTTAAACGTCTCAATCATATCACCTCTATACCGCCTTTCCTCTAATGTGTACATATTAAGATCATTACGTCTGTCCTCATATGCTTTATAATGAAGACCACTAACAGGCAAAGGGAGAATTTGAGAAGAAGCAAAAACGCGAAATAAAGACTTTTTCGAGTACATTCGTAGCAAAAAACCTGTGAGAGAGTCAGTAGGTCCATTAGATGATAGAGGGGTTAAAGGGGCACTAAGAGGCGACAAGGCGATAGCAGAGAGACTGAATGAATTCTTTGCTTCGGTCTTTACGGAGGAAGATGTAGGGATGTTACCCATGACTGAAGTGGTATTTAAAGGTGCGGAAGAATTGAAGGAAATATCGATACATCGGGAAGATGTATTACAACTATTAGATAAACTGAAGAGTAGCAAATCACCTGGACTGGATGGTATACATCCAAGGGTGTTGAAACAACTGAAATATGAGATTGCAGACCTGCTATTAGTAATCTGTGAACTATCATTAAAATCATATCTAATACCTGAAGATTGGAGCATCGCCAATGTAACACCAATTTTTAAAAAGGGTTCCAGCGGTGATCCAGGAAACTACAGACCGGTGAGCCTGACGTCAGTACCGGGAAAAATGGTAGAAACCATCATAAAGAATAAAATTACTCAGCATGTAGATAGTCATGGCCTAATGGGAGACAGCCAACATGGCTTCAGACAAGGAAGATCTTGTCTTACTAATCTGTTATGTTGTTTTGAAGGAGTGAATAAACAGGTGGACAAAGGTGAGTCGGTTTATATAGTGTATCTGGACTTTCAGAAAGCCTTTGACAAGGTCCCTCATCAGAGACTTTTGGCAAAACTAAAGAGTCATGGGATAGGAGGCAGTGTACTATTGTGGATCAGGAACTGGTTAAAAGATAGAAAGCAGAGGGTAGGGCTAAATGGCCAATTGCCCCAGTGGAGAAAGGTGAATAGTGGTGTACCCCAGGTATCTGTGCTGGGTCCCCTGCTTTTTGACATATTCATAAATGACCTGGAAAGTGGAATAACGAGCGAGGTTATCAAATTTGCAGATGACACAAAACTATTTAAATTGTTAAAACCCAAGAGGATTGTGGAAAATTGCAGGAGGATCTTGAGAAATTGGAAGACTGGGCATCAAAATGGCAGATGAAATTTTATGTGGCCAAGTGCAAAGTTATGCACCTGGGAAGAACAACCCAAACTATGGTTACACGATGCAAGGTTCTACATTAGGAACCACCACCCAGGAAAAAGATTTAGGCGTCATTGTGGATACCATGTTAAAGCCCTCGGCCCAGTGTGCAGCGGCGGCCAAGAGAGCAAATAGAATGCTAGGTATCATAATGAAAGGAATGGAAAATAAAACAAAAGATATTATAATGCCTCTATATCGTTCCATGGTGAGACCGCACCTTGAATATTGTGTGCAATTCTGGTCGCCGTATCTTAAAAAGGATATAGTGATTTTAGAAAAGGTTCAGAGAAGAGCCACCAAAATGGTAAAGGGGATGGAAGGATACTCCTATGAAGAAAGGCTAAAAAGGTTAGGGCTCTTTAACCTGGAAGAGAGACGGCTGAGGGGAGATATGATAGAAGTCTATAAATTAATGAACGGAGTGGAACGGGTAAACATAGATTGATTTTTTACGTTATCAGAATATAGAAAGACTAGGGGACATGCAATGAAGCTACAGGGTAAACTATTTAAGACTAATAAAAGAAAATATTTTTTCACTCAACGTGTAATCAAACTCTGGAATTTGTTACCGGAGGATGTAGTAAAGGCTGTTAGTGTAGCTGGGTTTAAAAAAGGTTTGGACAAGTTCCTGGAGGAAAGGTCCATAAACCATTATTAAGAAGGGATGCAGGATATCAATGCTTGACCCAGTACAAGCATTGTGGAACCTGTGTCTTTTGGGGAAACTGCTAGGTACGTATGACCTAGATTGGCCACTGTTGGAAACAAAATACTGAGCTTGATGGACCTTGGTCTGACCCAGTATGGCATATCTTATGTTCTTATGTTAACCATTTTAGTAGCCACCCTCTGTACTGACTCCATCCTGTTTATATCCTTTTGAAGGTGGGGTCTCCAAAATTGCACACTATATTCCAAATGAAGTCACACCAAAGACTTATACAGAGGCACTATCACCTCCTTTTTTCTGCTAGCCATTCCTCTCCATATGCACCCAAGCATCCTTCTAGCTTTTGCTTTCACTTTTTCTGTTTAGCCACTTTAAGATCATCAGACACAACCACGCCTAGGTCCCACTCTTCTTTAGTGGACAAAAGTACTTCACCCCCTATACTATATTGCTCCCTTGGATTGCTGCAGCCCAAATGCATGACCTTATATTTTTTAACATTAAATCCCTGCTTCCATATTCTAGACCATTCTTCAAGCTTAGCTAGATCCCTCCTCATGTTATCTACAACTTCCTGGGTGTCTACTCTATTGCAGATTTTGGTATCATCCGCAAAGAGCAAACCTTACCCGACAGCCCTTCCGCTATATCACTAACAAAGATGTTAAAAAGAATCGGACCAAGGACAGATCCCTGGGGCACACTACTGGTAACTTCCTTTTCCTCAGAGTGAGCTCCATTTACCTGTACTCTTTGTCGCCTCCCACTCAACCAATTTCTAACCCAAGCAGTAACTTTAGGGTCCATCCCTAGGGTGCTCGCTTTGTTTATAAGTCACCTGTGAGGAACGGTGTTAAAGGCTTTACTGAAATCTAAATACACTACATCTAAGCTCTCCCTTGGTCCAACTCTCTGGTCACCCAGTCAAAGAAATCAATCAGATTTGTCTGACATGACCTGCCTCTGGTAAATCCATGCTGCCTCGGATCCTGTAATCAGCTGGACTCCAGAAACCTCACTATTTTTTCTTTCAGCAACGTTTCCAATAATTTACTCACCACCAAAGTTAAACTAATCGGCCTGTAGTTTTCAACCACATCCTTACTTCCGCTTTTATGTAAAGGCACCACATGAGCCTCTCTCCAGTCCTTTGGCACCACTCCTGAATCCAACAAGGCATTGGAAAGGTCAGTCAGTGGAGCTGCTAAAATGTCTCCAAGTTCCCTCAGTATTCTAGGGTGTATCCCATCCGGTCCCATCGCTCTGTCTACTTTAAGTTGACCTAATACTTGAATTAGGCATTCCTCGTAGATGAATAGAAATTAAACGTTCACTGACTGCATTGTATTTCATTACAGTTCTTGCAAGTTTCTGCTTAATTATAAATGCAACACCATTTCTTCTTTGTCTTTCATTTCAAGCATAGTAGACCATGTCATCATCTGATGCAAAGTGCCCGATGCCAATCCATTGCAGTTCGCTGACACCCAACAGATCATGTTGTACACTTTCCATTTCATTCTTGACCACCTCCAACTTCTCTTGGTTCATGCTTCGTACGTTCCATGTCCAAATATGTAAGATATCTTTGCAGCTTCTGACTCTCATTTCATGCACAGCTACATCATCAGTCAGACGTCCTGAGGGCTTTGATCCAACCATATCATAAATGCTGGCTTTATGCTGAAAGGTCTTCAGCTCCTCCCCAGTAGCCAGTTGAGTGCCTTCCAACCTGGGGGTCTCATCTTCCAGCACTATAGTGCAATTTGTTTTGTTGTGGCTATTCATTGGGTTTTCGTGGCAAGATTCAGAAGTAGATTGCCAGGCTTTTTTTCCACGCAGTTTAAGTTTAGTGTTGTTGCCTTTGTCACAGAAATGTGATCCTCCGTCGCCAACACTATCCCATTCTGTTGCTGCCCGGATGGGTGGTTTGATTTGGTCTGGCACCTCAACCGAGACCTGTTCATCTTGGGAGACCCTGCCAGTAGTTAAACTACTGATTGCTTAGCCCTCAGCATCACTGATGCACACAAGCCCTCACAGCACGACAAGCTGCAAAACAGTTAACAGACTGAAAATGGCCGCAACCTGGATAAGTGCTGAGACTGCCCTTATCCCATCCACAGACCACCCCAATAGATCCAAACAGTGCTGGGCAGTTACAGGGGATATTCTGTGGCACTATCCATTCAGTGGCTCTAAATATCCCACTCAGCAGGACAATCTGGTTAGCAGGTCCTGCTAAATGGATAAACCCTTTTGAATATCAGGCCTTCTAAATTTACTGATATCAAGGACAATAAATAAAGCAATTTTTAAAATATCTTTTCAGATATTCACAGCTACGCAGGGTTTACTTTTCCATAGTTATAGACAGTCTCATAGTAAGACTTCAATAAAATCACAAATGGTACATCAATCCCACCAAACCAAGCTGGGATACATATACGTCATCACCCCTAAAGTGCTCCATAAAGGCTCAGCTCATTATTACCCATAAATATTACTAGACCCATAACATACGCTCACACTCCTCTCTCACCAACAAATAAACCAATAGCACCTACCCCATATCCTATACCAACCCCTCCTAGCAACCACTAGTGGATGGAGACACATGACTTTAGTGGGATTCCTGCTAACTTCTCAATCAACAGAAAAATATTCTACCAGTGGTTGCCACACCTTCACCACCTGTAATCCTCTACTCTATTTCACCATCTCTACCCTCTAATATTGATAAGTTAGGCACACTGTATTTCACAAAAATAAATGATTAAGCTTGCTGGCATCCTTCCAATTACTCAATACCATTTGTAATCCTGTCACTACTAACAGGCTATGCAATAGCTTTTGAAAAGGTTGCAGCAATCCTTCCTCGATAACAACTAACCTTTTTTTTTTTTTTTTTTTTTTTTAGTGCCATCAAGTCAGTGCTGACTCCTGGCAACCCAGCTGCCTCTGGGTTTTCTTGGCAATATATCACTGGAGGTAGATTGCCAGGCCTTTTCTTCCTTGTGCACTGTTTACACTAGTTGAGCCACACGGCTTACCCGTCTGCACTATTTGCACTGTTACACTTTGAAACTGTTACCTTACTGACACTATTGTACTAAGTGCGCTGTTGTCAGATTGCACTACACTGTTTATTACAATGCCATGTTCAATAAAGTTCCTAACTGCAAACCTGGCACCTGCCCTTATCTATTTAACACACCCATGACGGCCTCCCATTACCACAGCGTATCACAGCTCAGGAGACAACAGATGTGGCTGACTCATCCTGCTTGTCTTAGGAGAAAGTGAGGTTACTTACCTGTAACAGGGTTCTCCGTGAACAGTAGGATAAGTCAGCCACACCATCCAACCCTCCTTCCCTAACAAAGGGTTCAGCCCTTGGGCCTACATCAACGCCTGCTCCCTAGCAGCAAAGGCTCAGCTAGTGACATACTGGCCAGCTAGGGGTGGGCCGAGGGGGTAGGGCTAGTTGGCTCATGCTCAGAAAGGTAAAAAGCCTTCTGAGCTATGGAGAGTACTTCCGTCTCGGCGCCATCGGATGACGTCATGCTTCCTAATGATTCGGCACTCACTGAACAAAAGATTTCAATGTATTGTCTATAGTCACACCCAAATCATTTTTTGGTTGGCAGCTCCTAATATGAAACCTAGCATTGAGTATCTATAGTGTGAATTATTCTTTGCACTTGTCCACATTAAGTTTCATCTGTCATTTGGATACCCGGTCTCCCTGTCTGACAAGGCCCTCCTACAGTTTCTCACAATCCACATGCAACTTAACAACTCTGCAGTTTCATCTGCAAGTTTAATCACCTCACTTATTATTTCCAATTCCAGATAATTTATAAATATGTTAAAAAGCAGGGGTCCCAATACAGATTCCTGGGGTACTCCACTATTCATCTTCCTCCATTGAGAAAATTGGTCATTTATCCCTGCTCTCTGTTTTCTATCTCTCAATCAGTTTCTAGTCAAAAATAGGGTATTACCTCCTATGTCATGACTCTGATAGGAGGCTTTGTCAAATGCTTTCTGAGAGTCTAAATACACTATATCAACTCGCTCACCTTTATCCATGTTTAATTTATCCATGTTTAATTTATCCATATATATGCTTAAATATTCTATATATAAGGTTCCAAGTTTAACTGTTCTATGTATATTGTCCAAAGTTTTAACTGTTCTATGTAAAATGTTACAAGTTATAATGTAAACTGCTTTGAGTGAAGGACAAAGTGGTATAGAAAAATGTTTAAATAAATAAATTAAAATAAATGTATCCTCATGTTTATTCACACCTTCAAAGAAATGGAGCAGACTGATGAGGAAAGACATCCCTTGGCTAAATCCATGCTAACAATATAAGAACATAAGAAATCCCATACTGGGTCAGACCAAGGTCCATCAAGCCCTGTATCCTGTTTCCAACAATGGCCAATCCAGGTCACAAGTATCTGGCAGGTTCCCAAAAAGGTACACAGGTTCCGCAATGCTTGTCTCAGGGTAAGCAGTGGATTTCCCGGGTCCTCTTTAATAATAGTTTATGGACCTTTCCTCCAGGAACTTGTTCAAACCTTTTTTAAACCCAGCTACACTAACAGCTTTTACTATGTCCTCCAGTAACGAATTCCAGAGTTTGATTACACATTGAGTGAAAAAATATTTTCTCTTATTAGTCTTATATGGGTTACATTATAGCTTCATTGTATAGCCCCTAGTCTTTCTACTTTTTTGATGGTGTAAACAACCGATCTATGTTTACCCGTTCTACTCCATTCATGAATTTATAAATCTCTGTCATACTGTATCTCTCTTCAGCCATCTCTACCAAATTGAAGAGTCCTAACCTTTTAAGCCTTTCCTCATAGGGGTATCCTTCCATCCCCTTAATCATTTTAGTGGCTCTTCTTTGTACCTTTTCTCATTTTGCTATATAGTTTTTAAGATATGGCGACCAGAATGAAACACAATATTCAAAGTGAGGTCGCACCATGGAATAGATAAGGAGGCATTATAATATCCATTCCTTTCTTTATGATTCATAGCATTTTATGTGCTGGCCGCTCCTGCACACTGGGTGGAGGGTTTAATATATTATCCAGGATGATACCTAAATCCTTTTCCTGAGTGGTAGTTCCTAATTTGGAAACTTGCATCGTATAACCATAGTTTGGATTGTTCTGTCCTAGGTGCATAACCTTGCACTTGTCCACATTAAATTTCATCTTCCATTTGGATGTTCAGTCTTCCATTGTATCAAAGTCTATGAATACTTGCAATTTTTCACAATCCTCTTGTGCTTTAACAAATTTGAATAATTTTGTGTCATCTACAAATTTGATCACCTCACTCATTATTCCCATTTCCATGTCACTTATGACTATGTTGAAAAGCAGCGGGCCCTACATAGATCCCTGGGGTACTCCACTATTCACCTTTCTCCATTGAGAAAATTGGCCTTTTAGCCCTACTCTCTGCTTTCTATCTTTTAGCTAGTTCCTGATCCACAATAGTATGCTGCCTCCTATCCAATGACTTATTAATTTTGCCAAAAGTCTCTCATAAGGGACCTTGTCAAAGGCTTTCTGAAAATCCAGAGTTTCGTTCTCTATAACATCAGCAAAATGTGCCCATTCCTTTCTGAATACACTACCAAGATACTTAACCACTCCTTAATCACCTCCCGTCTTGACTACTGTAACCTACTCCTTACTAGTCTCCCTTTGAATCATCTCTCTCCCCTTCAATCTGTTCAATATTCTGCCGCGTGGCTAATCTTCCGCCAGCCTCGTCATGCCCATATTACCCCTCTTCTCAAGTCACTGCACTGGCTCCCTATCCATTTTCGCATCCATTTCAAATTTCTCCTGCTGACTTATAAGTGCATTCACTCCGAAGCTCCTCACTACCTTTCTTCTCTTCTCTCCCTACAATCTCCCTCGGGAGCTCCGCTTCTATCTGTGCCCTTCTCTTCTATTGCTAATTACAGACTTTGCTCCTTTCACCTTGCTGCACCTTACATCTGGAACAAACTATCTGTGTCTGTACGCCAGGCACCTTCTCTGACCCTTTTCAAATCCAGGCTGAAAACTCACCTCTTCGCTTCTGCTTTTGGATCTTGACTTACCTGATGATTTTGTTTATTTCCCATTCCCCCTAGATGTACCCCTGTCTACACCTTCTGTGTTGTCTGTCTTGATTAGATTGTAAGCTCGGATGAGCAGGGACTGTCTCTTACATGTCTGTGCAGCGCTGCATACTTCTTGTAGCGCTATTCAAATGCTCAGTAGTAGTAGTAAAAAAGGTTTGGACAAGTTCCTGGAAGAAAGGTCCATAAACCATTATTAAAGAGGACCCGGGAGATCCACTGCTTGCCCCAGAAGAGGCATTGTGGAGCCTGTGTACCTTTTTGGGAACGTGCCAGGTACTTGTTGCCTGGATTGGCCACTGTTAGATACTGGGCTTGATGGACCTTGGTCTGACCCAGTAAGGCATTTATTATATTCTAATGATATGTACTCAAAGAATATTTACCCTATTCTTCCTTCTATGGTAAGCTATACTCTTATTTGGTTTAAATGAAAAGCTCTCTAGTGGTACTAAGTCTTGACTGACTTAACAAAAACATTGAATTCTAAAATACACAAATTTATAAGCTTTGACCCAAAGAATTCCCTTTTCTCCCAGATTTACAGAATTTTCCAGCAGGTAAATGCTCACAAGTGCAGATTTCTTTCCAGCAGTAGAAGTCCCTTTTGGTAGCCCTTCATGACTGAAAATTCATTTTCCCTACCAGTTTCATCACAGGCTGGCCTTGAACCAGTAACCTTGCAGCTTTGTCCCATTAAACCATGTCTATCCATGTGTCCAGTAATTTTGTTCTAATAGTTTCTACCATTTTGCCCAGCACCCATGTTAAGCTCACTGGTCTGTAGTTTACCGGATCACCCCTGGAGTGCACCAAAACACTCTTCACAACATTTTTTTCAGGGGATCATTTGCACTATGCCACTTCTCTGTTTGAGGGTTCAATGTATGTCACCATCCTAGTTGTGGTCCAGGGTTCCCTCAGCATTAGATTTTAGTTCCATGCTATTTTTTCACTTGACCAATTAACCAAAACCAGCCAGGTTTCCTCTATTGTGTTTTGATTTTCTTGGCTTGCATATGATTTGCAAGCTACATGGATATTGTCAGACGGCTGCCTGGGTGAGAATCTTCACAGTCTTGGCAAGTGCATATATCTATATGATTTGCAAGGGATTGTGGGCAATGTAGTTCATTCACACCAGACACAGCTGCTGACAATAATTTAGTTGTGCTCTTGGGTAAAGCCAATAAGATATTTATTTATGGGGTTATTTCTCCCAACACAGATATGCTTGGTAGCACATAAATCAGGTTACTTGCTTCCAGTGTTTAACTTGGAAAAACAAAATCAAAATCAGGAAAACAACATTCAAACTTGTCAGGCATTAGCATATATCAAACAACAAACGAAAAGCCACAAAGAAAGAAAAAAACTGTTCTTTTCAGGTTAACTTCTGATAACTTCCCACATAGATTCAGAAGTGATTCTCTCCTAGCTCACAAGCAATTAGGTAAGGCTCAATTGCTAGCAGTTATCCAGCTGAAACCCCTTAGCTGGCTTGCTTTCTACTGTGTGGGTCAAATCCTGCTTCAGGAGCTTTTCTGAGTAGATTAAAGAACAAGTTTGTATTTCTTTCTGATGGTTGCTGTACTTTATAACAGAAAATCACCAAAGGAGTTTGGACAGAGAGCAGTCCATATAAACACATTCTTCATCTGCAATCATTCCCCCTTCTTCAACAAGCATGGGTTCAATATCATGGATTGGCACAGATGAATCTCTCAATGGAGCACTTTCAGGAGAATACTTGTTTCCCTGCTATCTTTCAAGGTTATAGCTAGGGCATAGATCAGTGTTCATACCTGAGCTTCCATTGCTGTTAGAGTTCCTCTCTATATAGCCTGGCCAGTATGTAGTCCAGTTCTTATGTCCAGCCTTCCAATCCAGATCCCTGGACACTGGATCTCTCTTCACATACCTTCTGGCACAGGTCTTAGGGTCCCTTCCACGTGCAGCCGTCTCTCTCACAGGTACCGTCTGGAGATTCCTAGCTCTGCAGCACCATTCCTCTGGCTTTCCCCAGTCCAATGGTGTATGCTGGCCCTTGGAATGCCTCCCAGTATACGTACTGCTCTGGACTCTTCTAGACCTCTCAAAGGCTTTTCTCTTCCTTCTTCCAAAGGGTTTCTTTCCCTCTCTGTCCGTCCGGTTTGGCTTCTGCTTCTGATGATCCTCCTGATGATGAAGATGATCAAGCTCAAGCTGCTTCTCAGGATAATGAGGATAATTCTCTGTAGAATAAACTCTACCCTTATTCTGCTTAGATGAGTGCTCCTCCCTAACACAGCGCAGCTGTGCTGAATCAGGCTCTGCCCTTTGAGATGAGTGCTTAGGGATTACCTCATAGCCCTCCTGATTGAACACACCTTTCCCCAATTCAGCTCCTCTAATGGCTGTTGGAAACCTGGTGCATTCTGGGACTGGTAGTCTTTTATGGGAAAATTCAGTTTTCTTATTTCTACCAGAACTGACAGGTTGCTTGTTCAGAGTCACTTCACCTTTTCTATAGCTCCTTCCTGAGCTATGATTAGCTTCCTTATCACATACCCCCCTGCTTAAGTTATTACGGACTGGTGTCACTGGTGAAACTTCTTCTCTACAGTCCGTAATACGGGAAAGGGCATCCGCATTCTTGTGTAACTTCCCAGCACGATGTTCAACTTGAAAATCAAATGCCTGTAAGGCCATGTACCAGCGTGTCAACCTGGCATTGTGGTTCTTCATTTGCTGCAACCACTTAAGTGGGGCATGGTCTGTGACCAACTGGAACTTTCTCCCTGTAAGGTAAAACCTTAACGCCTCCACTGACCACTTAATAGCTAAACATTCTTTTTCTATTGTGGAATACTTTTGTTCAGCTGGTGACAACTTCCTGCTCAGGTACATCACAGGATGCTCCTCCCCTTCATGACACTGGGATAGAACCGCTCCTAGCCCTACATCCGATGCATCTGTTTGAACCAGAAAGGGTTTCTTGACGTCCACCCCTTTCAGTACCGGTCCTGTACACAATTTTCCTTTTTAAGACTGAAAACGCTTTTTCAGCTTCAGGTGTCCACTTTAGCTGGTTTGGACAATTCTTCCGCAGCATATCCGTGAAAATTGCACTTTTCTCTGCGAATTGCGGTATAAACCTGCGGTAGTATCCAATAAGTCCTAAGAAACTTCTTAGTTGTTTCTTTGTTGTTGGAGGAGGAAAATTCCTGATGCTATCTACTTTACTCATTAGAGGTTTAATTTTTCCTCTTCCCACTAGGTGGCCCAGGTATTTTACCTCCCTATTTGCAAAGGCACACTTCTTCGGGTTTAAAGTGATTCCCGCTTGCTTCATGGAGCACAAGACTGCCCTGATCCTCTTCAGATGCTCCGCCCAGGTGTTACTATGGATTATGACATCATCCATATATGCAAAAGCATAATTTTGGTGGGGTCGAAGTACCTGATCCACTAACCTTTGGCAGGTAGCCGCTGCTCCATGCAGTCCGAAAGGCATCCTCTTGAACTGGAAAAGGCCAACGGGGGTGCTGAACGCAGTCTTCGGCTTCGACTCCCTGGTGAGAGGGATTTGCCAATATCCTTTTGTCATATCAAGGGTGGTTAAGTATTGAGCCTGTCCCAGCTGGTCCAACAGCTCTTCAATTCTTGGCATTGGATATGCATCAAAAACTGATATGGCGTTTACCTGCCGGAAGTCAATACAAAATCTTAAAGATCCATCAGGCTTCGGCACCAGGACTATGGGGCTATTCCAGGGACTCTTTGACTCCTCTATTACTCCCATGTCCAACATCTCCTGGACTTGTGCCACTACTTCCTGTCTCTTGGCTTCAGGCAAGCGGTATGGCCTTTGACGAACTAATTTCCCAGGTGGAGTTATTATTTCATGGGCAACCAAATGTGTCTCCCCAGGTATGGGTGTCAACACATCTGGGAATTCTTTAAGCAATTTCCTAATTTCTTCCTGTTGTACCACTGTCAGGTCCTCACCTATTTGGGGCTCTGATTTTTCTTTACAATCAGATACCTGGGGTCCCAAATCTTCCTCTTCATTCACCTCCCTCTCTCGGGCACAGGTGGCAGCTAGGCTTTTAACCCCTTTGACGTCAGTAGAACCAAAGCCTTTGGTTCCACGCTCAGAATTTTCCAGGGATGTGACCTCCTCCACAGGTGGAAAACCCAGCCTCTCACAGATCAATTGGGCAATTCTGTCTCCTGTCTTCACGTGATAATCATTCTGTCCAAAATTAAATAACAGAACTTTAATATTGCCCCTGTAATCGGGATCAATTACTCCTGCACCCACATCGATGAAATATTTAAGGGCTAATCCGGACCTTGGGGCTACTCTCCCATAGCATCCAATAGGTATTTCCACTTGGAGACCAGTGTCCACCAGGGCTCTCCCTTGGCTAGGTACAGTCACATTTTCTATGCTGCACAGGTCAAACCCAGCAGCTTGAGGGGTTGCCCGCTTAGGAGCTTGGGTCTTCTCTGTGACCCTATGGTACTTTAGGACGAATGTCTGCTTTGGGGTAGCTTGGTCTTCTGGACGCTTAACCATCTTTTTAGCTGGGGTCTGAGGACTTCCAAATAAAGGCCCGGGAGCTATTACCATTAATCCTTCTCCCTCCTTCTTTCCTAGTCCTTCCACTAGACCCTGCTTAAATCTTGGCCAGTCTCTTCCTAGAACCAAATCAAAGGGTAGCCTAGGCACCACTGCTAACAGGACTTCCTCTTGTTCCCCCAGGCACTTAAGCTTTAGCCTATAGGTGGGATATGGTGTTGCAGCACCATGAATGCATCTGATGTGAACTTGGCTTTCAGGGGTTCTAGGCACAAATCCTTCTTGGGCCTCTATCCTCTTCCAAAGCCTTTTTGACATCATACTCTGGTCTACCCCAGAGTCTAACAAAGCATTTGTGGTAATTCCTTGCACATCAACCATCAAAAGAAATCCTTCTTTGGGCTGTTTTAAATCCACCCCCATTAAGCTAGTGTGTGTCTGGCATCTCTTTTCTAAATGTCCCCATTTTCCACATTTGAAACATTTCTTTCTATTCCACTGTGTCATCTGGTTTGATACAGTACATTCATTTTCAGAAACATTTTTAATTATTTTCTTTTCTGATACAGCACATCTTGCCTCAGCACCAATATTCAGAGGGCCACCCATTCTATGGCAAGCCTGCGTGGCTTCCAAGAATCTCTCTGCTAGCATGGTTGCCTCTCCAAGATTTTGGCAATTTTGCTGTATAAGGGAAGTGTGCAAATCTTTAGGCACCCCAGACTTAAATTGTTCAAGCATTATAATGTCTAATAACATTTCTACCGTCTTTTGCTCAGGCTCCAACCATTTTACAGCTAAACCTCTGATTCTCTGACTCAGAGCCCTGGGTGTCTCACCCACTCTCAATGTAGTAGCTCTAAACATTCGCCTATACTCCGAAATAGACAACCCTAGGCGATCTCTAATAGCAGCCTTTACATCCTTATAATTCAAAGCCTGGGCTGCTGGCATTGCTCTGTAAGCTGCAAGCGCCTCTCCAGTTAATGAGGCTGCCAGCCTTACTGCCCACTGGGTCTCTGGCCATGCTAATGCTTGTGCCACTCTTTCAAAAGACTAGAAAATCATCAGCATTATCATCTGGAGTTAGCTTCCCAAAACTAAATGCCCCAATCCCTTGATTGAGTCCCACACTGTCCACATGTGGTGTACCAGTATTTACTGCTGGTCTTGCATCTGTTCCACTTTGGTTCTGCAGCTGAACTAGGGCTTCCACCAGATCAAGCACTGGCCTCTGCTGTTCCATTAAGGCTTTCATAGCAGTGTCCTGAGCCTGCTGTGCTAGCTCCTGTTGCCTGCTAAACTGGGCTGCCATCCAATCAGCTAGTTCCCTTGGATCCATCTTGATCCCTGCAAGAAACAAAGAAAAAAAACCCAAAGTGCACCACCTTCCAAACAGGTATGTTTTTTTCTACTTTTTTTTTTTTTCAATTACCCCTGTGCCTTACTCCCATCCACCACTAGACATGCCCAGGTACTTTTTACCTTGTGTCAGTGATGAATCCAGCTCTGCACAGGGTCTTTTCCTCCTGGGACAGGTTCCTGGAACATCCACTTCTCCTCCAAAGTGCAGTTGAGGGAAAATCTTTTTTTTTTCCAGCTTTAAACTTGAACTTTAGTTGTAATCCTCAGCAAGTAAATCCCCTTTGTGCAAAAGCAATCTGAAAAACTACGCCATTTGTCAGACGGCTGCCTGGGTGAGAATCTTCACAGTCTTGGCAAGTGCATATATCTATATGATTTACAAGGGATTGTGGGCAATGTAGTTCATTCACACCAGACACAGCTGCTGACAATAATTTAGTTGTGCTCTTGGGTAAAGTCAATAAGATATTTATTTATGGGGTTATTTCTCCCAACACAGATATGCTTGGTAGCACATAAATCAGGTTACTTGCTTCCAGTGTTTAACTTGGAAAAACAAAATCAAAATCAGGAAAACAACATTCAAACTTGTCAGGCATTAGCTAATGTTTTCTTAGCATATATCAAACAACAAACGAAAAGCCACAAAGAAAGAAAAAAACTGTTCTTTTCAGGTTAACTTCTGATAACATCCCACATAGATTCAGAAGTGATTCTCTCCTAGCTCACAAGCAATTAGGTAAGGCTCAATTGCTAGCAGTTATCCAGCTGAAACCCCTTAGCTGGCTTGCTTTCTACTGTGTGGGTCAAATCCTGCTTCAGGAGCTTTTCTGAGTAGATTAAAGAACAAGTTTGTATTTCTTTGTGATGGTTGCTGTACTTTATAACAGAAAATCACCAAAGGAGTTTGGACAGAGAGCAGTCCATATAAACATTCTTTATCTGCAATCATTCCCCCTTCTTCAACAAGCATGGGTTCAATATCATGGATTGGCACAGATGAATCTCTCAATGGAGCACTTTCAGGAGAATACTTGTTTCCCTGCTGTCTTTCAAGGTTATAGCTAGGGCATAGATCAGTGTTCATACCTGAGCTTCCATTGCTGTTAGAGTTCCTCTCTATATAGCCTGGCCAGTATGTAGTCCAGTTCTTATGTCCAGCCTTCCAATCTAGATCCCTGGACACTGGATCTCTCTTCACATACCTTCTGGCACAGGTCTTAGGGTCCCTTCCACGTGCAGCCGTCTCTCTCACAGGTACCGTCTGGAGATTCCTAGCTCTGCAGCACCATTCCTCTGGCTTCCCCAGTCCAATGGTGTATGCTGGCCCTTGGAATGCCTCCCAGTATACGTACTGCTCTGGACTCTTCTAGACCTCTCAAAGGCTTTTCTCTTCCTTCTTCCAAAGGGTTTCTTTCCCTCTCTGTCCGTCCGGTTTGGCTTCTGCTTCTGATGATCCTCCTGATGATGATGATGATCAAGCTCAAGCTGCTTCTCAGGATAATGAGGATAATTCTCTGTAGAATAAACTCTACCCTTATTCTGCTTAGATGAGTGCTCCTCCCTAACACAGCGCAGCTGTGCTGAATCAGGCCCTGCCCTTTGAGATGAGTGCTTAGGGATTACCTCATAGCCCTCCTGATTGAACACACGTTTCCCCACTTCAGCTCCTCTAATGGCTGTTGGAAACCTGGTGCATTCTGGGACTGGTAGTCTTTTATGGGAAAATTCTGTTTTCTTATTTCTACCAGAACTGACAGGTTGCTTGTTCAGAGTCACTTCACCTTTTCTATAGCTCCTTCCTGAGCTATGATAAGCTTCCTTATCACAATATTTGGGTAAGATAAATGGTAAAAATCACAGTGTTTCTTAGTAAAATAGACTACTGTAATGGTGCCTTTGTAGGACTATTGCAAATAACTTTAAAGAGACTGCAGGTGATCAAAAACATGGCAGCACACCTTTTTCTGGGTTTGAAGTACTGAGACCAAATCACCCCTAGCCTAAAGGTTATATTGTGTCAGAGCCTTCTCTGGGTGAGAGTGTGGATGGAGGGGCTAGACCCAAGGAAAAGCTGTGCAAACACATGCAGGAATAGAAACCAGGTGTGGGTTAGAAGCCAGAAGATCTATTAACCAGGAGCAGAGTTGGTGTTGGAGCAGTGCAGGAAGCAGGTCTTTACAGGGAACAGAAGCAGATGAAGTTTGAGAGCAAATACTCACACTAAAGTATAAGGAGCTGGGTTGACAATAGATGTGCAGGTCAGGCCCATCAAAACTGCTGAACTAGCAAGGGTTGTCTTCTTTGTTCACTTTATATATGGTCACTAATAAGACACACCTCTTGTTAGTCCACTGAATTCCTTTGGAGATGGGGAGAGGGGGGGTTCCTCCAGTGCCTCTAGGTTATCTTCTTCATAACTTACTTCAGGCTCTGTAGCTTCAACTGCAAGTCACTGGCCTCCAATCTACAGGGTTTAAGTCTGTGTTGACTTGACATACTAGCTTCTTGTGGAAACAAAAAATCATTTTAAAATTAGCTGCCTAATTTATAAATGTCTCTACAGAGAAACTTCAGGACATTTGTCAAATAGGTTAAAGAAATTCAAGCCTGCCCAGACTTTATGATCTTCATAGCAGGGTATCTGGGCCTTGTTATGTAGGCCCATTTCTTTAGAACAAACCTCTGCAGGTTCTAAGAAAAGAGGTTAATTATTTGAACTTTAGGAAGCTACTGAAGGTCCTGCTAGTTAGGAATGCTCTGAGCAGTAAATGAGGAATTTGCAATTTTTATTGTTTTAACTGATATTGTGTTTTAATGATGTTCCTGATAATGAAGTTTGTTGTTTTGATTGTAATCCAGTATGATGCATTGCAAAGAATGGGATAAATTAATAAATCAAGTCAAATCAAACTTCCGATGTAATAAGATAATAATATACAAAAAGCAATGATGTAAAAACTCTGCACTAAAAGAGAAATAAAGTATAAAAAATGTAATGGTAAACTGGAAGTAATGTGTTAAAAATAAAGCAAATTAATTTTAACTTCCATTTTAACTATAGCAGTTATGGTCCCAGAGACACTCTGGCCTGGAACCACCTGGTTAAAGATCTCCTGCCCTAGGCACCCTCAAACCAGACATCTACTGTAATACCAGGAAATCTCTTGTTTAAGCACCCTGAGCAAGGACACCTCTGACCTAGACACCCTGATCCAGGGTACCTTTGGCCCAGGACTGCCAACACAGGGAGACCCTCACAATAGAGAACTGCCAAATCTCCTGCCTTTCCTTTGATGGACCAAAAATATTTACTTGGTACCAGAGAAGCCTTGCCTGTCTTCCCTTTTGCCATCTGTCATCTTCTGAAATGGTAGTGTTTGGCTGATGTCAATCATGTCAGCTAAGGTTTGGGGCTATTAGGATCCAAGGACCTCCCTGTGTCAAGGTGCACTGGATCAGAGTTATGGTTATGGTTTAGGCATTTGATATACTGCCCTTTACTTACACATCAGAGTGGTTTACATGTATATACCATCAGGTACTTTTTATTCCCTCGTCCCTGAAGGGCTCACAATCTAAGTGTACCTGAGGCAATGGAGGGTTAAGTGGCTTGCCCAAGGCCACAAGGAGCAGCCATGGGACTAGAGACCTCAGTCCCTCTGGCCTGAGGTTACTTGTCCCAATGTGGGAATTGAACCCCCAGCCCTCTGGCCTGAGGTAACCTGTCCCAACCACTGAGCCACTCCTCCTGCCTTGGTCAGGGATGCCCTCACTTGGGTTGCCTGTGCTAGGGATGGATCCATGGGTTTTTGGTCCCCAACTTGGGGATTTCATATCCAGAGGTCCCTAACTTAAGGATCCCATGCTGTTTTATTTTTTAAATTTCCATTGATTTGCATTGTAGAACATTACCTATTTTCCAGAGATGAGGTAATGTTTCAGTGCTAATGGGCACGTAAAAGGCTTTACTATTGTGTACCACACAGCTTGCTACATTGGAAGCCAGAGGCAGCCCAAGGGGGTTGCGGGGCCATGTGTGAAGATTCACTGCGGGGCCTCTTTTTCATAAGGGACTCATTTGCATAAATATTTGCATAATGTTAACATGCACTAACTTTTAGTAAACATGCCTCTTAATGAGTGTCTGAATAAAAAAAGACTACCAGATTTCTACATTACTGTATCCAGTGCCAACCGCCAGGCACATTAGGAAACTATAACACTGCCCATTTAGAACCCATAACAAATCCGCCATATCATAACAGCACTCACAAAGCACCAAACCCTACCTATCAAAAAGGCAACACTGCAAATATTAAACCAGTACATCTCAGAGAATAGCAATAGATTTTCTACTGGGGAAAGAGAACAAGTGGCACTGTCAAATAGAAACTACATAAACAGAATTCCTTAGCTCAGTTACACATGCAGAACGTAGACCGTCACCAAACAAAGAACAAGGGATCACAATTTGGAAATAGAAAAGCAATAATTAAAATGGGAACCTCAAAGACCAAAGTTGGAACGTACAACCACACAGGAGAAATAAAACTATAAATTAATTTCCTCTTGTACTAAACAAAAAAGCAAAGACGTTAGCAATGCACATTTCCAACAGCTGACATATTCCAATTAATAAATTCAAAATAAAAAATTATTTTTCTACCCTTTGTTGTTTGGGCATTTTATTTTTCAGTTGCAATTGCTCCAGTCACTTTCTTCTGGTTTCTTAATGTCTTTGGCTAACTCTTCTTTGTCTGCTGTTCATTTGTCCTTTCTTTTCTCTTCTAGTATTTTCCCATGTTCTCTCTACATCTGCTTTAACATACAGATTTTTCCACTTTTGTTCTTTCCTCCATTTCTTTTTCATCCACTCAAATTTCACCCTTCCATCTTCAATCCCTACTTACTCTCCCAATACCTGGCCAATTGTAGATTTTTCTTCCCTCCCAAACAAAATATCTTTTCTCTTCTCCATCCTCACTCCCCAGCCCCATCCCCTTCTAGTCCTCCCCCAACATCAGCTCCCTTCTAGTCCCATTCTCCCATCCCCCTGCATCAGTCCATTTCCAGCCCAAGTTCCCCCCAGCCCATTTCCAATCCTAGCCCCCCCCCCAGTCAGTCCATTTCCAGTCCTAGCCCCCCATCAGCTCATTTCCAGTCCTAGCACCCCATCAATTCAGTCATTTCCAGTCCTGTTCCAGACCCCATTCAGCCCATTTCCAGTCCAAGCTCCCCCATCAGCCCATTTCCAGTCCAAGCCCCCCATCGGCCCATTTCCAGTCCAAGCCCCCCCCCCATCAGCCGATTTCCAATCCTAGTCCCCCATTGACCATTTCCTGTCCTATCCTAGATGTCTGACTGCTGATGTAGCTCCGCATGAAATGAGAGTCAGAAACTGTAAAGATGTCTTATGCATTGGAGCATGGAACGTACGAAGTATGAACCAAGGGAAGTTGGAGGTGCTCAAGAATGAAATGGAACGTGTACAACTTGATCTGTTGGGTGTCAGCGAACTGAAATGGACTGGCATCGGGCACTTTGCATCAGATGATCGCATGGTCTACTATGCTGGAAATGAAAGACAAAGAAGAAATGGTGTTGCATTTATAATAAAGAAGAAATTTGCAAGAACTGTAATGAAATACAATGCAGTCAGTGAACACTTAATCTCTATTCATCTACGAGGAATGCCTATCAACACAACTATAATTCAAGTATATGCCCCAACAACAGATGCAGAAGAGAATGAAATTGAAGAGTTCTATGAACAAGTACAAGATGAAAGTGACAGAATATGCAAACTGGATATCCTGATAGTCATGGGTGACTGGAACGCAAATGTTGGCAACAAAGAAGAAGGCAAAGTAGTTGGAAAATATGGACTTGGCAACAGAAATGAAGCTGGAGAAAGACTGATAGAATTCTGCAAGACCAACGATCTATTCATCTCAAACTCCTTCTTCCATCAACACAAGCGGCGACTGTACACATGGACTTCACCCAATGGATTGTATAAAAATCAAATTGACTACATCTGTGGAAGTCAATGATGGAAAGGTTCTATAACATCAACAAAGACAAAACCTGGAGCTGACTGTGGTACAGATCATCAACTACTAGTATGCAAACTCAAGCTAAAGTTGAAAAAGAGCAAACCACTCATGAATGCAGCAAAATATGACCTTGAGAATATACCACTGGAATTTAAAGACTGCCTGCAAAATCGATTTGCTGCTTTAGATACAAATGACAGAGCTACAGAAGAGTTATGGAATGACATCAAGAAGGTTGTGTTGGAAGAAAGCAAGAAGCCTCTACAAAAGGTGAAAAAGCAAAACTGGCCAAAATGGATGATAGAAGAAACTCTGAAAATTGCCCAGAAACCTAGAGAAGCTAAAGCCAGAGGAGAAAGAAAGACAACAAAAGAACTCAACAGAGATTTCCAAAGTGCAGCAAGACAGGACAAGGAAAAGTACTACAACGACGCATTCAAGGAAATAGAAGCAGAAACTATTAGAGGAAGAACAAGATCGGCTTTCCTAAAGCTACGAGAGTTAAAGAAAAAGTTCCAGCCTCAAATTGGAATGCTACAAGATGCTCAAGGTTCTATGTTGAATGATGCTGAGAAGATCAAGAAAAGGTGGAAAGAATATACAGAGTTTTTATATGATAAAGATCAAGTGGACCAAAAGCCGTTTCAACCTGTACCTTATGATGGGGAACCATTGGTGATGAAAGAAGTTGTTCAAGCAGCATTGAAAGCCTTATCAAAGAACAAAGCACCAGGCACTGATAGCATTCCCATAGAAGTATTACAGAAATCTGATGCAGCTGTTACAGTACTTACAAGGCTCTGCCAAGAAATATGGAAGACAACATCATGGCCAACTGACTGGAAAAGATCTGTGTTTATACCAATACTAAAGAAAGGTGATCCGACTGACTGTGGAAATTATCCCACAATTGCTCTGATCCCACATGCCAACAAGATTCTACTGAAGATTATTCAAAAGAGACTACAACCATACCTGGAACAAGAACTACCTGAAGTGCAAGCAGGGTTCAGGAAAGGGCGAGGAATGAGAGACATCATTGCGGATGTGAGATGGATCCTTGAAAAGACTAAAGAATACCAAAAGGCTATCTATTTGTGATTTATCGACTATAGCAAGGCTTTTGACTGTGTAAACCATGAGAAACTCTGGGCCATATTAAGAAGCATGGGTATACCAGAACACCTGATCGTACTCTTGCACAATCTGTACATTGATCAAGAAGCAGCAGTTCGAACGGAACAAGAAGAAACAGAATGGTTTAAAATAAGCAAAGGTGTAAGACAAGGCTGCATACTTTCCCCCTACCTGTTTAATTTATATACAGAACAAATCATCAGAGAAGCAGGATTGTATGAAGACAACAGAGGTGTGAAGATTGGTGGAAGACTCATCAACAACCTTCGCTATGCTGATGATACCACATTACTGGCTGAAAGTGAAGATGATCTGAAACATTTGCTTCTCACAATCAAAGAACATAGTCTCAAAATGGGCCTGCACCTTAATGTAAAGAAGACAAAGATCATGACAACTGGCATAATCAACAGGTTCATCGTTGAAGGAGAAGAAATTGAAATCGTGAACAACTTTAACCTACTTGGATCAACTATCAATAAAGAAGCAACAAGTAGTCAAGAAATCAGATGATGCATTGCTCTTGGCAGAATGGCTATGAAAGACCTAGATAAGATTCTCAAGAGCAGAGATGCCTCTCTCCATACAAAGATTTGACTTGTTCAAGCCATGGTATTTTCAATAACATCATATGGATGTGAAAGCTGGACAGTGAAAAAGATAGACAGGAAGAAAATTGATGCCTTTGAATTATGGTGCTGGCGGCGAATACTGTGTATATAATGGAGTGCCCGAAGAACAAACCAGTCGGTACGAGAGGAGATCAAACCTAAGCTTTCTTTAGAAGCTCAGATGACAAGACTTCGACTTTCATACTTTGGACACATCATGTGAAGAGAGAGATCATTAGAGGAAGACATCATGCTTGGCAAGATACAAGGTCAGCGCAAAAGAGGAAGGCCAGCAATGAGATGGATCGATACAATAACAGCAGCTACGGGTACCAGTCTGTCAACAATGAGCCGCCTGACTCAAGACCAAACACAATTTAGGATAGCTATCCAGAGGGTCGCCATGAGTTGACTCAAACTCGACGGCACTGAACAACAACAACAACATTGCAGCATACTACATCATCTGTGGGTTGTATGCTTGTCTGGGTGCTCACAGATGTGTGCACTCACCTAGCAACCAAGCATCACCAAGTTTTCCACCAGCTGCTTCCTGTCCCAGGCTGGACTAGCCAAGCACAAAGGCATCGTGACAGGACCCTTGGTACCATACACGCACGTCAGTGATGGTCATGTTGGCATCCACCACCACCTGCATATTCAACAACCTAGACCCCTCCCCCTCCAAAGAGCCCCGCACCTATCTAAGCTGCTTCAGAGGTGAGCCAGGAAAGCCTGCACAAGGCCCCGGCTCACCTCTGTATAGCCACCAGCAAAAAAAATGTTTTTTTCCCTCATGTTGGCGGCTATGTTATTGTGAAGCGCACTGAATGCTGGGAAAGGTTAAAGGGCATTTCCAAGCACTCGCATGCTTCACAGTAAGACAGCTGCCTGCATGGGGGAAAACGGCACTTTTCACACTGGCAGCTGTGCAGAAGTAAGCCGGGGTCTCACACAGCTTCCCCGGCTCACCTCTGAAGCCATCCATTGTGCGCAAATGAAGTTCACATGGGACCCCCTGAAGCATGGAACCCTGTGTGAACAACATTCTCTCACAATGGATGGGCCGGCCCAGTTGAAGCAAATCTGTTTTTAGCTTATTAATATGCATTTCAATGCTAATTGTACTAGATGAGTGCTGCAATTTACTTCCAGTTTAGGTTTGATGTTTGTGAACCAAAATCCTTGCTACATCGGATGTATCATAGCTCACTAAACCGGAAGTAAAGAGCTGCAGTGAGATTAGTGCTGTTTATGACAGCCAGCTGAGCTCTTGGTATGTGGCAAGACCATATGATACCTCATTAAAAGGTTTTCAAACTTCATTTATCCAGGGAAATACCTGTCAAACCTATAATCATTCCAGCTCAAAAATAGATTTAAAATTAGTAAGACATGGTGCAAGGTACGAAAGCACTGTATGCTGAATAGAATGTCCTTCAAAATTTAAATTAACTCAGAGGAGAAGATGCTGCTGTAATCTACAAAATGACATTCAATCTTTCAATGATATATGTATTTTGTAGTCCATGAAATTAGGACAAATTCTAATTTATTAGGCATATCAGGAAACAGAGAATGTCCTCACTGTAGAGCAAGAAACCAAAGAAATCAAGATCCTTCTCAAGTAATTACAGCCAAGACTGATCAAACGTCCTTTCTTGCTTCTACTGTACATCTAGTGTTATCAAAATAGTCTATGAGTCTAGTGTCAGGGATCATGAGTGCACGTACTCTAACTTTGTTGCAGCTAAAGAAAATCTTAGAGGAGTATACAGAATGGGAGAAAGATAAGGACTGGAAGGCAGAAGAAGAGGGAGACAAGTGGGTGAGGAAGAATGAGTTAATTTAGTATATTTTGCTTGCCTCAGCCCACATTTCATTTGCTGCTTTTCCAAAAGGAGAAGGATAAAATAAAAGGCAAGCTATGACCCCTAGTAGGGTAGTCTCGTGGTACTATCACTAGGGGTCAATCTTCCACTTCAGCTCCAATACTGGATATAGCTCATGCCTTTACTCAGACGTTCAAGGTCCAGTACAAACCAGACATTTATCATTTGATTTTTGGGAATCAACCATTAAGGCTCTCTTGTAAGTTTTCTTTATGATCGTATGATGATATCCCCTCCATAAAATATGTTGAGCCGTGTCCTGGGTTTGAACCTTGAAATCTGTTTTGTCAGAACATAAGCATTTGACAGCTTGAAAAATGTGACGGATTGTTCCTAGAAGTAGGTTTCTAATAGACAGAAAGCTCAAAATGATCTACCATTCTCGTAATCAATATGCCTCAAAAGGCTATCTGATGTTTATCAGCCATATAAGTAAACTTTAAATTCTGATTAGAACTATTCAGCCATTCAAAAGCAAGTCTGTTTCTGAGCCATTCCATAAAATCAGGATGTCATCTATAAAATAACGCCACAATCATATGTGCAACCTAAGTGAGCAAGGGGCAAAAAAAATCTCCTCAAAGTGGCAAACATAAGTGCTGTTGATGCAGCAGCATGTGCCCCTGAGTCCTTTATGACCCAGTAGATGCTGGGCTTTCTTGGTAGTGTGACTGGAGATAGGTTACCAGGCCCTTCTTCCAAGGGAATGGAGAGTTAAGTGACTTGCCCAAGGAGTGCTAGTGGGAATCAAACACTCTTGGTTACTAACCCAATGCTCTAACCACTAGGCTACTCCATCATCATATCACAACCTTTTGTTGCTGTGCCCTTAATTTGGAAATTAAATCCATTATTAAAGTAGAATAAGAGAAAAACACTACTCATCCCTGGGGATAAGTAACATTGAACTGACTATTTTTGGGATATGCCAGATACTTGTGATCTGGATTGACTACTTTTGGAAAGAGGACACCAGGCTTGACAGTTCTTTGGTTTGATCCAGTATGGCATTTCCTATGTTTTTATGTTCTTATTCCTATGTCTGCATAAGAAACATAAAAAAAGCCTGCATAAGAACATGGAAAAAATCCTGCGATGAAAGGTTTTTTTTCCCATGTTGTGCACTAAAATGCTGTCTTGGCCTTCACAGGAAAAAGAAGTGGCCAAGGAAACATTATTTTAAATAGAAGTAGCAAGAAGAATCAGCAAACTTATGAGACATGGAGAATAAGAGTGAAAAAAGCATTTTGTTTTTGGCTCCTGAAATTCATCTAGCAATATGGGAAATTATTGTAAGGCATTACTAATTCAGTTCTGATGATGAGTCAAAAGAATGAGATGTCTAGCAAAAGGGTAGGTTATTTATTTCTTGAACCCTTGTTTTTACTGTAACTGATGAGTAGAGCAGAATATTTGATTCTCTTTCTCTATTACAAAAGCTGCACAGTAGCCTGCTTCTTTACATGCAGACATTGCAATGCTTCCCTCTGAAAAATCTTGAGCAAACAAGCAAATGAGCATCTCCCTTTTTATACTGTATATTATGTCACTAATTTTAAGAGTACAGAAACTATTTCATACCTTAATACTAGTAAAGTAGAGATTAAGAATTATGCGTGCTGGATGCAAAACAGACGGCCTTACCCTTTGAAGGATGCCTTAACCATGCACACCAGATTTTCAACAAAACAGCTTTGCTTCGAAAATCCGTCCTAACCAGCCAACGCTAACCGTGGACCCGCAAGGGCATCATGGGGCGTGGTTCCGTAACAACTGCGTAACCCTGATATTCGAATGCACTGTGTGGCGCCAGTAGATGTCACAAACCATGTAAGCCTATGCAATGTCCAGGACAACAGAACGCTAGCGGGCAACCCGTGTAGCGACATAAGCATGTATAATACGGAGAGAAGCAAGAGCGGAAAGGTCATTTGCCAATCTATGCAGAGGACAAACCATGCAGGACTGCCAGAGGCACCATGTGGGCACTGCACAGGCTCCTCCAGAGGTGGAGACATGCCCAGCATGCATGGGCACAGAGGAGGATGCTGCAAGCAGTAGGGATACAGCAGCAGTCAGTATCCCCGCACTCCAGGCACAGGTACCATGCCCCCTGTGTGCACAGGCCCAGGGTGAGCTACCTGCAATTGACAGAGGAGGAGGTCTGCCAGCGGTACAGGCAGGATAGTGCCACAATCACAGAGTTGTGCATCATATTCACTGGGGTCCTGGAGCCATCCACTGCCAGATGTCAGGCACTGCCAGTGGCAGTAAAGGTCACCACCACCCTAGGATACCTTGCAACAGGCAGCTTCCAATACATCATTGGGGCAACCACAGGCATTACACAGTCAACAGACCCCTGCTGCGATGCATGAGGAACCTCATTGCTTCCCCAGGACACCACAGGAGTGGCAGGACACCATGCAGTTATTCTATGACATTGACGGCTTTCCCTCTGTGTTTGGCAGTATTGACTGCATGCATATTGCACTAAGAGCACCCAGGCAGGACTAGAGGGCCTACCAGAACAGACACAACTACACCTCAATGAATATGCAGGTGGTGGTAGATGCCAACATGACCATCACTGACGTGCGTGTATGGTACCAAGGGTCCTGTCACAATGCCTTTGTGCTTGGCTAGTCCAGCCTGGGACAGGAAGCAGCTGGTGGAAAACTTGGTGATGCTTGGTTGCTAGGTGAGTGCACACATCCGTGAGCACCCAGACAAGCATACAACCCACAGATGATGTAGTATGCTGCAATGTTGTTGTTGTTGTTAAGTGCCATTGAGTCGGTGTCGACTCATGGCGACCCTCTGGATAGTTGTCGTAAACTGTGTTCGGTGTTCAGCCAGGCAGCTCATTGTTGACAGAGTGGCACCCATAGCTGCTGTTATTGTATCGATCCATCTCATTGCTGGCCTTACACTTTTGCGTTGACCTTCTACCTTGCCAAGCATGATGTCTTTCTCTAATGATCTTTCTCTTCGTATGATGTATCCAAAGTATGAAAGTCAAAGTCTTCTAATTGGAATTTCTAAAGATTAGGCTTGATCTCCTCTAGTACTGACTGGTTTGTTCTTCGGAATACATGGTATACCCAGTCCATGGTATACACAGTATTCATCATCAGCACCATGATTTGAAGGCAACAATTTTCTTCCTGTCTCTTTTTCAGTGTCCAACTTTCGCATCCATATCACGTTATTGAAAATGCCATGGCTTGAACAAGTCGAATCTTTGTATGGAGAGAGACATCTCTGCTCTTGAGAATCTTGTCTAGGTCCCTCATAGCCATTCTGCCAAGAGCAATGCATCATATGATTTCTTGACTGCTTGTTGTTTCTTTATTGATAGTTGATCCACGTAGGTTAAAGTTGTCCACTATTTCAATTTCTTCTCCATCAACGATGAACTCATTGATTTTTCCAGTTGTCAGGATCTGTGCCTTCTTTACATTAAGGTGCAGGCCCATTTTAAGACAATGTTCCTTGATCTTGAGACACAAATGTTTCAGAGCGTCTTCACTTTCAGCCAGTAATATGGTATCATCAACAGAGTGAAGATTGTTGAGTCTTTCACCAATCTTCACTCCTCTGTTGTCTTCATCCAGTCCTTCTCTGATGATTTATTCTAAATATAAATTAAACAGGTAGGAAGAAAGTATGCAACCTTGTCATACACCTTTAATGATTTTAAACCATTCTGTTTCTCCTTGTTCTGTTCGAACTGTTGCTTCTTGAACAATGTAAAGGCTGTGCAAGAAAACTAAAAGATGTTCTGGTATACCCATGCTTCTTAATGTAGCCCAGAGTTCCTCATGGTTTACACAATCAAAAGCCTTGCTGTAGTCAATAAAAATATATAGATATCCTTTTGGTATTCTTTAGCCTTTTCAAGGATCCATCTCACATCTCCGATGTCTCTCATTCCTCGCCCTTTCCTGAACCCTGCTTGCATTTCAGGCAGTTCTCGTTCCAGGTATGGTTGTAGTCTCTGCTGAAAAATCTTGAATAGAATCTTGCTGGCATGTGGAATCAGAGCAATTGTGCGATAATTTCCACAGTTAGTTGGATCACCTTTCTTTAGTATTGGTATAAACGCAGATCTTTTCCAGTCAGTTGGCCATGATGCTGTCTTCCAAATTTCCTGGCAGGTCCTTGTAAGTATGGTAACAGCTGCATAAGATTACTGTAATAATGCAATAGGAATGCCATCAATGCCTGGTGCTTTGTTCTTTGATAAGGCTTTCAATGCTGCTTCGACTTCTTCTTTCATCACCAATGGTTCCAGATCATAAGGTACAGGTCAAAACAATTGTTGGGCAGGCTATCTGCTTGTCTGCCAACCCCTTTAACCTGGAAAATCTGGGTAAGCCTGGATACCCTGGCAGCCGGAGAGGCTACATGGGTAGCAGCGATTTTTGAGGATACCCACATAGCCTCTGCACCTTAAATGTAGGCAAAGAAAAACTTTGCCTATCTTTAAGGCCCAGAGAGCTATGCGGGTAGCATCGAAAATAGCTGCTACCCGTGTAGCCCCTTCCTCTGCCCCTACTCCACCCCGGAATGCTGCTAACACGCCCTGATGCTATGCATATAGCATCTGGGCACGTTAGGTACTTAGCCAGGATTTTTGAAGGGCACTACTCATGTATATTCTTTCCACGTTTTCTTGATCTTCTCAGCATCATTCAACATGGATCCTTGAGCATCTTGTAATATTCCAGTTCGAGGCTGGAATTTTTTCTTTAACTCCCATAGCCTTAGAAAAGCCCATCTTGTTCTTCCTCTAACAGTTTCTGCTTCTATTTCCTTGCATGGATCTTTGAATTACTTCTTCTTGTCTTGTCTTGTTGCACGTTGGAAATCTCTGTTGAATTCTGTGATTGCCTCTCTTTCTCCTTTGGTTTTAGCTTCTCTGTTTCTGGGCATTTTTCAGAGTTACTTTGGTCATCCATTTTGGCCGTTTTTGCTTTTTCACCTTTTGTAGAGACTTTTTGCTTCCTTCCAACACAACTTTCTTGATGTCATCCCATAACTCTTCTGGAGCTCTGTCACTTGTATCTAAAGCAGCGAATCGATTTTGCAGGCAGTCTTTAAATTCCAGTGGTATATTCTCAAGGTCATATTTTGCTATATTCATGAGTGGCTATTTTTTGACTTTAGCTTGAGTTTGTATGCCAGTAGTTGGTGATCTGTACCACAGTCAGCTCCAGGTTTTGCCTTTGACATTATAAAGCTTGTCCATCATTGACTTCCACAGATGTAGTCAATTTGATTTTTTTACAATCCATTGGGTGAAATCCATGTGTACAGTCACTGCTTTTGTTGCTGGAAGAAGGTGTTTGAGATGAATAGTTTGTTGGTCTTGCAGAATTTCATCAGTCTTTCTCCAGCTTCATTTCTGTTGCCATGTCCATATTTTCCAACCACTTTGCCTTCTTCTTTGATGCCAACCTTTGCGATCCAGTCACCCATGACTATCAGGATATCCTGTTTGCCTGTTCGGCTTGTACTTATTCATAGAACTCATCAATTTCATCCTCTTATGCAGCTGTTTTTGGGTCATATACTTGAATTATAGTTGTGTTGATGGGCATTCCTTGTAGTCGAATAGAAATTAAGCATTCATTGATTGCATTGTATTTCATTACAATTCTTACAAGTTTCTTCTCAATTATAAATGCAACACCATTTCTTCTTTGTCTTTCATTTCAAGCATAGTAAACTATGTGATCATCAGATGCAAAGTGCCCACTACCAGTCAATTTCAGTTCAGTGACCCCCAACAGATAGAGCTGTGCACATTCCATTTCATTCTTGACCACCTCCAATTTCCCTTGGTTCATGCTTTGTACGTTCCAGGTCCCAATATGTAAGATATCTTTGAAGCTTCTGATTCTCATTTCAATCACAGCTACATCAGCAGTCAGTCGCCACGAGGGCTTTGATCCAATGATATCATAAATGCTGGCTTTACTCTGAAAAGTCTTCAGCTCCTCCCCAGTAGCCAGATGAGTGGATTCTGACCTGGGGGTCTCATCATCCAGCACTACAGTGCAATTAGTTTTGTTGAGACTATCCACTGGGTTTTTGTGGCAAGATACAGAAGTAGATTGCCAGACCTTTCTTCTGCACAATTTAATTCTAGTTTTGTTGCCGTTGTCACAGGAATATTATCCTCCACCAACAACACCATCCCATTCTGCTGCTGCCCAGTTGGGTGGTTTGTCTCGATCTGGCACCTCAACTGAGACCTTTTCATCTTGGGAAACCCTGCCAGTAGTTAAGCTACCGATATCTTAGCTCTTAGCATCACTGATGCACTGAAGCCTTCACAGCACGACAAGCTGCATACCAAGTGAGGGATACTGCAATCCAGTAAACAAATATGTAGGGAGATATGTGATTGGTGTGTAATGTGAACCTTGATGACCACTGTGGGCACATGTACTGTAGTGCCACAAATAAATGCAGGCAGCATGCAATGGTGGACATGGGAGAGGTATCCAGGGGACACCCCATGGCCCTAAGCAGACAGCATGCACCAACATGGATCAAGAGGCAGAGAAGGAGCTGTCTCCATGTTGTGCAGCCACATGGCAGTAGCCCGTGAAGGCCACATCCATGTCTACTCCCATCGCAACCTGCAAACCCTCCTACCAATGTCTCAAAGTCATGCCGAAGACATACCTGTTCTGTCATGCCCCTGATCCCCTCCCTTGCCATCATGAGGACATTCTGCATGATCTCCCCTCCCCTACTCCTATGCATGCTTGCTGTACAATCTAGGAATGGCCCTGCTGTCCAAGCTAATATGTGTCTGTATGTTGCTTGGTATTGTACACCGCCTTGCTAGTAGATGGTGTGGTATATCACATAACTTATACCCCAGAAACCACATATACCCCTCCCAGCACATGTGCCATGCTCATGTGCACATCTTACATTGCCCCCACAGGTGACCATGGATATTCTCTCGGGACCTAGCTGCTGACACCACTGCGGCACCTCAGGACCCCACAGGAGGAGCGATACAATGTGGCCCACAAGTGGACCAAGGCAGTCATAGAGAGAGCCATCGGTGTCCTGAAGAGCCGCTTCTGGTGCTTGGACCAGAGTGGGGGTGAGCTCCTATACAGGCCACAGCATGTCTGCATCATCTTTGCATCTTGCTGCATCCTGCACAAACTGTCTTGAAGGACTACCGAAAGGGAATGTGACAACTTGAGGTAGATCTACACTTATAAGTATAATCTTCTGGAATAAACTCTAAATCTTGGGGTAAAAGGGATTCTTGGGGTTAAAGATGATAAATCTGTGTATTTCAGAATTCAGTGTTTTTGCTGAGTCGAATCATGATACTCAGGCGAAATTGGACTATGCCAGAGTTGGAAAGCCCAGATTCAGCAACAATTTGTGTTCCCTTACCATTCCCCCTAGATGTATCCAATATCTACAGCTACTGTGTTGTCTGTCTTGACTAGACTGTAAGCTCTGATGAGCAGGGATCGTCTTTTACATATGTCTATGTATGTACTGTGTACATCTTGTAGTGCTATACAAATGCTCAGTAGTAGTAATAGTAGTAGTAGTAGTAGCTACAGTGAAGCTATCAGGTCACAAGACAGCCAAGAAAGCAAATAGAATACTAGGAGTCATTGGGAAAGTAATGAAGAATAAAACCAAGGATATTATAATGCCTCTGTATCACTCCATGGCAAGACCAGACCTTGAATATTGTGTGAAGTTCTGATTGCTATATTTATAAAAGGATATAGTGGAATTAGAAAAGGTACAGAGAACAATCAAAATGATAAAGGAGAAGGAAGGATACACCTATGAGGAAAGACTTAAAAGGTAGGGTTGTTCAGTTTAGAAAAAAGACAGTTGAGGGGAGATATGATAGAGGTTTATAAAATAATGAGTGGGGTGGAATGGGTAAACATAGATTTGTTGTTTACACTTTCAAAAAGTATAAAGCCTGGGAGACAAAGAATGAAACTATAATATAGCACTTTTAAGACTAATTGGAGAATGCTAAATTAAACTCTGGAATTTGTTGCAGGAGGTTGTAGTAAAAGCTGTTAGTGTAGCTGGATTTAAGAGGTTTGGACAAGTTCCTGGAGGAAAAATCCATAAACCATTATTAAAGTGGACTGGAGAAATCCACTGCTTACCTTTGGAATAAGCAGCATGGAATCTGTCTACTTTCTGGGAACCTGGCAGGTACTTGTGACCTGGATTGGCCACTATTGGAAAAAGGATACTGGGCTTGATGGACGTTGGTCTGACCCAGTGTGGCATATCTTATGTTCTTATGTTCTAATCCCCTGCAGAGAACTCTAAAAGGGCTTTGCATGAAAGAACCAATGTCTTTCTTCCATCAAGGAGTCCGGGGAGCAGAAGAAGTTGTGGTCACCTTAAGGGGTAACTTCACAGCCTAGATACTGCATTTGATACGACCTATAAAACACTTTAAAAGCAATAGTAGTTCACCTTCCAGCTAGGTAAGCTGCACCCGGAAACCAGTTGAAACCAAGGGAAGAGAATACATATCAAAGGAAGTCTGTGAGAAGAGAAACCAACCACAGAGGAATTGGTGGTATCAAAGGAAAAGGTAACCATCTGTCCATCTATTGAGAAAGGAGAACAGACTCAGTACATAGTAACATAGTAAGTGACGGCAGATAAAGACCAGCATGGTCCATCTAGTCTGCCCAGCAAAATGGCAAGAGTAGGTGCACCTGTCACTCTATGCAGGCCACCCCTCCCCATGTCTTTGTTTAAGGGTGAACCCACCACTCCATGTAGGACACCCCTATTTGTTGAGACATTAGATGGTTCAGAAGTTAGATGGTACCGTTTATTTTGTTTTTATCCTGTTGCCGTAAAGGGATCCCCTGTGTTTGTTCTATGCCGTTTTGAATTCCATCACCGTGTTTGCCCCCACCACTTCCATCGGGAGGGCATTCCAAGCATCCACCACTCTTTCAGTGAAGAAATATTTCCTGACATTGCCTTTCAATTTACCACCTTGCAGCTTCATGTTATGCCCTCTAGTTTTACAGCTTCCCCATCTTTGGAAGAGGTTTGTTTGTTCATCATTTCTCTTTAAGTATTTAAAGGTCTGAATCATATCTCCCCTGTCCCTCCTCTCCTCCAAAGTGTACATATTTAGGTCTTCAAGTCTCTTCTCATAAGGCTTCTGACGCAGGCTCCAAATCATTTTGGTTGCCTTTCTCTGAACAGTTTCCAGTCTTTTTACATCTTTTGCAAGATATGGTCTCCAAAACTGAACACAGTATTCCAAGTGAGGCCTCACCAGTGACTTGTACAGTGGCATAAGTACCTCTTCGTTTCTGCAGGTAATCCCTCTTTGTATGCAGCCCAACATCCTCCTGGTTTTGCCACCACCTTGTCGCACTGTTTTGCCACCTTGAGATCATCAGAGATAATCACACCAAGGTCTTTCTCCTGAACCGTGCATACCAACCTCTCGCCCCCTATCGTGTAGATTTCCCTTGTATTTCTGCTACCCAAGTGCATGACACTGTACTTTTTCGCATTAAATCATAGTTGCCAAGAATTAGATCAGTCTTCTAGCTTTTGTAGATCTTTCCTCATGTTAACCACTCCCTCGGGAGTCCACTCTGTTGCAAATTTTTGTGTCATCTGCAAAAAGGCAGACTTTTCCATTCAGTCCTTCAGCGATATCACTCACAAATATATTGAACAGTGTCGGGCCCAGGACCAAACCCTGGGGCACCCCGCTAATCACCTTCCTCTCATCCGAGTGAGCTCCATGTACCATCACCTTCTGTTGTCTGTCAGTCAACCAATTTCTAATCCAGTTTACCATCTTGGGACCCATGCCCAAGCTACTGAGTTTATTGACAAGCCTCCTATGAGGAACAGTATCAAAGGCTTTGCTGAAATCCAGGTAGATGACATCCATTGCATGCCCCTGATCTAGTTCCTTGGTCACCCAGTCAAAGAACTCAATCAGATTTGTTTGGCAAGACTGTCTTTCGGTAAAACCATATTGCCATGGATCTTGCAACCTGTTGGTTTTGAGAAAGTTTACTATTTGCTCTTTCAGTAGCGCCTCCATTACTTTTCCCCCCACCGAGGTAAGGTTCATGGGCCTGTAGTTTGACACTTCTTCCCTGTCACTACTTTTGTGTAGAGGTACAACATCAGCCATTCTCCAGTCCTAAGGAACCTCTCCTGTTTCCAAGGATCTGTTGAAGACATCCTTTAACGGTCCTGCAAGAACCTCTCTGAGCTCTTTCAGTATCCTGGGATGTATCCCATCCGGTCCCATGGCTTTGTCCACTTTTAGTTTAGCAAGTTGTTCTAACACCTCATCTTCTGTGAATGGTGTGGTATCTACTTCATTCCCAATTTATATTTGAGAGTCACAGCTGGTCCATCTCCAGGATTTTCTTTAGTAAAAACAGAGCAGAAGTATTTGTTTAGCAATTTTGTTTTTTCAGTGTCACTTTCCACGAGTTCTTTCCCAGCACTTCTGAGTCCTGCAATTCCAACTCTGATCTTCTTCCTTTCCCGAATATACCTGAAGAAAGTTTTGTCGCCACCCTTAACATCTTTAGCCATCTTTTCCTCTGCCTTTGATTTTGCTATCCTTATTTCTCTTTTACACTCTTTGAGCTTGATCCTGTATTCATTTCTGTGTTCTTCTGTTTGCAAGCTTTTGAATTTTACGAAAGCTGTGTTTTTTGCCTTTATTTGAGCAGCCACCTCTTTGGAAAACCAAATAGTTTTCCTTCTCCTCTTGTTTTTATTTACTTTTCTTACATATTTATCTGTTGCCCCTTTTATTGCTGCCTTTAGTTTAGCCCATTGCAATTCCACTTCCCTGATCTCCTTCCACCCCGTCATCTCCTCCTTTAAGTACTCAGCCATTTTATTGAAGTCAGTGTTTTTGAAGTTTAGGACTTTGAGCTTGCTATGATTGGCAGGTACCATGGCTTTTATCTCAAACCACACCGTATGATGGTCGCTGTTGCTCACAGGGGCACTCACGCAGACATTTGACACGCTATCACCGTTGGTGAGCACTACATTCAGCGTTGAGCTTTCCCTGCTGGGTCCATCACCATTTGTCTAAGTAATGCATCTTGGAGAGCATCCACAATTTTTTTGCTTCTTTCCAGATGTGCAGAAGGAGTAATCCAATCCACATCAGGTAGATTAAAGTCACCCAATATGATCGCTTCCCCCTTTGTTGCTATCTTGGCAATATCTATAATCAATTCGTTATCTCTCTCTTCAATTTGAGTCAAAGGTCTGTAGACTACAGCAATATGGATGACAGAGCCATCTCTTCTTTCCAACGCAATCCAGAGTGCTTCTTCTTTTCCCCATGTCCCCTGCATTTCAGTAGCTTTAATATTGCTTTTGACATACAAGGCTACTTCTCCTCCTTTTCCATTTTCTCTGTCTCTTCTGAATAGATTATAGCCAGCTATGGCTATATCCCAATCATGTGATTCATTAAACCATGTTTCTGTAATGGCCACGATGTCCACCATTAGGGCTTCCAGGTCCGGAATTTTGTTGGCTAAGCTTCGAGCATTTGTGCTCATTGCTTTCCAGCATTTACCTGGCTTGTGTGTATTTTGCATTGATTTTGTTCTGCCCACTTCTTCTTGTGAGAGGAACCTGCTAACCAGGTGCATCCCTTCTTTATACCTGAGGGGATTGAGACTGTGGTAAAGTGAACCTCTCTCCCAGATGTATCTCTCATCTCCCAGTCAAGGGGGCTTCTCTACTAAACATTTTCCACATAGACACAAAATAGGAAAAATCCTTTAATAGACAGGCTCCAAGTAGTTTGTTTTAAATATTTTATTCTCTATTTTTCTTACCTTCATGTTGGGAAGGAGAGCAAGTAAATCCCTTTATTCATATCTCCACCTAGGTGATATATTCCACATAAATTAGAGGGACTGCCAGAGTTTGAAATTTTCTTGTCCAGAGCACTATTACACTGGAGGTGACTACACAGGGCTGGCCCATCAACTAGGTGGGCTAGGCAGCCGCCTAGGGTGACAGACTTCCGTGAGCAGCTTGGCACCTTTCCCCTACCCATGCTGAGCCATGCTACACCACTGTCCCCCACTGCCACTGATTCTGGTGGCGGGGTTGGCTCAGCTTTGTGGCAGCAGCCCATTGGAGGCCATATGCTTTGGCACACATGGCCTGCCACTTCTGACCCCTCCAACACAACTTTGGGGGGGTCAGAAGCAACAGGCCACATGTGCCAAAGCACATGGCCTGCCACGGCCACCGAGCCACCTCCTCCCCCCTTCCTCCTTCCTCCTTTCTCCTTTCTCAGTCTCTGTGAATAACTCCCTACTCCTCCCGGTTTCCTCAGCTTGCAACCTTGGGTCACCTTCTCACTCTCCTTCTCCACGCACTTCCAACTGATAGCTAGAACCTGCCATTCCTTTCTCTACAACATCACCAAAATTCACCCATTCCCTTCTAAACACACTACTATGACGCTTATCCACTATTTAGTCACTTCCCATCTTGACTATTGCTGGTCTTCCTCTGAATCTTCTCTCCCTTCAATCTGTTCAGTACTCTGCTGTGCAGCTAATCTTCCACCAGCCTCATCATATTCATATTAACCCTCTTCTCAAATCACTTCATTGGTTCCCTACCTGTTTCCACATCCAGTTCAAACTTCTCCTGGTGATCTATAAGTGCATTCACTCTGCAGCTCCTCACTACCTTTCCTCTCATCTCTCCCTATACCCCACCTCAGGACTACACTCTTTGGGCAAATCGCTTCTATCTGTGCCCTTCTCTACTACTGCTAACTCTAGACTTCGCTCCTTTCATCTTGCTGCTCCATATGCCTGGAACAAACTACCTGAGTCTGTATGTCAGGTTTCATCTCTGACCCTTTTCAAATCCAGGCTGATTTGCCTAATCTCCTTTGTGTTTCCTTACCATTCCTCCTAGATGTGTTCTATGTCTACAGTTACTGTGTTGACTGTCTTGTGTTGGTTGTAAGCTCCGATGAGCAGGGACTGTCTCTTATAGGTGTCTGTGCAGCGATGCGTACATCTTGTAACACTATACAAATATTCAGTAGCAGTAGTAGGAGTAGGTGACCACATAGTTCACCTAATGGAAGCACCAGACCTGCCAGTACTTTAAAGATCTATGGCAAGAGGCTGTCTTCAGCAAAGCAAAGAGTATCAGATATTGAGAATACAGTGCATTCAGTCATAGCAAATTTACAGAGACTTCAGAACCTGGCTTCAGCCTGCAAAAGCACACGGGAGGATCTTGAAAATCACTCTTGCAGGAGAAATTTTAAGTTTATTGGCCTCCCAGAAAGTATCACTCAAAAGTGAGCTCCTATGCTTCCTTTATGAGTGGCTCACACAGGAGTTAGGGGACCTGCATGGACAGTTGTGAAAAGAACATGTGCATCATCTGGGACCTCAGAATGGGGAGGCAGGAGGCCCTGAGTGACCATAGCTAAGCTTATGAGCTTTGTTCATAAACGGCTATAATTCGGTTAGTGCAGAGTGGAGAGCCACTGATGTATAGGAACCAAGAAAATCTTGGTATTCAAAGACTATTCACCAAAGCTCTTGAAGCAGCACAGAGAAGTTTTCACATGTATTTGTGGTTGCATGTACGCGAGATTTGTTTTACACTACGATATCTGGCGAAACTGTGAGTCCCTCACAATGGTGATTTCTGAGTGTTGATGAAAGCAAATGAGGCAAAAGCATATCTGGAGAATTGGAATTATGGAGGAGACAGAGGAGTAGTGGCGCCCACAGCATAGCAGCAATAGGGCTTAAGGAGCACACAAGGACCTGTTAACAGATTACACTCATGATGGGGACCTGGAATAATGTGGCGGTTGGGGCCAAGTGAGCCACAAGGACTGTGGGTATGGAACCTTTGGGTTTGTACTGCTTGTATGAGTCACCCTGAACGGCAGTGTGGCTGGGATGTGGGGGAGCTAATGTTAATACATGACTCCAGGTCCATGCTGTTACTGTCTTCCCTTTGCCCCAGACTTCAGCATTTAATGAACTTAGATGGGAGCATATGGACATAGTCTGAAACAGTCTGTCAGCGATGCACTGCACACTTTGCTAAGATCTCATGATGGACTTGCTGGGGTGGAGGAAGTGGAGTGGGGGATTGCAAGGAGCTTTTTGGATGCAGGAGGATGCTATAATACCGGAGTGGATGGAAATTAGTAAGACACAATAGATGCGCATGTGATGGGGGATGGGCGGAGGATTACCCAACCGCAATGGAGGTGCCTTGGCCTTGGGAAAGGTGCTGTGTGACTATAGTAGGATGAAAGGTAGGATTTAGATGAAGAGAAAGGGAAGGCATAGTGTGAATTGCAGGGAGAGAGAGAGAGAGGGACATGACTACATAGCAACTAGATGAACTAATGCGAATGTATTAACCAAGGAATATGTGGTGTGAAAGCACAGTGGCATTCAGCACTGCATGAGGAATGGGGATTTAGACTGGGACCCTTCCTTCTGATATTTAGGCTCTGGTCAGCAAATATATTCTGGTAAACAAAGGAATGGGTTCTAGAATGGGTGTGAATAGGTGTGTTGGAATAAGATGGGACTGGAGTCCCCATTAAAGGTACAAGAAGTCCTGAAGGCCCTTAAATGACAACATGCTACCACTGTCTTCTTGCAGGAGATACATTTGTCAGAGTCAGAGCACACCAAGCTTCAGAGGGGTTGGGTTGGAGGCAGTGGAGTAAATTCCTCCCAGGCAGCCCCCGCAATGCAAGGGGGCCTGGGCAGTAAGGGGACCCTACAGTGGCTCGACAATATACTTTAATTTGTTGGTCACACTGCCTCTACTTCAGGCCCAGCAATTGTTATCCCCCGCACTGAAGTCTCACAATAATAGCTGCACTGCGAGACTTTGCCCCGGGAGGTAACAGCCTCCAGGCCTGGAGCGGAGGCAGCACAGCAAATAAATTAAAGTAAGTTTGTCGCTTGCAGAGTGGGGGGAAGGGGGGGCGTGACAATGCTGGGACCTCAGCAAATTTTTGTTTGGGAGCTCCTCATTAGAACTTTTACCACTGATACTGTATTCTGCCTCCTCTGAGATGAAGAGAAAAGGAGTGACCATATTGGTGGATAGATAGTGTTCTTTTCAAGAATTCAAAGGTCTTCAGAGATCAGGGAGGGAGATTTGCAATTGTTGACGGTTACCTTTATGGACAACAGGTGAGTACCTTGTAACATATATGCTCCAAACATTTAAGATGCCTGGTTTTTTTGTTTTTGAGGCTCTAATTCATAGGTTGGCGGGGAATGGTATTTGTTTCCAAGGAGCGTGGCAGGCAGTCTCATATTGACTACACATTGGTATTCAGTATTGGATTCTTGTGGGTGACAGCAGTGGAATTGGGCCCCTTGAGATCTCAGATCATGCTATGATTTGGATGGAAATGAATGAGAGCCAGAGAGCAGAAGAGATCCAGTCATGGAGGTTTCCTGCTTACTTAGCTGAAAATCTAGATTTTCAGAAATATTTGCAGAAGCACTGGAGTGCTGCTAACAAAGGACTTAGTTTGTTTTGAGAAACAGTGAAAGTGGTTCTGTATGGGAGCATTATTGCATATGTCAAGGAAAGGTGAAGGATCTTGATTAAATAGATTGTTAAGGCTGGAGAGATAGGTGCAGAGAATAGACTCATCCTGGCCCATAGGTGTACCCTAGCAAACGGAGCTCAGTTGATCTCCTCTCAAACGGAGTTGAACACATTGTTGCATCAAAGAACAGTGAAGTCTGTGTTATATATAAATGTAGGCTGTTCTGTATGGGAATTGGCCCAGGAAAATGTTGACATGTTTTCAAGAGGCATAAGGGCTTGGCACATATACCAAGGGCCGGCCCGTCCATCAGACGAGCTAGGCGGCTACCTGGAGAGGCAGCAGCAGCACAGGTGGGCGGCGGCAGCAGTGGCACAAATAGGCAGCTGTGCCCCCCCCCCCCCCCAGTTGCTGCCAGGGCAGCGGCAGTATTTCCAAAAGCAGCGGCAAAAAGCCATCACTTTTGGAAAATTCCTCTGCTGCCGCTGCCCGCCTTCCCCTCCCGAGATGGAATCAGCAGCTGCTGGGGGGGTGGCGGCAACAGCGGCGGTAGCTGAGGGGGGTGTCATCAACTTGGGGGGCAGTGGCAACAGGGGGAGGCAAGGCTGGGGTTTCTGCCTAGGGCGTTAGAAACCCTTGGGTCAACTCTGCATATACCAGCTATATTGGATGAGCAGGAGAGGATTGAGAACTCAAATATGAGCATTAGAGCTATTGAGACCTATTCTAATTTGGATGTCCCAGCCCACTGTGCTTCCGATCAGAACCAGACACACAGAGGTAGATGAGATTCTGATCCCGCGGGGCACATCTAGCCCCCACGGGATCAGAATCCCGTCTAGGCCTGTACGTGCAGGCCTCTACCCGGCTAACTCCGTCAAAGCTCCTGAATGGAGCCACAGTGCCATGGTGTCCGGTTGCCATGGCACCGTAGCTCCATTCAGCTGCCATCCCTGGCCACAGATGACTATTTTCATTCCAGGGTCGGACTGTAGGGAATCTCCTGCACCCCTTCCTACCTTCGCTGCCCACCGAGCCTGCTGTCCCCCACTGTCTAGGGAAACTTATTCAGTCAGCTGGCCCCGGACATATAGGACCGACATCAGAATCAGCCCTGTACATCTGGGCCATGGACAGCCCACTGCCTGCTCTAAATCCACCTGCTCACTGCACCTTTCCCGCCCCCGTCTAGCCTCCCCATACAAACTCTGTTCATATGGGGAGGCTAGGCCAGGACAGGAAAGGCGGATGAATAGCGGGGATGTCCATCCCCGCTATTCAGTGTCACAGAATAGACCCCATTTTGTTCACTTTTTACCACATTCTCTACCAAAGAGAGAATGGGGTGGACCTTCTTAGATCAACACATTAAACCCATGCACTCCATTGTCTTAATCCGTAGAACTGCAACCTCACCTTGCACCTCCTCTCATCAAGAAATTACCTAGATTCATTTAAGCTCTACATATAGCTGCATTTAGTTGCTTTGTACATAGTTGCTTTGTACATAGTTCTCATGTTCTCTGTTCTCTGTTTTCACTGTTCATGAAACCTGTTTAATGTATACCCAGTTTATTGTCCTGTTCATTGTAAGCACAGATCAATTTTTGAGACGTGTAGTTTTATGTTCATTGTAAACCGCACTGATGTCAAATAGCGCGGTATAAAAGAAACTGTAAATAAAAAAATAAATAAATAAAAAAGACCCCTGAAGCTCTCTTTGGAGCAATTAGCTGATATGAACACACTCATCACCTCTGAAAAAAGGGGACTGTTGTAGTGGTTGATATAAAAGACAGACTAGATAGGCCGTGTGGTCTTTTTCTGTCATCATGTTTCTATGAAAGCGAATAAGCATAAACATCACCAAAAATAAAGGAAACACCAAACGTTCAATTATAATTAGGACTTCTGGTTTTCAATTATAACTGAAAAACCTAGATAACCCCCCCCCCCTACCCCTCCACAAAGGGAAATCTGGAGGTTTTGGTTATAACTGAAAACTCCTGAAAAATGGCTCCTTCCTCAGCACTCCGATGATGTCACCCAGCAGCTGCCATCACAGCTGGATGATATCATCAAGCCCAAACGTTGCCTGCAGAGTCCCTTCAGGGGTGGCTGATGCTTGTGCATTTTGCTTCACTGCTCTCTGCCACTGGAAAGTGTTTCAAACTCTTTCCAGGGCCGGCTGCAGAGAGAAGCAACAGAGAATGGCAGGAGCAAAAAGAGCACGCTCACGCCGCTGCGTGCGGCTAGGAGGGCTCATGCAGGGAGAGGAGGGGGCTGTTGCTGAGGCTTGGAGAAGAGTCAGGGATGCTGATTCTATTGGGGGGGCTTGGAAAAGAGAAGGACACTGATGTTGTTGCTGGGACTTGGAGAAGGGGGGTTCAGAGAAAGGGCCAGCACTGGAAAATTGTGTTTTGTGTCATTAAATGGAATCTACCTAAAAAGCCACAAAAATTATTTTTCATGCAGATCTGTGAGTGATTATTTTTAGTGGACACTATTTGCACTTTTGAAATAAAATAATATAGAGTCTTTCTTGCATACAGGAACAATACTTACCATTTTTAAAGCACTATTGGATATATGCTGTACAGTGGTGATAAGTATCCAGGTACAGTAAGCCCTTGTCCCAAAGCGCTGATATCTAAGGGGCATGTTTACTAAAATCCGCAAAATAGCGCGCCGCAAAATAGCGCACGGCAACGCGGCACTGAAACGCGCAGAAACGCGTTTAAATGCCCCGCACACGTGCGTGTCACCCCCGCACAGGTACGCGGCTCACTAACGGGCCCCGTACAAGTGCGGGCCCGCAAATGTCCGATAGAGGCGTGGAACGGCGAAAGGAGGGCGGAGGAAGGCTCCGGAGGGGCGGAGGGACGGGGTCAATGGGTGGAGAGTGGGAGGGGAGAGGCTCCCCGCACAGTATCGGGCCCGAATTTGCATGTAAAAACTACCGCGAGTGAAACACTCGCGGTAGAAAGCATTTAAAGGGAAGAGAAACCATTTCCGTCAGCAATGTACAGGAAAACCGGGGAAACCAGCAAAACGTGAGCAGTGTGATATATGTGCACAGCACAAAAGTGAAAATAAAAATAGAAAATGACCACAACAGAACTATTAAAAATAGTAATTCAGCTGGGGAACAGTTATAGTGATGGGCAAATACAGAAATCACACCCAGCAAAGCTCCAGAAAAAAGAAATGAATTTTGGAAGGGTCTACTGAGAGGAGACTCTTCCAAAAAACATTTCCACGTTTTGGAGCTTTCCTGGGAGTGTTTGCTATGGTTGCCCATTAATATCACTGTTGCCCAGCGTGGTGATATTTTGTCCCACATTTCCCGTGGTCATTTCCGGGGTTTATGTGCACGTTTGTCACCAGACAGGGTGCATATGCCCACAGTAGAATTGCGTAGAGCAGGGTTTGTGACTCCATCCTGCCAGGCTTACTGCCTCCAGGGGCTGCACTGTCTCTGTGGCCAAAGTGTGGTACAGCGGACAGAGTCATTACCTCTAGGACCAGAGGGCAGAGGTTCAAAACCCAGCTGGGGCACCTGCCAGCCCAGTCCCTATATTTTACCCACCACTAAATAAAGATAGCGCAGACACCCCTGTATGCATGGGGAAAACACCCATATTTTACCCAACACCGCACACACACCACAACAATGGGCATTACCTACAGCCAAGTCCCCCAAATGCAGTCCCATACTGCCACATTGCAATCAGGTCAACTGCTTTTTCTGAGAGAAGTTCATGCCAGCATGTTGGCGGACAAGTACATGTGGTGCAGGGGGCAGTGGCTGCTAACCACAGAAGACAGAGGCCTAGCCATGTGCAGCTGGCACAGTCCACTGCAACAGACAGGTCCTGCCGGATCCACAGTCATGGACAGTCCAGGGAATCCAACCAATCTGTGGCTACACAGTGGTGCAGTGCACACAGACAGTGCATACAAGAACAGAAGGTCACAGGTTCAAAGCCCAGCTGGGGCTACTGCCAATCCTGCCCACATATTTTTCCCACAACTAAACAGTGATAGTAAGGACACACCTTTCATGGCGGGGACATATGCAATGGTAAGACATCTATCTTTTACCCCACTGAGCACAGACACCATGAACAGGGGCAGTACCTAGAGCAGAATCACCCAAATGCAGTCCTGGTGGGCCACACACCAGTCAGGTTCCATGCTGACACTCATACAAATGCCTGTGCTGTATATCTATGCACCACCCCCATGGCATGTAGATGTAGCCCATGCATATTCATGAGGGATAGCAGGAAAACCCGAACAGTGTGATGCAAACCTGGACTGGAGTTGGGAATCTGTGCCGTAAAGCAGCAGCCATCAAGGGCAGACACACCCACACCCACAGGCCCCATTGGCCAATGTCTCCTGGAAAGGCAGAACATTGGACCGTGCATGCAGCACCCAAAACGAGCACTTGCATAACTTACCAATGTCACCCTACACCTGAGGTATACGGTACACAGCTCGGAGACGTTTGCTAGGAGCACAGGCAGGCAGTTATCCATACGTTACGTACATACTGCTAGTTGACCCCATCCAAACAATCTGTTAGGTGTTTGCGGGGCATGCTCCAGGCCTGGCCTCTGACGGTGCTTACCACCCTGGGGAGTGACCACCAGCTGTAATGCGTACCATATCCATGCCTTGCCGTGCTCAGGACCGGTTTGGTGGGCAAGGCTACTTACCCCCTCAATCGTAGCACCATGATGGCAGAGGTGTGGAAGTGTGTGTCTGTCTATACAGTGGGTGTTGGCTGCAAGCCCCTTCAACAGCCCGCACTGCCAGCACTGTTGCCAGTATTGGCCAGTCAATGTGCATAATGAGGTGCAAGGTACCATGGGTATAGCCAGGGCAGGGTGGCGTGGCCAGGATGCATCTGCACTGCGCATAGGGCCCTGGCAGGGACATTGGCTGGGATATTGTAGTGTCCGGCCACCACCTACACAGACAGGGTGGCCAAAGCATGTCCTTCTGGGGGATCACGCTCACCCTGACTGTGCAGTGACCACAGCATGGCTAGGCCTCCCCCATAGTGCTGTATAGTAGTTCTCTCATGTGATAGATATGGGTTTCTCTTTGGGGCCCAGTCACTGATCTATCTGCTTGCTGTGTATGCAGACAGCCTAGTTCTGGGTGCATGCATCTCCATTGGGAACATGCACTATGGACTAACCAGCAGACTGTTTGTAGCTGGTAAATGTCTTGCTATAATGGCTTGCAGGGTGCAGTGGCTGTTGACTTGCTGCAGGGGAATATCTGGTGGTGGAGTGCAGCTTACCATACCCTGGGCTTATGTCTGTCTGCTATTGTGTTATGGCTGTGTATGCAGCTAGCTGCCTGCCTGCCTGGGGGGGGTGGTGGTGTTCCTCAGCAGGACTGGGGTTGATGTTGCCCTCTACTGCCACCTTTGCAGGGAGGTAGAGTGTGGATCCCTTGATGGGGACCATGTTTGCCACTGGGGGGGGGGTGCCTGATGGCGGCAGACAGGGATATCCATGGTGTTTGTGCAGAAACTAGCTATCTTACACATTAACACTGCTTTGGAACGCCCGCTTGGCCTCCATCAGCCATGGCAGGTGTTGTTGACCTGGTCCTGGCCACCTCATTGCACACTCAGGGTGAGCACAGTACCCGCACGATGTAACGGTGTGTGGCTACTCTGTGCCAGTAAAACACCCGGTCAGTGCCCCCTACTAGGCCAAGGTGCTGTGTGGGTGCACCCGGTCACTTCCCCCAACAGGGCCGAGGTGCTGTGGGGGTGCATTCCCCATCTTGTGTCCATCTGCGGACAGCTAATTTGCATGTGCAGTTCATCATGGGTACGGGTGGCCTAACCCTATCCTGTTGACACCAGCAGACTGTCTGTGAGGTGACGTGTAGGCTATCTGCAGCCAGCCAGGGGCCTGCTTACAGCTATGGAGCTGTAGCGCAATGGTTACATCACTGCCTGTGCAGCCAGAGGTCATGGGTTCAAACCCACAGTGGGGCCCTTTGGTAGGGCTGTCCACAGCTTTATTTTTATTTACTGTACATATGTCTATGCCGGCAAGACCACCCTCAGCTTACTATACCCATTAGGTGCCTCTGAGGGTGCTTCATAGGGCGCCCTGTAGGCCACCTTATGGTTGCCATCCCTATAGGGTGCACTATACATTATCCTGTGTCGCAACATACATGCTGCCCTATAGGGGTCATTCAAGGGTGCCTTGGCGAACAGTGCACTGTAACATGTGCCTTATGGGCCGCCGTATGTTAACATGCTGGGAGAGTGCGTTTGCTAGTAGTGATAACAAAATACAATTATACAGCCTCCTACAGCACTCCACAACATAATACATACTGCCTCAGCAGGCATTTTTCACTGGGCATTGTGAGGAGTTGAACCCCTGATCCCTGCACCATTGGTCAGTGTTTTAACCATTGTGCTGTGGCTCTGTTCCTGTGCTTGTGCATCAGCGCGCCGCCTTGTGCCTATCAGCGCGCCGCCTTCTGCCGCCCAAGGGGACCAGTGCGCCGCCTTCTGCTGCCCAAAAATAACTGTGCGCTGCCTTATGCCGCCCAAAAAGCACTGTGCGCCGCCTTCTGCCGCCCAAAAATAACTGTGCGCCGCCTTATGCCGTTCCAAATTAATTTGCCTCCTAAAACAATGTTAATCATTACAGTTACTGCCTCAGCTGACCTGTGTCGTTGCGCACACTGGGGGATTGAACCCATGGCCCCTGCATCATTGGTCAGTGTCTTCACCGTTGTACCACGGCTCTGTTGTTTTGTATACTCAGCAGCGCGCCACTTTGCCTTTCCACGCGCTAATGTCGACCCCCGCACATTAGCGCGACGCACACACGTCCGGTTGCTTACTACCGTTTTTTTTCTATTTTCTGCCTGAACCGCCCACTCCTTATATGGCACAGGCACACTAGCACGGCCCCGCACGTTAGGAATGTTTAGTAAACATGCCCCTAAGTGAGTACCTGAGATAATGAAAATAAAATGACTAGTCCCAGGTCACAAAGAGAGTCAGTGGTAAAAGAGAATTGAACATTACTTATACTGCTTCTTAGCCTATTGTTCTAACCACTAGGCCACTTCCATGCTAGGAAGCACCTTCTCAATGGAGATAACTGACGTTTCTCAAACTCAGAAGTCTGTCCAGGATCTGCAAATCAAACTGTGAAGAATCCAGGCTTCCCAGGCTGCAGGTAAAAGGGTGCATGTGCCTGAATGTTTTATGTTCAAACCCCATGAAAATCAGGACAAACATCAATCACCAACTATGTTAATCCGACTACAAACCAAGTCTCTACATATAATTTGTCTGGTGTACTATAAATGCAAGTGAAAGCTTACAGGGCTTTTTACCATCTCTCCTTGATCCTAGTACCAAACTTAATGCTGTCGAAATCCAGCCTTTGAAGAAATAATCACTCCCATTTTCTCCCATGGCCACCTTCATTTATCTGCATCTCATGCTGATGACAAAGTAACACTTGTTCCAAACCGTGACTAGCATACAGCGAGAGAAACCCTTGCTCATCAGGAATTTTTTTTTTACTAGTTCATTTACAAATCAGGATTAACGTTGAGCTTGCTAGGATAATAGTGTGCAAAGGCTGTGAAAATTTCTCTGTGTAAATACTCTTAGCAGTAGATTTTAGGAGGGGGCTAGGAGAGGAGGCTTAGCTTTGGCTCCTCAGCTTGAAAATGTAATGTGTTTTCCGTCAGCTTCTGAGTTTCCAACATTTTAACAAACGCCACTGCTTCAATAGGGCCGAGAATGATCTGAAAGCTTTTCAGCTTTCTCCCCCATGTTCTCAAATGAAGCAGTGGTAAAGTCGCCAGCTCTCTTCACTACCTCTTTCGCCTCTAGCCACAATCAGAGCCTGCGGCCTACACAACATATTTGGCAAGTTGGAAGCATCTGGCATCTAGAAGAAACTGTTCTTGTTTTTCCAGTTCAAGCCAAGACAAAGAAGACATTTGCTAAAAGGAAAGCCCAAAGGATGTAGTAGTTGAATTTTGAAGGGATCCCAGCAAGGAAATATTGCAGCATAAAATATAAGAAAAAAATATGAAACTAAGCTGAACCAGCACGGTGATTCAATACCAGCACTATATAACAGAGTGGTGGAGTAGCCTAGTGGTTACAGAAGCAGGCTGGCGCCTCTTGTGACTCTGGGCAAGTCACTTCACCCTGCTTTATCTTAAGTACCCATTTAGATTATATGCTTTCTGAGTAGAGAAATACCTGTTCTACCTAAATATAACTCATCTTCTACTTGCCTTTCAAAGACAAGTAATAAAATCCAAATCTACTGATATATGGAAGATCCGGGTTCCATTCCCTGGCTGGGAATCCTTAGCCCCTCTGGGAGTGCAGTTCTTTCAGCCATGACTTAGTGAGGATGGCTAATGGCCAGGCTTGAGTTTCATGCATATCAGGTTTCGGGGGGGAGCGGGGTGCTGCAGTTTGTGGTCCTAAACCAAATGGGAAGATTCTCAGATAGTAATAAATGAAGGCTCAAGGTGCCAGAGCCCAGTAAAGCAGTGATTCTCAAAATCTGCATCTATTAAAGGCCTGTGCTATGCAAATCTATCTCATGAATATTCATTGTGGTAACCCTGACAATCTGACTGGCCAGGTGAGCCTCTTGGACAGGGTTGAGAAGCAGTAAAGCCCGGTCCTGATTGAGCTGTAATCCAAAAAGGAAGGAAATCTCCAGGACAAAAAAAAACAACAACAACCTTATGCTGAGTTGTTTTCACAGCCTTAGAGCAGAAACATTCATTTGCCCTTTCCTGCTTTGCACTATACCAAATATCGCATGCTAAAAATAGAATAGGGTGCATTACAAATCAAACAGAGATTACAGGCATGTGTGATAGAGAGGAAAGACTGATGTGCACTGACCAGGAGAGAGACTTTGGGATGACAGTGTCTGACAATCTTATGGTGGTCAAATAATGTGACAAGACGGTAGCTATAGCCAGAGGGATACTAGATTGCATAAAAAGAGGCACAGAGAGCAGACAAAAAGAGCTGGTAATGCCTTTTGATAGGGCATTGGTGAGTCCTCACTTAGAATACTGTGTTCCGTTTTGGAAGCTGCATCCTAGAAAGGTATAGAGATAGTCTAGAGGTGATCTAGAGCAAAGCAACCAAAATGGTGCAGGGTCTGCAACAGAGATGGCACTTCAGGCCCTAAAGATGTATACCTAGAGGACAGGAGAATCAGGGGAGATATACTACAAACTAGGGGTGTGAATTCTTAATGTACATGTGATTCATTAGTGTGCCTTAAAAACTTATGTGCGCACTTAATCAATTTAGTGCGCACTAATCGACAGTGTGTCTAAATTTGTCTGTTACAGAGTATTAAATCATTTAGCATGTACTAAAAATTCCCTATTAAAATGAATGTGGGAAACTAACTGAAAAAACACCCGAATATTGGGAAACAATTGTGAAATAACAAGAAAAGTAATCATATTTTTCTTGCCTGAGCACATTCCTATTGCAAACATTCAAATACCTGAACGGCATTAATGCACAAACTAACCTTTTCCAAAAGAGAGGATGTAGCACAATTAGGGGTCATGATATGAAGCGCCAAACAGGTAGATTAAGGAACAACATAAGGAAATATCTCTTTGTGGCCAGGGTGGAATGCGTGGAATGGATTCCAGAAGGAAGGAGTGAAAATAAAAATGATAACAGAATTCCAAAGGATGTGGGATAAACACAAAGGATGGCTTAATAGCAAAAGGATAGTACCAAAGCACTGGGACAGCCTGCGTGGAACAGTGGTTCAGCCTAAAAGAGCAGTAAAATGATTTTACTGTTCATCTATAAAAGCGCAGGGGGGGAGGGGATAGCCTGCGTGGAACAGCAGTTACAATCCAGACAGAATGCTGAACAGATTGGATGGGCCATTTTGGTCTTTATCTGCTATCATTTACTATGCTAATATATTACTATATGTTACATCAGTGAGACACAGGGAGCACTTTTATTTAAGGAAACATTAAGGAGGGAAATTTTGCTTGTCTAGGGAAGTGGAGCATCTGCGTTCCTTTATAAGAATGCATGGATCTTGCACTCTAACCTTTTTTGAATTTTCTTTTTTCTATTTTCTATATACAAACATCAAGGGCTATGTTTACTAAAGCCAGTAGCTCGTGGTTTAGCGTGCAGTTAATGTGCGTTTGGGCCGTGCGGTAGCAGGAAGCATGCTGAGCAGAGTGAATAGGTGGGGTCAGGGGCGGCCCAAGGGGGGTGCGGGGCCATGTGCGGAGACTCGGTGCGGGGCCTCATTTGCATAAGTGGTCTTATTTGCATAAATATTTGCATAATGTTACCATTCACTAACTTTTAGTAAACATGTCTCTTAATGAGTGTATGGATAAAGAAAGACTAAAAGATTTCTACATTACTATAATCCAGTGCCAACCGCCAGGCACATTAGGAACTACTACAAACGCTGCCCATTTAGAACCCATAGCAAACCCACCGTATCCTGACAGCATTACCAGGACTCACAAAGCACCAGACCCTACCTATCAAAAGGAAACACTGCAAATATTAAACCAGTACATTTCAGAGAATACTGGGGAAAGAGAACAAGTGGCAATGTCAAATAGGAATTACATAAACAGAATACCTCAGCTCAGTTACACATGCAGAACATAGACCATCACCAAACAAGGAATCGCAATTTAGAAACAGGAAGGCAATAATTAAACTGGGAACCCCAAAAGCCAAACTTGGAATGTACAACAACACTGTAGAAATAAAACTATAAATCAATTTCCTCTTGTACCAAACAAAGCGCAGACGTTAATGATGCACATTTCCCAGAGCTTTCATATTCCAGTTAATAAATTCAAAATAAAGAGATATCTTTCTACCTTTTGTGCATTTTTTTTCAGTTGCAATTGCTCCAGCCACTTTCTTCTGGTTTCTTCATGTTTTCTGCTAACTCTCCATCGTCTGCTGTCCATTTGTCCTTTCTTCTCTCTTCTAGTTTTCTTTCCATCCTCTCTCTACATCTGCTTTAACATACTAATCTTTCTCCTTTTGCTCTTTCCTCATTCTTATTTCATCCACACAAATTTTACCCCTCCATCCTCAATCCCCACTTACTCTCCCAATACCCGGCCAATTGTAGATTTTTCATCCCTCCCACACAAAATATTTTTCCCCTCTCCATTTTACTCTCCCAGCCCCATCCCATTCTAATCCTCCCCCAACATCAGCTCCCTTCTAGTTCCAGTCTCACCCAGCATCCATTCCCTTCTAGTCCCTGCATCAGCCCATTTCCAGTACTAGCCCCCCATCAACCCATTTCCAGTCCTAGCTCCCCCATCCATTTTCAGTCTGAGTCCCTTCATCAGCTCATTTCCAATCCTAGCCCCCCATCAGCCCATTTCTAGTCATTTCCTAGCCCCACCATCAGCCCATGTCAAATCCTAGCTCCCCTCCACTCAGCCCAATTCCAGTCCAAGCCCCCCATGAGCCATCTTCCAGGTAGAGCCCCTCCATGAGGCCATTTCAATTCAAGCCCCCACCACAGCCCATTTCCAATCTTAGCTCCCCCCCAACAGCCCATTTCCAGTCCTATCCTAGCTGCTCCATCAGCCCATTTTCAGTCCTAGCTCCCTTCCCTCACAGCCCATTTCCATTCCAAGCTCCCTCCCCATCAGCTATTTGCAGTTCAAGCCTCCCCATCCACTCAGTCCATTTCCAGTCATAGCAATCCCCCAACCCATTACCAGTCCTAGCCCCCCATCAACCCATTTTCAGTTTAAGCCCCCCCTATAACCCATTACCAGTCCTAACCCCCCCATCAGCCCACTTCCAGTCTTAACCCCATCAGCCCATTTCCAGTCAGCCCCCCATAGCCCATTGCCAGTCCTAACCCCCCCCCATCAGCCCACAGCCCATTACCAGTCCTAACCACATCAGCCCACCTCAAGTCCTAACCCCTCCCCATCAGCCCATTTCCTGTCCTAGCGCCCCCATAGCCCATTAGCAATCCTAACCCCCCATCACCCTATTTCCAGACAGCCCCCATCAGCCCACAGCCCATTACCAGTCTTAACCCCCCCCAGCCCATTTCCAGTCCTAACCCCCCATCACCCCATTTCCAGTCAGCCTCCATCAACCCCCAGCCCATTACCAGTCTTAACCCCCCCTAGCCCATTTCCAGTCCTAACCCCCCCCCCCACCCCATTTCCAGTCAGCCTCCATCAGCCCCAGCCCATTAGCAGTCTTAACCCCCCCAAACCATTTCCAGTCCTAACCCCCCCTAGCCCATTTCCAGTCCTAACCCCCCCTCACCCCATTTCCAGTCAGCCTCCATCAACCCCAGCCCATTAGCAGTCCTAGCCCCCCCCCTAGCCCATTTCCAGTCCTAACCCCCCCCCCCTAGCACATTTCCAGTCCTAACCCCCCCCAGCACAGTTCCAGTCCTAACCCCCCCCCCCCACCCCATTTCCATTCAGCCTCCATCAGCCCCAGCCCATTAGCAGTCCTAACCCCCCCCCTAGCCCATTTCCAGTCCTAACCCCCCCCCCCAGCACATTTCCAGTCCTAACCCCCCCCCTAGCACATTTCCAGTCCTAACCCCCCCCAGCACATTTCCAGTCCTAACCCCCCCCACCCCATTTCCAGTCAGCCTCCATCAGCCCCAGCCCATTAGCAGTCTTAACCCCCCCAACCCATTTCCAGTCCTAACCCCCCCTCACCCCATTTCCAGTCAGCCTCCATCAGCCCCAGCCCATTTCCAGTCCTAACCCCCCCCCCACCCCATTTCCATTCCTACCCCCCCATCACCCCATTACCAGACCGCACCCAACACCCCCCCCCCCCTTTACCAGTCTTAACCCCCCCCCCCCCTTCCCGTCCCTCCCCTTCCCTTCTGGCAAATTTAAAAAAAAAAAAACCTGGCTCTAGCTGCTGCCGCTGCCGCGTCCGTCGCAGCAGCAGCAGAATGGAGTGTCCCGCGGGGCCCCCTCTCCTCGGTGAGCCCTCTGCAAGGGCTTTCAGATTAGCGAAGGGAGAGTCCTCCCTCGCGTCTCTGTAAAGCCCGCAGGGGCTAATGGGAAATTTCCCATCTGCCCCTTTAGACGCGAGGGGCTGATGGGAAATTTCCCATTAGCCCCTGCGGGCTTTACAGAGACGCGAGGGAGCACTCTCCCTTCGCGAATCTGAAAGCCCTTGCAGAGGGCTCAACGAGGAGAAGGGGCCCCGCGGGACACTCCATTCTGCCGCTGCTGCGACGGACGCGGCAGCGGCAGCAGCCAGAGACAGGTTTTTTTTTAAAATGTAATTTAAAAAAAAAAAGCATAATGTTCTTTGCGCGGGGCCCCCTGAAACGCGGGGCCCTGTGCAAAAAACATTCTTGCTCAATGGACGGGCCGGCCCTGGGTGGGGTTAAGGTGGAGAGTGGACGGAAAGAAGGCGGAGATGGGGCGCACAGCTGGGGTGGGCATGCCAGCTACCTGCTATTTAGACTAGTATGCACTAGCGTTGGTGCAACTAAAACCTTCCTCTGACCAGGCGCTGGTTAAACTCGCCATGCTCATGCATTGCGAACACGAGGATTGTATGCAACAGCTAAGAAGTATGAAGGGCAGAAGCAGGACAAACACAAAAGAAAAGCATAGGGCAAATAGGTAATGTTAGCAGAATATCTAGGCACCTGTCTAAGCCACCTGCTTGGAGGAGCCGCATGGTGCAGTGGACCACAACAGCCTGACAACCTCAAAATCTGGCCCTGCAGGTCAGGAGTGACCCTGCTGGGGCAGTGGGCAAATAACCACAGAAATACCAGCAGCTGTCTTCAAAGACTGCTGTTCACATCTGCATATGCCCTGGTTAGTTGTCAGAGGCTGCTGGTATGATGTGCTAGGGGAGGGGTGAGGTAAGGAGATAGGGTCGGTGCTCTATACTTCACCCAGTACTGGCCATGACTTTTTAATTTCCCCAAGAGTCTCTCAGAAGGGACCTCGTCAAAGGCTTTCTGAAAATCCAGATACACTATATCAACTGTCTCAGCTTTATCTATAGTACGTGTTTAATCACACCTTCAAAAAACATATAAGAGATTAGTGAGACAAGATTTTCTTTGACTAAATCCATGTTGCTTTTCTGACGTTAAACCATGATGATCTACATGTTCAGTATTTTTGTTCTTTATAATGGTTTCTGCCATTTTGCCCAGTACTGACATGATGTCACAGGTCTGTGGTTTCCTGGATTACCCCTGGCCACGCTCCAGTCTTCAGGTACTACAGATGATTTTTTTTTAAATTTAATATTTATCCAGTTTATACAACATTCCAGAAAACATTCTGAATCAGGATTAAATGTACAATAAAGAACTAACAGAAACAAGAGCTGCCACAAAGACAGCCCTACAGAAATATATACTAACTGGTATAGACCCCAATAAACCCACAATAAGGATCCAAGAAAAAAGAAATTATACAAGGTTGATCACCTAACACAATTAGAACATTATAGGAGCGTAACTATTATTATATGGCAGCCAGTATGGTAGACAAATCAACCCCAGCCCCCTCCCTACTTAAAAGAAAAGACAAAAGTTGCTTGGGTTCAAAGAACAAATATTGCTTTGATTGGAAACTAACAACACACTTACATGGATATCTAAGTTTAAATTGCGCACTCAAAGCAAGCGTCCTCTGGCGCAACTCCAGGAACGCTTTTCGCCTTTTTTGTGTTTCCCTTGCTAAATCAGGAAATATAGATATTTTCGAACCCAAAAACAAGGCATCTGACATACGACGGAAATATAATTGCAACACAGTATTTCGATCAGACTCGAAAGCAAATTTAAACAATAAAGTAGCCCTGCTAGTCACCACCTCGAGTGAGCTTTCAAGGAAATCAGAAAGATCCATATGAGGGGAACCGCTTCCAGCAGGTTTCCCCAGCTGAGTAGCAGCCTCCCCAGCCGATATTGATACATACTGAGCTCTCACTATCGGGGGCAACGTCCCTACAGGCATCAAAAGTACTTCGATAAAGAACTTATGGACCAAGTCAATGGAATCTATCAGATGGGATCGAGGAAAGTTCAGGAATCTAAGATTGTTCCTTCGAAGCTGATTATCCAAATATTCCATCTTCCTTGCCTGAATTAACCGATCCTGAACACCAGCAGTTCCAAGAGACTCCAGGCCCTCAACCCTAGATTCAAGTGAGGATATTTTTTCCGACTGTGCCACAGCCTCCGCAGTCGTCGAATCACACCGTGCTTTAACTTCCACCAATTCCTGAGAAAAAAAAAACAAATAAAGGCAGGAGAGATCTTTGAAGAGCTGAGATAGCCTCCCACAAGCTATCCAACGTTACTTGCGCTGGTTTCTCCACCACCTCGGGAATCTGGAACTCCGAAATGCCAGAGGAATTAGGCATCGACTGCTCCACCAGCCGGCCTCCCCTATAAAGAGAAGAGACCAGCAGATCTTCAGCAGCACCCAACTCTATTCCAGGTTCCGTTACCGATAGTTGTAACCTCCCGGGCGAACTCCCAACAGCCAGTAAAGCACCCTCTCGCAGAGAAGCTTGACCATGCTGACCTTTCCCAGGATAGCTCCCAGGCTGAGGAGGAGGCAGCTGCTCGGGGCTTAACACCACCCCCTCTATGCTCAGATCCACCAAGTCAATCATTGGATCCGCCGAAGCCATAGCACCAGAGGTCGTGCAAAAGCCAGCAATAGACGCCTGCACCAATCTATTTGATGGGATTGAGGAATCAGGGAACTTCTGAGATCGTTATTTTCTCTTTTTCCCCATTGAAGAGCAAGTGTAGGAGCCGGCATAGAGCACCACACCTCGGCGTCTCACTCCTCCGCCATCTTGGATCACTACAGATGATTTTAATGATAGTTCACAGTTTACTAAAAGTAGCTCTGCAATCTCATATTTCAGTTCTTTCAGCACCCTGGGATGTATGATATCCAGTCCAGGTGATTTGCTGCTCTTAAACTAAATAGCAATATTACATCTTCCCGATTTATTGAGATTTGTTTCAATTTCTCTGATACATCACCTTTAAATATCATTTCTGGCATGTGTATGTTTCCTACACTTTCTTCAGTAAGGACTGAAGCAAAGAATTAATTCAGTCTCTCCGCTATGGCCTTGTCCTCTCTTAGTGCCTCTTTTACCCCTCTATCATCTAATGGTCCAACTTACTCTCTCACATGTGTTTTGCTATGAATGTACTTGAACAAGTTTTTATTATGCGCTTTTCCTTCCATGGCATGCTTCTTTTCAAATTCTTTCTTTGCTTGCCTTATCAGTACTTATGGTGTTTCCTATTTTTGTCATTTTGCTCTTTTTTTCTATTTTCTGAAATATCTTTTTAGCTGTAACAACCTCTCTGACCTCACCTTTAAGTCATGTTGGCTGTCATTTGGCCTTCCTTCCACCTTTTTCAAAGTGTGGTCTGGGCTTCCAAGATAGTATTTTTTAAATAATGCCCAGGCCTGATGTTAACTCTTAACCTTTCAGTTGCTCCTTTTAGTTTTTTCTTAGCATTTTCCTCATTTTATCAGTTTCCTTTTTGGAAGCTAAATGCTAGCACAGTGAATAGACTTGCTATCCTCCCTCAATTTATTAAATCAAATGTGATCATGATATGACTGCTATCGCCCAGCAGACCCAACACCATTACCTCTTGCACTAGATCCTGCGTTCCACTACGGATTAAGGGGTATGTTTACTAAATGGCGGTAAGGGAGCAGTCTTTTCTGTACATTAACGGCAGCAATAAGGGATTACCATGTGGTAAGTGTGCTGGGCGTGTTAGAGGCGGTCCGGTGTTAAGGGGTGGTAGTTGACACTTACAGTGTGGTAATAGCACATGCTGTGTTAAGGGGTGGTAGTGGACACTTACCGTGCGGTAACAGGACATTAAGGGGTGGTAGTGGACACTTAGGATGCAGTAACGGGACATGCCCGGAGAAGGTGTCTGGCATGCACCTTAACGCAGGAAAGCCACTGAAATGCTGAAAGGGGGCAGGGAAGCCACCGGAGAAGGTATGGATGCAAGCACAATTGGTAGCTAATGGAGTTGACTCACCTGATGCCTGGCAATGTGGCAGTATGTGTGATGAGCATGTTTGACTGTACAACAGGCCTATGCTGTTGACTAGGCGAGATAGGCATCTGCCTAGTGATGATGGTCAGTGTGGGTGTTGGCTGTGTCATGGGTGGGTGGTGGCAGCAGTGGAGTCAGCAGAGGGGATGCAGCAGTGGGGGGCGCTATGACAGGCGTGCAGTCCTAGATACTTCTGAAAGCACACACCGTGCCGTAAGCTACATTATAGTATCTGTGAGATGTGGACAGATGTACTGTCAGTGTGTGGTATGCTATAGGCCAGGACAGTGTGGGTGGATTCAGCATGTTCCTGATGTGGGAAGCAAAGGGAGGATTGTTCATGAGTGCTCATGTGGAGCAGTCACAAGACAGGTGTGCATGATATGGCTAACTGCTGCAAATGAACCCTGATGGCCATGGTGGGGCAGCTTACTGCCAGTAAGCTGCCCCACCATGAATCTCCCTGACAGTCAAATGGTGGGTGCAGGACTGTGCCATGGATTTTCCAAGCAGAGAGTTTGCAATGCGTGAGGTGGGTGGATGTATGCGATCATACAGGCCAAAAGCATTTAGTGTGTGTGAACCAAAAGTAGCAGTGCCATGGGGTACATGAAATACCATTTGTGCGGGTGGGACTGGTCCCTCAGTCTGTGCAACTGCAAGACAATACACCCAACAAAGTGGAATGATAGAAAGGGACAAGTTGAGCCCATTTGCCCCATGTGGGGCAAGTAATGATGGCAGAACTGTGCAGGAGATGGCTATGCAACAAGTGTTAGGTGCCTGAATATATGAGATATATCTTCTTTACGTAAAGCTAGGAGGTCACAATGATGGAAAAACAGAAAACGCATCCATACCAGTTGACCCAGACATCTGCTGCGTATACATCACTGACCTGCCGCAATGCACTGCAGCAGAGTAACTAAAGTCATGCTCACAGATGTCCATGATGGGGAATGCCATGTTGGGCTACCCAACATGGCCAAAATGTATAGAAATGTAGAAGATTGATTGTCTGCAGGTTACAGCAGAACCAGGACTGTGCAAGCACACACAGACACAAAATGAACAAGAGGGAATCAAACCATGGACCTTTCATCAAGGAGACATTGCACCAACCAGTAGGCTACACCTCCACATCGCTCTATGCAGCTGTATAGAGCCTGCAGATCTCTGATCAAACTGTTTGCTGTCTGTGCCGGCATAGGTTGGTCCCTCCACTACCCATGAGGCACTGCACATGCAAAACAGTGGTCTGCACCTGAAGAATCAATGAAGAATGCACTGATCAAGCATATCAACTCAGTAAGATGCACAGGCTGTGTGTGCTACATGTATATAACAGCAAGCCATGCTTCAGAGCAGTTTCAGCTGTCACTCTGAGGGTGAGGTGGGGGTGCCCAGTACCTGGTCCACTGAACCTGACCTGTTAGAGATGATTTCTGTTGACTATGGTGTAGGTTCATATCACTGTTAATGTGTGGCAGGTATTGTCTACAGTGTGTTATGCTTTTCTCCTTGTTTCCTGCATGTTGAGGGGAATAGTGACAGCGTGGTCCTGTGTAATGCCCATGTTGGACACTAATCCTCTGAAAACAGTGCAGGTTAGTGGCCATTGACAGCCACTGCAGGGGGGGGGGGGTGGTATAGGTTGGTGTGGGGCTACGGTCCTGCCAGGACCCCAGTGAGTAGGCTATGAACAACTACTGCCCTGACCATTGAGGATTAACAATTGATTACAGCATGGGTTGAAAGACTGCCCCTGCTGCCTTTCACTGGGCTGTGTCAGCCAAGCACAAACCAATTACAGTTGGTCTGCTAGTCAGCATGCACAGCATGTGTGTAGTGTGACCACGAGCACTCTGCCTTGGGATACTCATCATTGACACCCAACCATGTGCTCAGTTATTAGCATCCCCAGACAGAGAATGCATCTACGTCACTAGAACCAGACATTATAATAGCTCTATGTGGATTCATAGTCATACCATGGTCACTTTTTGGTCATAGTGAGAGTGCCATCTCAGCATGACATACAGTGACCACCTAGGCAATGCACGTAGCAGACGGGCACAATGGCATCTCAGCCAGTGACACTACCAGTGAGGCTAATCTGCTCTGTTTCAGGCAATACCCACAATCCTCTGCCTTGTCTCATTCACATTTTCCAAATAGACTGGGAAAAACTCGGATAATGTAAGCCAAAGTGCAGTGCAGAAAGCCATAGGACAAAGGGGAGCCATACACACACGTGTATACACTCTCATTGGCGCAATGTGCAAAAATGGAGATGGTTGACATTCCTGCTTGACACTCCTGTCTCAATGTCAGGTCAAGGATTAAATTCTGTTTGCAGGCACTGGTACCGTACCTTGGCCTCACCACACATTGTTTCTGTGTGCTATTAGCCTCCAACCAGCTGTGGATAGTGGAGCCTGTCAGTGCTGCTGTGGGTGTTTCCACCCTTGCTGGCCATCTCCTTGGGGGTTGCACATGCTGGAGCTGTACTTACATTGTCATCTAAAACTTGTCCACAGGAAAATGCAATACAGAGACCACAGCAGGGACCTGAACCTGTGACCCACCACACCTATACACACCAATTGTGTGTGTTGCACCACAGTGCTGCCTTATGGGGATAACAGCTCTTGTTGCTGACATGTTTCCTTTCAGCTGGCTTTTGGCACATGCTGCAATGCGCATGGCGCACAGGACCAGGACAAGGCCCAGTCTGCTGTAGGCTGGTGCCACTTCCCACACCACCACCAACACCCCACCATGCAGACAAGCCCATGCACTGTCAGTGGTGGTGGCTGCAGTCCCAGCATGTTAAAAACATGCGAGTTTGGCAGGCGCCTTGGGCACAAGGGCCAGGGGGGGGCAGGAGCACACATGGATGTCCATGCAGCCCCCCCCCCCCACCAGTTGCCCATGCAGGGGTCGTATCACCACCTGCCACTGATACATCTCAGGGGGGAGGATGGCAGCCACTGCTGTGGTATTTCCCCGGGCACCTGCATTTTCCAGCTACCTGGAGGGCTACAGCGTCTGGCACTACTGGCCTCTTCCCCTGCAGCTGGGTACTGCAGCAGTGGGGAGGAGGGAGGCAGTCTGGGTCTCTGCCTGGGGTGACAGGTCTCTTGGTACATTGCCTTTCCGCAGCAGTAGCAGTACTGTGTGCTGCCACTGTCACTGTGGGATCATGACGAACATACCCCTTTGTAGAGAGGCTAAAAAGGTTGGGGCTCATCAACCTGGGGAAGAGACGGCTGAGGGTAGATATGATAGAGGTCTATACATTATTGACCTGAGTGGAACAGGTAAATGTAGGTCGCTCTTTTATGCCATCAGACTGTGGACAGACTAGGGGATCTGCAGTGCGGCTATAGTGTAACCCATTGGGGTCTTAGAAACATAGAAACATAGAAACATGATGACAGAAAAAGACCACATGGCCTATCTAGTCTGTCCTTCCATATCAACAACTACAACAGTCCACTTTTTACCTTTAGAGATCCTCTGTGTTGGTCCCATGCTTTTTTGAATTCAGTTACTGTCCTCATCTCTACCACCTCCACTGGGAGACTATTCCATGGATCCACTACTCTTTCCGTAAAGAAATATTTCCGCATATCACTCCTGAATCTATCTCCCTTCACTCTCATCCCATGTCCCCTCGTAGCAGAACTTGCTTTCAATTGAAAGAGGCTCTCTCCCTGAACATTTATGCCACGGAGGTATTTAAACATCTCAATCATATCACCTCTATCCCGCCTTTCCTCTAAGGTGTACATATTAAGATCCTTAAGTCTGTCCTCATATGCTTTATAGTGAAGCCCACTAATCATTTTAGTAGCCACCCTCTGCACCGACTCCATCCTGTTCACATCCTTTTGAAGGTGCGGTCTCCAGAATTGCACTTCTAGGTGAAAATATTTTTTCAGTCGATACGTAATCAAACCCTGCAATCCATTAACAGAGGATGTGGTAAATGCTGTCAGTGTAGCTGGGTTTAAAAAAGTTTGGACGGGTTCCTGGGTAACAGTCCATAAATCATTGCTAAACAGCTTCCGAGCTATGCGCTGCTTGCCCCATTACAATTATTGGAGATCCTGTGTGTCTTTTGGGGAAACTGCTAGGTACTTGAGATCTAAATTGGCCACTGTTGGACACAGGATACTGGGCATGATGGACCTTGGTCTGACACAGTTTGGCATATATTGCAGTCTTATGTTCCTATGTGCCATCTAGGCAGCTGCCTGGTCCCCCCTGTGCACCAGAAGCCCCCACTGCATGACCCATGTGCCACCTCCTTTGCCCCCATTTGCACCATCGACATAGTGTCCTTTCATACTTGGGCACTATGCTGTTGCTGATAATGGAGTACTACTATCACTCTCTTGGGCTCCCCTGTCTGTGCATCACATTGCAGATGTAAACTAGGCTCTCTCTCCTAAAAAAACACTTTCCGTGAGGTTCTGAAATGCGTTAGGGTTCCTGCCGTTAAGGTGCCTGCGTTAAGGGAGCAAGCCTTGTTCCTGCCAACTCCCCGCCCATTGACCCCCACTCTCCGCCCCATGCACGCCTTCTCTCCACCTACAGGTACCACGCGCTAAAGTGGCTTTTTTGATGCGCTAATGGTGCAGATGCGCAGTTAGCGCACACTAATGGCAAACTTGCTCCTCTACCGCGGTTTAGTAAACATACCCTTAAGTCTAAAATAGCTTCCCCTCGTGTCAGTTCCTGAACTAGCTGCTCCATGAAGCAGTCATTTCTTTCATCTAGAAACTTTATCTTCCTAGCATGTCCTGATGTTACACTGACCCAGTCAATAATGGAGTAATTGAAATCTCTCATCATTACTGTGCTATAAACTTTGCTAGCTTCCCTAATTTCTGTTAGCATTCTATCATCTGTCTGTTCATTCTGGTCAGGCGTACAATAGTACACCCCCCACTGCCATACCCTTCCCCTTTTCACATGGAATTTTGATCTATAGAGATTCTACAGAGTTTCCTGCAAATTCTATATCCTGTTTGAGCCAATGCCCTCTTTAACATATAGTGCCACTTCTCCACAAATGTGATTTACCCTATCAATACAATATGGTTTGTAGCCTGGTATCAGTGTCCTCCTGTCCTCCTTACACCAGGTCTCTGAGATGCCAATTATATTTAAACTTTCATTCAGTGCTTTTTTTTTTTAAGCGTGAAGAGCCTTTTCCTTCATGTTGGCGGCTGTTTCAATGAAGCCGCAAATGCCGGGAAAGCGGGAAAGGTTAAAGGGCACTGCCTTTAACCTTTCCCGGCATTTGCGGCTTCATTGAAACAGCCACCAGCGTGAAGGTAAAAGCTCTTCATGCTGGCGGCTGAGCAGAGGGAGCCGGGGACTCGCGCGGGATTCTCCGGCTCCCTCTGCAGCCCCTAAGACGGCGCGGGGTTCTTCAGAGGGGGGGCAGCTAGGACTGGAGGGGCTGTGATGTGGGGAACCGACTGGAAATGGGCTGTGATGGGGGGTGGGGGAAACGGAATGCAATTGGGCTGTGATGGGGGGGAAGGACTGCAAGTGGGCTGTGATGATGGGAGGGATAGGACTGCAAGTGGGCTGTGATGGTGGGGGGGATAGGACTGGACATGGGCTGTGATGGTGGGGAGGGGGGAATGCACTGCAATTGGGCTGTGATGGGGAGGAAGGACTGCAAGTGGGATGTGATGATGGGGGGATAGGACTGCAAATGGGCTGTGATGGTGGGGGGGGGAACGGACTGCAATTGGGCTGTGATGGGGGGAAACAGACTGGAAATGGGCTGTGATGGTGGGGAGGGGGGAAACGGACTGAAATTGGGCTGTGATGGGGGAAGGATTGCAAGTGGGCTGTGATGGTGAGGGGGGATAGGACTGCAAGTGGGCTGTGATGGGGGGAAGGACTGCAAGTGGGCTGTGATTGTGGGGGAGGGGATAGGGCTGCAATTGGGCTGTGATGTTGGGGAGGATAGGACTGCAAATGGGCTGTGATGGTGGGGGGAAATGGACTGGAAATGGGCTGTGATGGTGGGGGAAACGGACTGCAATTGGGCTGTGATGGGGGGACTGCAAATGAGCTGTGATGGTGGGGGGGCATAGGACTGGAAATGGGCTGTGATGGTGGGGGGGACCGGATGAAATGGGCTGTGATGGTGGGGGGAAACTTGGACTGGAAATGGGCTGGTGAAGAGCTGGATTAGGACTGGAAATGGGCTGATGGGGGCTGGAATAGAATGAAGTGGGCTGACGAGGGGGCTAGGATTGGAAATTGGCTAATGGGGGAGCTTGGAGTGGAAATAGGCTGATGGGGGACTGGAATGGAACTGGAAAAGAGCATATTGGGGGCTAGGACTGGAAATGGGCTGATGAGGAGCTGGAATTGTACTAGAAATGGGCTGATGGGGGGACATGGACTGCAAATGGGTGATGGGCTGGAATAGGACTGGAAATGGGCTGATGGGGGCTGGAATAGTACTGGAAGTGGGCTGATGGGATTTGGAATAGGTGGAATAACCTCCCCGTGCAGGTCGCCGGCCCTGGGTGTACAGGGCCAACATTAGAATTGGCCCTGTACATCCAGGGCCAATGATCGCCCACTGCCTGTCCTATCTCTGCCCCTTCTCCCCCCCCCCCCCCATCTAACTTCCCCACATGGTAGCAAGAAGCTCGTGGCACAAAGGTGACCATGCTAAAAATCCCGTGCTACCAGCACAGCATGTGAATAGATGGGTTAAGATGGAGATCGGGTTGAAAGAGGGCAGAGTCCGAGCACGCAGCTGGGGTGGGCATGATAACTACGCACTAGCTATACAAGTGTGGGCACAGCTAATGTCAGCCTTTGCCAGGCGCTAGCTGCACTCGCCATGCTTGTGTGCTCGGACCACGCGGTTTGGACGCAAGTGTTAGGAAGAGCAGAAGCAGCACAAACACATAAGAATAATATTGAGGCAGTTGGAGATGTGAGCTGAATACAAGGCACCTGCCTATGCCACCTATTTGAAGGCACTGCATGGTGCAGCTGACATGGCAGTGGACCATAACAATCTGACTACCACAAAACCTGAGCCTGCAGGTCAGGGGTGACCCTCCTGAGACAGTGGGCAGACATCCACAGACACAACAGTTGTCTGATGGACTGCTGTTAATGTCAGCATATGAAATGACTAGTTGTCAGAGGGCTGCTGGTGTGCTCTGTGTACAATCAGTACTGACCTCAGAGCCAGAGTTGGAGGCAGATGAGTAAAGTAGAAGGAGAGAGAAATGCAAACTTAATAATATGATAGTGTGACAGTACAAGAGCTATATGACCTTGGGCAAGGGGGCTAAGTAAGGCCCATTGACCAGTAAACTACAACACAGAAGGCCTATGTTCATTGCTAGAAATTTTAAGTAGCAGCTCAGAGCTGGTAGGCCTCAGCCCCATCCTCCCGTGGTCAGGGTGAGGAGCCATTTGCCCACAGGAACATGGCCATGGTAGCTACATGCCCCCCCCCCCCAGGTACATATATGCATTGCTACATGCCCGCCGCCATGCAGGGGAGGTAGGGGGTGTCAGACGGTGCCTTTTGATACCACACTGTCATGTAGCCAGTATGCTCAATACCTCATTTGCATGCCCCACCTCTTGCTGTACTCTGCTAGTTGTATCTCTGGCTATGTGGCCAGTACTGAGTGAATCATAGAACATGGGCCCTATCTCCTGACACCTCCCCACATCCCCAGCACATAACACAAGCAGCCCTCTGACAACTATCCAATGCACATACAAATATGAATGGCACATTGATGTTTCTGTGATTGTTTGCCCTTTGTCCAGAAGGTTCACTCCTTACCTGCAGGCCCTGGTTTCATGATTGTCAAGCTCTTTTGGTCTACTGCCACGGAAGCTGCACCATGCAGCCCCTCCAAACAGGTGGCCTAGGCAGGTGCCTAGGTATTCTGATAACATCACCTATTTGGCCTATTTTTTTCTTATGTGTTTGCCACCCTAACATAGTAGGGAAAACTCTTTAGAACCCTAAAATAGCCCTGGGGAAGAGTAGCTGCAACAGCCACCTCTGAAAGGTGAGGGGCTGTTGGAGTCACGATGCCTAAGGCAGTAGTACTGCCATCAGTATTGAAGGAATATTTACCATCTCATGTTCTAATTCAGGATAAAGATATCTCTCTCAGAGCTATCTGGAATGTGGTGACTCGTACCGGGGCTGCTGTCCACGGGACTTTGCAGCTATTTTCTGACATTTCAAAGGAAACTGTGGCCAAGTTCCCAGCACTGGATGAGAACTCTGCGCGCCTTGTTGTTATTATTAGTAGTAGTAGTAGTATTTAGCTGGCACCTTTCCAATAGTAGTTCAAAGCGAGTTAGGTATGTAGGTATTTTCCTGTCACCAGAGGGCTTACAGAGAGTGGACTCTCAAGTGTCCACACTGCAATCTGCTATGGCATCTTCAGTGAAAGATAGTGTTTCCTAGTCCATGAACACTTAAGAGATATTGGAAAGTCTTTCTAGAGCAAGGAATCCTTACAGCTGTTTTTGGAGTAGGATGACTTGTGGACCTCTATGAAGTGTTTTGGGTGACCATGGAAAATCTGGATGATTGACTGCTTTTGAAGGACTGCCACTATTCCTCATATCCCTGTTGCAAATAAGTTCAAAACACAATATTGTGACAGAGAAGGTGGTTTTTTGAAAAATGATGCTGTTTTTTGAACTACTAGTAGAGGCATCTTTTTATGTGACTGGTTTTTTTTTTTTGCCACAGTTTAACTAACAGCTTTGTGGCAAAGGTGATAACTCTATGAATTTTGAAGTACAATAATTGTTATTTTTTGAAATAGCAATTAACCAGTGGAAAAAAGTGAAAAATAAGAATTTCAAAACTTAATCATTTTAAAGAAGAGCTTTTTTGTTATTCATTATAAAGTAGCTGTGGTTTGACCTGGTAAGGTTGCAGTTACTTTGAGAAACGATGATGACAACCTTTGAGTGTTTCTGGCTTTAAAGCCTTAAAATCTCTTTTTCGGCTCTGTTGCTGGAATTGATTTATGCTCAAATTATTTTGAAGTCCTCTTTCATAAAAATTTAATATTTAATCTAATTTTCAGGAGTTTTTAATATATTTTTTTGGACATTATCCTGATTGATTTTATAGACGCTATTTTGGTTGATATTTTAAAAGTAGCTAATATATTATTTGCCTAAAGAAGTTAGAACTGGAGAGTCAGAAGGAGAGGACTTTGGCCATATTACCTCTTTAGATAGTTTAGATGTTTCAGCTTTTATTGAACCCTCTCATGATGATATTTTAACATATACATAGTAACATAGTAAATGACGGCAGATAAAGACCAGTATGGTCCATCTAGTCTGCCCAGTAAGATGGCAAGAGTAGGTGCACCTGCCGCTCCGTGCAGGTCACCCATTCCCATGGCTTTGTTTAGGGGTGAACCCATTGCTCCGTGTAGGACACCCATATTTATTGAGAAATTAGATAGCTACGTTTATTTTGATTTTAATCTGTTGCTGTAAAGGGATCCACTGTGTCTGTTCAATGCCATTTTGAATTCTGTCACTGTATTTGCCCCCACCACTTCCATCGGGAGAGCATTCCAAGCATCCACCAGTGAAAAAGTATTTCCTGACATTGTCTTTCAATTTACCCCCTTGCAGCTTCATGTTATGCCCTCTAGTTTTACAGCTTCCCCATCTTTGGAAGAGGTTTGTTTCTTCATTAATTCTCCTCTCTTCCAGTGTGTACATATTTAGGTCTTCAAATCTCTTCTCATAAGGCTTCTGACACAGGCGCCAAATCTTTTGGTCGCCTTCCTCTGAGCAGTTTCCAGTCTTTTTACATCCTTCGTGAGATACTGTCTCCAAAACTGAACACAGTATTCCAAGCGAGGCCTCACCAGTGACTTATACAGTGGTATTAGTACCTCTTCCTTTCTGCTGATAATTCCTCTTTGTATGCAGCCCAACATCCTCCTGGCTTTTCCCACTGCCTTGTCGCACTGTTTTGTCACCTTGAGATCCTCAGAAATAATCACACCAAGATCCTTCTCCTGGTCCATGCACATCAACCTCTCGCCCCCCCTCACTCAGCCAATTTTCATTCTAAGACCCCCTCCCCATCAGCTGTTTCCAGTCATAGCTCCCCCCCACTCAGCCAATTTCCAGTCCAAGCTCCCCCCACTCAGCCCATTTCTAGTCCAAGCTCCACCCCCTAACTCAGCCCATTTCCAGTCCAAGCCCCCCTCCCCATCATCTATTTCCAGTCCTAACTTCCCCCTCCATCAGCCCATTTCCAGTGCAAGCCCCCCTACTCAGCCCATTTTCAGTTCAAGTACTCCCTCACTCAGCACATTTCCAGTCCTAGCTCCCCCCCTCACTCAGCCAATTTCCAGTCCAAGCCCCCCTTCCCATCAGCTATTGTATTTATTGTATTGTATTTCCTGTTTTTTCTGTAAACACAAAGTACCGTTGAATTGTGTAACTCCATGTTTATTGTAAACCGCGCTGATGCTGAATAGTGCGGTATATAAGAGACTATAAATAAATAAAATAAATTTCCAATGCCAGCTCCCCCCCCCCCCCACTCAGCCTATTTCCAGTCCAAGCCCCCCTCCCCTTCAGCTATTTCCAGTCTTAGTCACCTCCCCCCTCCTGCCAAAGAGCCCTCTGGCTGTCTGAAAGGCTTTAGAGGGAGCCGGAGAGGCCCCAGCTCACCTCTGACAGCTGCCAAAGTGAAGAGCGCCTTTTTTCTTCACTTCGGCAGCTGTAGTGTAGTTTAGGACACTGGCATGCTGAGGTCAAAGGGGACTTCCTGTTTCCCAGCACTCAGCATGCCGGCATCCTAAACACACATCCTGCACAGCACACACCACCAAAAGCCCTCAATTATCCAGTCCATATGCAGATGTGAATAGCAGTCTATTGAAGTGTCTGTGTATGTTTTCCCACTGTCCCAGCAGGGGCACTCCTGACCTGCAGGCTGCTGCATCATGTGAGTTCTCCTCCTTCCGTCTTTCCTGTTTGACTGTCTTTCTTTCAGTATAGTTGCCCTTGTTTCTGCCCTTCCTATTTCCTAACATTCGCTTATGGAACGTGTGTTCGCCACACGCTAGCAATGCGGGTGCAACTACTGCCTGGTCAGAGGCAGGCATTAGTTGCACCTGCGCTAGCAGCATGTTTGTGTAGCTAATGCATTACTAGCATACCTGCCCCACCTACGCACCATATCTTCATCTTCTCTCCACCTTAATCCTACCTATTCATGAGCTACTCTGGTAGTGTGACTTTTTTAGCGTGATTGCTACCGTGCATCCAAAATATGTTAGCCCCATTCAATAACCCACCTTACTGGCTACGGTGCTTTAGTAAATATGCCTGTAAATGTGTGTGCCTGATTTTAGAATCATGTTGAACGTCTGAAATCACCAGAGAACCGTCCAGGGCTTTACCTGCTCCCAAGCACAAATAGGCACCAAAAAAGTGCTCATTTCAGCGATCTTTCGAACTGTTTTTCAGGCCCTAATAATGCCTCACCTTGACTACGCCAATGTGATATTACATGGCCTACCAAAGAGTACGACCAACCCCTTACAACTTGCAATGAATTCAGCTGCAAGAATCCTTCATGGAGCCTCCAGAAGATCCCACATTACTCCAATACTAAAACAGTTGCATTGGCTGCCCATACAAGCCAGGATCTCTTTCAAGATTCTAACTATGACCCATAAAGCCATCAAGAAATATCCGGCTACTGCCATCACCGACCTAGTATCAATCACACCTCCTAACCGGGTAAGGAGATTGAATGCTTCAAATACCCTCATTCTACCTAAGGCAAGCACTAAGTGCTCCCAAGTTACCAGATCTAGAGCCTTTGCCTTCTTTGCACCATCCTGCTGGAACGCTCTACCGGCGACTATCAGAACCATCAGTGATCTTTCCCAATTCAAGAAGGCACTGAAACATCACCTTTTTCTCCTTCACTATGATGTCTCAGTCTCCCTCTCACACCCACCTACTCTCACACCTCAATGCAGCACCTCAAGCTCATGCATCTCACACTCTTGACTGAATACTCGCATCTCACATTTAACCTCCTCCCACCATGAGAAGCTCGTGCAGTTCACATAACCCTTATATAGCTGCATAAAGTGGCTTGTATATAGTTATTATGTTTTTCCCTGTTAAGAAACTTGTTTAATGTATACCCAAGTTACTATACCTGTTTATTGTAAGCACAAATCACCAAACTGATATGTGTAGTTTAATGTTCATTGTAAACCGCACTGATTTCAAATAGCGCGGTATAAAAGAGACTTTAAATAAATAAATAAATCTAATATACAGTATGTAAATGGAGCTCACTCTGAGGAGATGGATGTTACCAGTGGTATGCAGCACGGATCTGTCCTCTTTATGGATGATACCAAAATCTGCAATAGAGTAGACACCCAGGAAGGAGCAGATAACATGAAGAGGGATCTAACTAAGCTTGAAGAATAGTCGAGAATTTGGCAGCTGAAATTTAGTGCTAAAAAAGGCAGGGTCAGGCATTTGGGTACAGCGTAGGGGGTGAAGTGCTTCGGTCCATAGAAGAAGAGCAGGACCTGGGCATGATTGTTTGTTTCTGATGATCTTAAGGTGGCTAAACAGGTAGAAAAGGCGACAGCAAAAGCCGGAAGGGTGCTTGGGTGAATAGGGAGAGGAATGGCCAGGTAAGTGACCTGGATTGACCACTATTGGAAACAGGATACTGAGCTTGATGGACCTTGGTCTGGCCCAGAAGGGCATTTCTTATGTTAAGAAAGAGGTGATAGTGCCTCTGTACAAGTCCATGGTGAGACCCCTTTTGGAATATTGTATGCAGTTCTGGAAAACACACCTTCAAAAGGATATCAACAGGATGAGGTCGGTGCAGAGTGTGGCTACCAAAATGGTCAGTGGATTTCATCATAAGGCATATGGGGACAGACTTAAAGATCTCAATCTGTATACTTTAGAGGAAAGGCAGGAGAGGGGAGATATGCTAGAGATGTTTAAATACCTTGTGGCATAAATGCACAGGAGGAGAGCCTCTTTTAATTGGAAGAGAGCTCTGCAATGAGAGGTAATAGGATGAAGGTGAAAGGGGATAGGCTCAGGAGTAATATGGGGAAATATTTCTTTATGGAAGGAGTTGTAGATGCATGGAACAGTCTTCCAGGGGAGGTTGTAGACACAAGGACTGTATCTGAATTCAAGAAAGCATGGGACAAATACAGATCTCTAAAGGAAAAAAAAGGACAGTAGTGGTTGATAGGGAAAGGCAGCCTGGATAAGCCATATGGTCTATCTTCCGTCATGTTTCTATGTGTCAATAGAAAAGAAGAAACCCTCTTATTCAACCAATACTTTACGCTCTTCAAAAAAAAAATGCATATAAAGAGACCTTTTTCCTGAGTGCCACGCTGCTGCACCCAGAAGGAAATTGCAGGAAGGGTCTTGTATGTGGTATTAGATACATGCGCACTCTGAAATACCATCACGGGCACTTGTACGCTGCCCAGACTGCTCTCGCCATATCGGACATGTGCAAATTTCTAAAATCAAGCAACAACTTGCACATGGTCAGCCCATTATTAGCACGTCCCTGTTTCTTTATGTTTTGACTGAGATGTTTATCTTTAAGGGTGGAGACAGGTCAATTTTTAAAGGCACTTACACATGCCCACCTTCACTGCTGCCCTTCCCATGGAATTTTGGATATTTTGACTTGGAAATCCCAGATTTCACCTACACATTATTTCTAAAATGTGTCTTTAAGTATTTTCCCATACACACAAAACAAGAGTAAACGTTTAGTGCATCTGACCCATAAATGTCACACCACAGCAAACTTATTCATCACATATTCATAGTTAAAGTCACTATGGCAGGACTTCATTTAGAGGCATATTTAGATAAGATGTGGAGCTCAAATTTGACATGTACTTATTTATTTATTTAAAGGTATAACCAAGGCGGGTAACAAAAAACATACCCAATTCATCATGACGTACCAATAAACTCATTCAAAGTAAATCAAATAAAGATAAATATAAAATAAAGTAAATCAATTGAATCTAAACAAAATAAAAACTAACTACGAAGACTACCATTTGAGAGCACAAACTGGAACATTAATACACCATAACCATGACTGCCCCAAGGACTTCACTTGCCTATCAAAAAAATCCAGAAAGGGTCTGCTAGAACAAATAAGATTTCAACTTTTGCTTCAGCATATAACTCATTAGGGGGAGAATTCCAAATGGATGGAGCACTCATAGAGGACATTCTCTTACATAATGACTGGAAATTAATCTTTTTAAAGGAAATAACAGCTATTAATTGCTCATCTTGGGACCATAAGACACAAGGGCAATAGAATCTAAGCAAAGTTGATAAATTAGCAGGGGCCACATTATGCAAACATTTGAAAGTAATCATAATCACTTTATACAAAACTCAGAATCTGATAGAAAACCAATGCAAAACAAATAACTGTTGCATAATATCATCAGAACATTTACATCCAATTAAAAGACGAGCAGTGGCATTTTGAATTGATTATAAAGGAGACATAATAACTTTTGAAAGTCCTAGGAAAAAACTATTACAATAGTCCAATGGAGAAAGGAATAAAATCCGTAACACAGAACGCAAATTACTGCTAGATAGATATAGGGGCATGTTTACTAAACATTCCTAACGTGCGGGGCCGTGCTAGTGTGCCTGTGCCATATAAGGAGTGGGCGGTTCAGGCAGAAAATAGAAAAATAACGATAGTAAGCAACCGGACGTGTGTGCGTCGCGCTAATGTGCGGGGGTCGACATTAGCGCGTGGAAAGGCAAAGTGGCACGCTGCTGAGTATACAAAACAACAGAACCGTGGTACAACGGTGAAGACACTGACCAACGGTGCAGGGGCCATGGGTTCAATCCCCCAGTGTGCGCAACGACAAAGGTCAGCTGAGGCAGTAACTGTAATGATTAACATTGTTTTAGGAGGCAAATTAATTTGGAACGGCATAAGGCGGCGCACAGTTATTTTTGGGCGGCAGAAGGCGGCGCACAGTGCTTTTTGGGCGGCATAAGGCGGCGCACAGTTATTTTTGGGCAGCAGAAGGCGGCGCACTGGTCCCCTTGGGCGGCAGAAGGCGGCGCGCTGATAGGCACAAGGCGGCGCGCTGATGCACAAGCACAGGAACAGAGCCACAGCACAATGGTTAAAACACTGACCAATGGTGCAGGGATCAGGGGTTCAACTCCTCACAATGCCCAGTGAAAAATGCCTGCTGAGGCAGTATGTATTATGTTGTGGAGTGCTGTAGGAGGCTGTATAATGTTATTTTGTTATCACTACTAGCAAACGCACTCTCCCAGCATGTTAACATACGGCGGCCCATAAGGCACATGTTACAGTGCACTGTTCGCCAAGGCACCCTTGAATGACCCCTATAGGGCAGCATGTATGTTGCGACACAGGATAATGTATAGTGCACCCTATAGGGATGGCAACCATAAGGTGGCCTACAGGGCGCCCTATGAAGCACCCTCAGAGGCACCTAATGGGTATAGTAAGCTGAGGGTGGTCTTGCCGGCATAGACATATGTACAGTAAATAAAAATAAATCTGTGGACAGCCCTACCAAAGGGCCCCACTGTGGGTTGGAACCCATGACCTCTGGCTGCACAGGCAGTGATGTAACCATTGCGCTACAGCTCCATAGCTGTAAGCAGGCCCCTGGCTGGCTGCAGATAGCCTACACGTCACCTCACAGACAGTCTGCTGGTGTCAACAGGATAGGGTTAGGCCACCCGTACCCATGATGCACTGCACATGCAAATTAGCTGTCCGCAGATGGACACAAGATGGGGAATGCACCCCCACAGCACCTCGGCCCTGTTGGGGGAAGTGACCGGGTGCACCCACACAGCACCTTGTCCTAGTAGGGGGCACTGACCGGGTGTTTTACTGGCACAGAGTAGCCACACAACGTTACATCGTGCGGGTACTGTGCTCACCCTGAGTGTGCAATGAGGTGGCCAGGACCAGGTCAACAACACCTGCCATGGCTGATGGAGGCCAAGCGGGCGTTCCAAAGCAGTGTTAATGTGTAAGATAGCTAGTTTCTGCACAAACACCATGGATATCCCTGTCTGCTGCCATCCGGCACCCCCCCCCCCCCCCCGGCAAACATGGTCCCCATCAAGGGATCCACACTCTACCTCCCTGCAAAGGTGGCAGTAGAGGGCAACATCAACCCCAGTCCTGCTGAGGAACACCACCCCCCCCCCAGCAGGCAGCTCCATACACAGCCATAACACAATAGCAGACAGACATAAGCCCAGGGTATGGTAAGCTGCACTCCACCACCAGATATTCCCCTGCAGCAAGCCAACAGCCACTGCACCCTGCAAGCCATTATAGCAAGACATTTACCAGCTACAAACAGTCTGCTGGTTAGTCCATAGTGCATGTTCCCAATGGAGATGCATGCACCCAGAACTGGGCTGTCTGCATACACAGCAAGCAGATAGATCAGTGACTGGGCCCCAAAGAGAAACCCACATCTATCACATGAGAGAACTACTATACAGCACTATGGGGGGCCTAGCCATGCTGTGGTCACTGCACAGTCAGGGTGAGCGTGATCCCCCAGAAGGACATGCTTTGGCCACCCTGTCTGTGTAGGTGGTGGCCGGACACTACAATATCCCAGCCAATGTCCCTGCCAGGGCCCTATGCCCAGTGTAGATGCATCCTGGCCACGCCACCCTGCCCTGGCTATACCCATGGTACCTTGCACCTCATTATGCACATTGACTGGCCAATACTGGCAACAGTGCTGGCAGTGCGGGCTGTTGAAGGGGCTTGCAGCCAACACCCACTGTATAGACAGACACACACTTCCACACCTCTGCCATCATGGTGCTACGATTGAGGGGGTAAGTAGCCTTGCCCACCAAACCGGTCCTGAGCACAGCAAGGCATGGATATGGTACGCATTACAGCTGGTGGTCACTCCCCAGGGTGGTAAGCACCGTCAGAGGCCAGGCCTGGAGCATGCCCCGCAAACACCTCACAGATTGTTTGGATGGGGTCAACTAGCAGTATGTACGTAACGTATGGATAACTGCCTGCCTGTGCTCCTAGCAAACGTCTCCGAGCTGTGTACCGTATACCTCAGGTGTAGGGTGACATTGGTAAGTTATGCAAGTGCTCGTTTTGGGTGCTGCATGCACGGTCCAATGTTCTGCCTTTCCAGGAGACATTGGCCAATGGGGCCTGTGGGTGTGGGTGTGTCTGCCCTTGATGGCTGCTGCTTTACGGCACAGATTCCCAACTCCAGTCCAGGTTTGCATCACACTGTTCGGGTGTTCCTGCTATCCCTCATGAATATGCATGGGCTACATCTACATGCCATGGGGGTGGTGCATAGATATACAGCACAGGCATTTGTATGAGTGTCAGCATGGAACCTGACTGGTGTGTGGCCCACCAGGACTGCATTTGGGTGATTCTGCTCTAGGTACTGCCCCTGTTCATGGTGTCTGTGCTCAGTGGGGTAAAAGATAGATGTCTTACCATTGCATATGTCCCCCGCCATGAAAGGTGTGTCCTTACTATCACTGTTTAGTTGTGGGAAACATACGTGGGCAGGATTGGCAGTAGCCCCAGCTGGGCTTTGAACCTGTGACCTTCTGTTCTTGTATGCACTGTCTGTGTGCACTGCACCACTGTGTAGCCACAGATTGGTTGGATTCCCTGGACTGTCCATGACTGTGGATCCGGCAGGACCTGTCTGTTGCAGTGGACTGTGCCAGCCTGCACATGGCTAGGCCTCTGTCTTCTGTGGTTAGCAGCCACTGCCCCCTGCACCACATGTACTTGTCCGCCAACATGCTGGCATGAACTTCTCTCAGAAAAAGCAGTTGACCTGATTGCAATGTGGCAGTATGGGACTGCATTTGGGGGACTTGGCTGTAGGTAATGCCCATTGTTGTGGTGTGTGTGCGGTGTTGGGTAAAATATGGGTGTTTTCCCCATGCATACAGGGGTGTCTGCGCTATCTTTATTTAGTGGTGGGTAAAATATAGGGACTGGGCTGGCAGGTGCCCCAGCTTGGTTTTGAACCTCTGCCCTCTGGTCCTAGAGGTAATGACTCTGTCCGCTGTACCACACTTTGGCCACAGAGACAGTGCAGCCCCTGGAGGCAGTAAGCCTGGCAGGATGGAGTCACAAACCCTGCTCTACGCAATTCTACTGTGGGCATATGCACCCTGTCTGGTGACAAACGTGCACATAAACCCCGGAAATGACCACGGGAAATGTGGGACAAAATATCACCACGCTGGGCAACAGTGATATTAATGGGCAACCATAGCAAACACTCCCAGGAAAGCTCCAAAACGTGGAAATGTTTTTTGGAAGAGTCTCCTCTCAGTAGAACCTTCCAAACTTCATTTCTTTTTTCTGGAGCTTTGCTGGGTGTGATTTCTGTATTTGCCCATCACTATATCTGTTCCCCAGCTGAATTACTATTTTTAATAGTTCTGTTGTGGTCATTTTCTATTTTTATTTTCACTTTTGTGCTGTGCACATATATCACACTGCTCACGTTTTGCTGGTTTCCCCGGTTTTCCTGTACATTGCTGACGGAAATGGTTTCTCTTCCCTTTTTTACATGCAAATTCGGGCCCGATACTGTGCGGGGAGCCTCTCCCCTCCCACTCTCCACCCATTGACCCCGTCCCTCCGCCCCTCCGGAGCCTTCCTCCGCCCTCCTTTCGCCGTTCCACGCCTCTATCGGACATTTGCGGGCCCGCACTTGTACGGGGCCCGTTAGTGAGCCGCGTACCTGTGCGGGGGTGACACGCACGTGTGCGGGGCGTTTAAACGCGTTTCTGCGCGTTTCAGTGCCGCGTTGCCGTGCGCTATTTTGCGGCGCGCTATTTTGCGGATTTTAGTAAACATGCCCCATAGTTTTAGTCTTCTGAGAAGATGCAGTTTATAATAAGCAGCTTTAACCAATCTTTGTATATGGTCATGCAGATTTAATTGTGTATCCAACCATACCTCAAGATCTCTCATGATATAACTAAGCATGAAAAAGAATCCATCGAAGTCAAACTAGAAGGATTTGGAAAATCCCAAGATAAATACAAGGTTTCATCTTCTTCATGTTCAATTTCGGCCTATTCTGAAACATCCATGACTCAACTGAGTTAAGCTAGCCAAATTCCATATACAGTCAAACCTCGGTTTTCATGATTAATCCGTTCGAAAAAGTCTGACTAAAACCGAAACGTATGAAAACTGAAGCAATATTTCCCATAAGAAATAATGTAAATCCAATTAATCCGTTCCAGACAACCAAAAATATTCACAAAAAATACATTTTATAGAGAATAACTATATTTTTACATACAGAAAACAATGAGAAATAAATATAAATGACTAATGAAATGGATAAATGAACATTTAACATCACTGAAAGCAAGCTAAGTACAGTACTGTACAGTACAGTATGTTAACATCTGGCCTTAGCCACCCCTGACAAGCTGCTGTGCCCAGCTCTCTTCGGAATCACATTGAATTCAGTCCATTAAAATACCTTTACATTATCTGCTCAATGCTTCAGAATGGCAGAAAATCTTAATGATATAGCTTCAGACGTACCCTGCAAGAGAAAGAACTGCCTCCCACATTCATGCAACATCTCCTGCTTACGTTGACAGCTTTTCTTCCCTGCTACCGGGACAAAATCTCAGTCAAAAGACGTTGAAAACCGAAGCAATGCATGAAAACCGGGACAAAATCTCAGTCAGAAAAGACGTTGAAAACCGAAGCGTATGAAAACCGGGGCAAATGAAAACCGAGGTTTGACTGTACTTTAAGGACTCATCTAACGAGGTAGAAATAGGGACAACAAACTGCACTTCATCAGCATACACGCAAAATTTAAAATCCAAACTCTTTAAAAATTTTTGAATTGGGGCAATATAAAGATTAAACAGTATAGCCAATAGCGCAGAACCCTGCAGCACCCCTGCCTCATATCGAGGTCACTACGTTTATAATTGCGTCGGTGTTTCTAAAGGTGGAGCCATGTCTGTAATACAAAAAAGGAGGTGCATGGATGCATGGGGATGAATATCCATGTATAGCGAAGGGCAGGGCCAGCCCAAACACTAGGCAACTAGTGGCAGCATTTGAGTGAGGGGGTGACAAAGAGCAGGGCATTCAGATAATAGATTCTGACAGCTGGGTGGGAGGGGGAAATAAGGCTTAAGGTTTGCCTTGAACCAACTCTGGGGCCATCCCTGGCAAGAGGAACTATTTCACAATGTACTTGTGTAAGTGTGGGCACTTGCAGCTGCAGCTGAGCCATTTTGCAAACCTAGATTTGCAGAAGCTCTTAACTATAGGGGACTCTTTATCTCAACCTCATTTCAATTTGGAGGGAGAAATGCTCTCTTGATGTCAACTTGGGAAGGACTTTAAAGCTGTATTGCTGCATGGTATTGTGATTATAAAAACAGGCCATATACAATATAACAGCAAAAATAAATAGAAGGTAATAAATCTGCCTGTTGGCACGATGCTGATAAAGATCATGGACAGAGTTAAAAAATGAAATTAGCAAGAACAATACTGATTATAATAGTAAAACTGAAAGCATTAGTAAAAACATACATGATTGTGCAACCATGTTTATAAAAGAGGAGAGTATATCAAAAAGGTAAGCAATCATTGATAAATAATGTGAAAAAAGGAAATGGTCAAAAAGAAAATAAAAAAGACATGAAAAGAAAAGAAATATAAATATAAATGGGGGGATATTCAATGGCGGCAGCTAGCACTTGTAAAGCAGCTAGTCATTACCGCTAATATCTAACCCAAATAATAACATGCTTTAATGAAGCCTCACAATGCCCATGGTCATACAACCTCAAAATAAACTTCAACAAAACTGAAGTTCTCTTTATCACCAAAAACAAACAATTCAAACCCCCACCTAAAATTCAAGTAAAAAACGCTATCCTTGAAGTAAAAAACAAAGTAAAGTATCTAGGCATCACATTAGACCAAAACCTAAACCTAACATCCCACATTAACAACACAACCCAAGCCATCTACAAAAAAATAAGAATATTGCACCATCTAAGGCCTTTACTAGAACTATATGACTTCTGCTCGATCTTAAAAGCCATGATCTATCCTCATATCAACTTTTACAATAGTAAATTATAGGGCAGCGGTTCTCAACCTGTGGGTCGCGACCCCAACGGGGGTCGCCACAGGATTTAGCGGGGGTCGCTTAGCCTCCACCAAGTTTAAAAAAAAAAATTAAGATGTGCACAAGTTGCTGCCGCTGCCGAGTCCGCTTCTCGGCAGCAGCAAACTCCGGCAAACTCACCGCCTTCTTCTGCAGCCGCGGCTCCCTGCCTTTTAGGGAACCGCGGCTGTACTTGTAAAATCGTTGCGGAGCCCTTCCTGTCTCGACGGGCTCCGTGCAGCATTGTCCCGCCTCCAAAGGAAGTGGTAAACAACTTCCTTTGGAGGCGGGACAATGCTGCATGGAGCCCATCGAGACAGGAAGGGCTCCGCAATGATTTTACAGGTACAGCCGCGGTTCCCTAAGAGGCAGAGAGCCGCGGCTGCATTAGAAGGGAGGCAGACAACCTGCAACACGGCTGACATCGACAGAGGGGTGCTGACATGGAGGGAGGGGGGCTGACATGGACAGATGGAAGGATGGGGCTGACATGGAGGGAGGGATGGATGGAGGGAGGGGGCTGACATGGACAGATGGAAGGATGGGGGCTGACATGGAGGGAGGGGGCTGATATGGATGGATGGATGGATGGATGGAGGGGGCTGACATGGACAGATGGAAGGATGGGGCTGACATGGAGGGAGGGAGGGAGGGAGGGAGGGGGGCTGACATGGACAGATGGAAGGATGGGGGCTGACATGGAGGGAGGGGGCTGACATGGAGGGAGGGGGCTGATATGGATGGATGGATGGAGGGGGCTGACATGGACAGATGGAAGGATGGGGCTGACATGGAGGGAGGGAGGGAGGGAGGGGGGCTGACATGGACAGATGGAAGGATGGGGCTGACATGGAGGGAGGGAGGGAGGGGGCTGACATGGAGGGAGGGAGGGAGGAGGGAGGGAGGGAGGGAGGGGAGGGAGGGGGCTGCTATGGATGGATGGAGGGAGGGGGCTGACATGGACAGATGGAAGGATGGGGGCTGACAGGGAGGGAGGAGGGAGCTGACAGGGAGGGAGGGAGGGAGGGATGGGGGCTGACATGGAGGGGTGGATGGAGGGAGGGAGGGAGGGGGCTGACAGGGAGGGAGGGAGGGATGGGGCTGATATGGATGGATGGATGGAGGGAGGGAGGGGGGCTGACATGGACGGATGGAAGGATGGGGGCTGACATGGAGGGATGGATGGAGGGAGGGGGCTGACATGGACGGATGGAAGGATGGGGGCTTACAGGGAGGGAGGGAGGGAGGGAGGGGGCTGACAGGGAGGGAGGGAGGGAGGGATGGGGGCTGATATGGATGGATGGAGGGAGGGAGGGAGGGGCCTGACAGGGAGGGAGGGAGGGAGGGAGGGATGGGGGCTGATATGGATGGATGGATGGAGGGAGGGAGGGAGGGGGCTGACAGGGAGGGAGGGAGGGAGGGATGGGGGCTGATATGGATGGATGGAGGGAGGGAGGGAGGGAGGGGGGCTGACATGGACGGATCGAAGGATGGGGGCTGACATGGAGGGATGGATGGAGGGAGGGGGCTGACATGGACGGATGGAAGGATGGGGGCTGACAGGGAGGGAGGGAGGGAGGGATGGGGGCTGATATGGATGGAGGGAGGGAGGGGGCCTGACAGGAGGGAGGGAGGGAGGGGCCTGACAGGGAGGGAGGGAGGGAGGGAGGGATGGGGGCTGATATGGATGGATGGAGGGAGGGAGGAGGGAGGGAGGGAGGGGGCTGACAGGGAGGGAGGGAGGGAGGGATGGGGGCTGTTTTGGATGGATGGAGGGAGGGAGGGGGGCTGACATGGACGGATGGAAGGATGGGGGCTGACATGGAGGGATGGATGGAGGGAGGGGGGCTGACAGGGAGGGATGGACGGAGGGATGGGGGGCTGATATGGATGGATGGAGGGAGGGAGGGGCCTGACAGGGAGGGAGGGATGGGGGCTGATATGGATGGATGGATGGTGGGAGGGAGGGAGGGGGGCTGACATTGACGGATGGAAGGATTTATTTTTATTTATTTATTTAGACAGTTTTTGTATACCACCTTATCCTTCAATCAAAGCGGTCACAACACAATTGGGGGATACATTTAACACGCGGGGATATGAGACACATACACTAATACTTGGGAGGGAGGGAGGGAGGGAAGGATGGGGGCTGACATGGAGGGATGGATGGAGGGAGGGGGGCTGACATGGACGGATGGAAGGATGGGGGCTGACATGGATGGAGGGAGGGGGAGGGAGGGGGCTGATATGGATGGATGGAGGGAGGGGGGCTGACATGGAGGGAGTAGGCTGGCATGGACAAAGGGGAGAGACATGGGGACATACTGGACAGACGGGATAAATGCTGGACAGAGGCGAGAGACAGTGCGGGTTAGGATTATAATGGGCTGATGGGGGTGCTAGCACTGGTAATGGGCAGATGGGGGGGCTACGAATGGTAATGGGTTGATTAGGGAAGGCTAGGACTGGGAATGGACTTATCAAGGGGGGGTAGGACTGGTAATGGACTGATGGGGGTCTAGCATTGGAAATGAGCTGATCAGTGAGGTTAGGACTGGAAATGGGCTGATTAGGGGAGCCTAGCACTGGTAATGGGGTTGAGGGGGGGACTAGCACTGGAAATGAGCTGATGGGGGGTAGGACTGGTATTGGGCTGATTAGGGGGGGGTAGGACTGGTAATGGGGTTGAGGGGGATTAGCACTAGAAGTGAGCTGATTAGGGGGCTTTGACTGGGAATGGGCTGATTGTGGGGAGGGGAGGATAGAGAGCTGCTGAACCTTGAAGACAAATTGGGGCTAAGGCTACAAGTGGGCTGATACAAGGGGATGGGAGCATGGAACTGAAAGGGAGTGGATCTGAGAGGGGCTGCCATGGTATTTGTACTAGAAGGGACTGATCAGTGGGGAAGGAGGGGGACTGGAAGGGAATGGACACCAGTGGCAGTCATGGGAATGCAAGTTGACATTGGAAGGTACTGGGAGTGAGGACTGGAAAGGGGCTGATACTGGGGAGGGTTACTGGGGACTGGAAATAGGCTGATGGAAAGAAGTGAAGAAAACAAAAGAGATAAGAACTGGCAGATGGACCATAGACCACAGAAAGAGAGCTAAGAGAAGACAGGAAAGCAGAAGCCTCAGATCGGGACCAGCATGATCAGAGAATAAATTGGTCAGACAACAAAGGTAGAAAAAATAATTTTATTTCATATTAATGATTTGACTACAAAATCATCATAATTTTGAAATCAAATATTGTTACTTGTTGTTTTGATTATTTAAATAAGTATTTTATAAATAAAAACATATTGCAAAGGCCTATAATATATTAATAATTCAACAAATGATTACAGCGACAATGCATTAACGGTAAAGGAAGAGAGACGCATTTGATTTTATCATTGGGGGTCACCACAAGTTGACCAACGGTAAAAGGGGTCACGGTACAAAAAAGGTTGAGAACCACTGTTATAGGGACTCCCTAAGCATGCACTGATGCCTCTTCAGATGGCACAACTTGGGAAGGCTTCCCATACACAGAAGAATCCAGTACAAAAACCTGATCACCACCTTCAAACTAATCCATGACATAGCAGCTTCCCACCTTGGATCTCTAATTAGCAAGACCCCAAATAACAGACAAAGAAGAAGAAACACTCAAAACTCCCTGACCATCCCAACTGAATTCAGTTGGGACCAATCAACCAACAAGCAATAGAGCCTTTTCTTACTATGCTCCCACACTATGGAATACCCTCCCCTCCAGAATAAGAAACATAAATGACCTATCCACATTCAGGAAAAAAATAGGCACTATTCTTTTCAGAGCATTATGGAAATATACAAACAAAAACATAAATAAAAATGTTCAACACTCACCCAACACACATACTTACCTGATTCTACCCATGTAATTATCTCTAACATAATGATATAAAGTACCTCATAATCTCTCTGCAGATATGTCCACTAAATCCTCATTGTAAATATGTTTGCGAGTGTTAATAATTTACTACAAATTACCCTATATGAAATATGATTCATTATTTCAGTTGTGTTTAATGATCTCTGTAAAAGTTATGGTTCCCTGTAACCACTTTGATTATTGATAAGGCGGTATAAAAAACAACTAGCCAAATAAATAAATAACCCGGATATTCAATGCCAGGGCCATATCCGGTCGCTGGTGTTGAATATCCGAGTCACGCAGAATCAAGAAGCTAACTGGGTAGTGGCAATATCGAGCCACTGCTCAGTTAGCTTCCATGGGTAAAGTAAGGTCAGCATTTGTCACACCTTAATTTACCCGCATGTCACTAGCTGGGCAGAAGCTCAATATCACCGCTGCCTGGTTAGCCTTGGGTGCCGTCTCCACTGCAACCTGGGATGCCCCAATGCTAACCGTTTAGCATCGAGGTGTATCACGGCAGCACCTGCGGATATTCCATGGAACTAACTGCTCTGCAAACTGTGTAAATGCCTTTATTTATTTATTTATTTTTATTTATTTAGCTGTATTTATATACCGCTTTTCACCAGGTCAAAGCGGTGTAACATAGAGGGTGGGGGAATTAAATACAAGGGTGGGGCCATCACCGAGGAGGCAACATTGATGATTTTGCTATGGGACATACTTAGGACATGGGACAAACGTTGGTCAGACAAAGACATGGGACAGATTGGACATGGACGGGTTGAGGTGGTTTTGAGTTAGAGGTTCATTGTGTTGAGATCAGGGGTTCGCGGGTTTTTTGGTGGGGTCTGAATTGAGGTATTCCTGGAAAAGGATGGTTTTGAGCTGTTTTCTGAAGGATAGTAGGTCGGCATTGTTTCTAAGGTAGCTCGGTTAGAGAGTTCCATAAGGTTGGAGCATAGAGTTCAAAGGCTCGATTGCAGGTCCGTTGCGAGCATTTGGTTCTTTTGTGAGAGACAGTGAGGGAAACGCTTGAGGCTTGTCTAGTAGATCTGCCGTGAGCTGGATGAGCCAGTAGGGCGCGAAGCTGTGTGTCCTGTGTTTGATGGATAGCTTTGTGGGTGAGTAGGATGGCTTTGTATTTTGTCCATGCTTCGAGGGGGAGAATGTGTAGTTCTCTCAGAATTGGGGTGATATGGTCGATTTTCTTTGCGCTCTGGATGATTCTCGCCGTGGTGTTCAATGCAGTTCGGAGGGGGTTGGTCTGTGTAACTGGAAGGCCATGGTAGATTATATTGCAGTAGTCGAGATGTGGGAGTGTCATGGCTTGCATCACTGTTCGGAAGTCTTGATGTTCCAGGAGGGGTCTGAGCCGTTGCACTGCTCTTGCCTTATGAAATATAGTTCCGGAGGTTTTGGTGATCTGTTGCTTTAAGGTGAGGGCTTGGTCAATGATAATGCCCAGGTATCTTATCTGTGGTTGTATTTTGATGCTTGTAGATCCAATATTGAGGTGTGTGGGTGGTGTGAAGTCTGGGTCCTTTGTCACTATGAGGGCTTCAGTTTTCTTCATGTTGACGGATAGGTTGTTTGTTTGTAACCAGTCAGATACTGCGGTGAAGCATGCTGATAGGTGGAGGTTTGTTGGGTTCGTGGTGGTAATGGGGGCGTAGAGCATGATATCGTCAGCATAGATGTGGAAGCTGACATTGTGGGTGCGTATGACTGTGCAGAGTGGTTGGAGGTAAATATTGAAGAGCATAGCAGTGTGGATCCTTGGGGTACTCCCTGGTGTTGCTGGAATGGGGGGGAGGTTAAGGCTCTGGTGCGGATTAGTTGTTGTCTGTTAGGTAGGATTGAAACCACTTCAGCACGGTGTCTTTGATCCCAATAGTTTGTAGTCTTTGTATGAGGATGTTGTGTGAGATGGTGTCGAAGGCTGCAGATATATCGAGGAAGATCATGGCGTATCCAGAGTGTCTTCCTTGAGTTCCTGTGAGGAGGGTGTTCATCAGCGTGGTCATGAGGGTCTCGACTCCATGTAGCGGGCGGAATCCGTGTTGTTGAGGGTCCAGTATGTTGTTAACGTCCAGGTGTTCCTGAAGCTGCTGCTGGACGATTTTCTCGATTATTTTGGCTGTGAAAGGTAGACTTGCTATGGGTCTGTAGGATGCAGGGTCTAGTGTCCCCTCCCCCCCTTCCTGTATAGTAGACAGTGTGTAAGAATGTAAAAAGCCAAATGTCAAGAGAGAAACCGCAGAGCATAAAAAGAAAATCAGATCTCTAATGGCTTCTTGATGGAAGCCATTAAGCTCAACTATGTTAAAAATAACACATCGTAGTGGTGATATACTTTTGTTTTGCTTGTAGGGTGCAGATCTGTCATCTGCAGATTCTCGGGCCCTGTATGGAATCAGGTATGGTATCCACAATGTCCATTATGTGGGACAGGTATATGAACCCCCCTCACCCTGAGATGCCTGTTCACCCAGGCTGCAGGGAACACAGAGTTGGGGGAGGGAATCTTTTCTCACTTACTTTTCTCATATGACTTGGCCAATACTATAGCCATTGTAATGTGTGTCCCCCATTTGGGGGGAAAGGGCAGTACTAGAGCTAGGCAATCTGTGGGCCAGCCACAATCAGTACAAAATAGTCCACCCATACAGGGCACCTATGCTCCCCACCATTGGGAAGAGCTCTGGAGGAGCACTGCATGGAGGTGGCCAAACCCAAGCAACCCCCAAGCTGAGCACCCCAGCTCTGAGGGAACCAAAGGCCCAAGCAACAGGCATGGATAAGGCAGAAAATGGGTGGAGCATGAGTACAACTACCACCTGCCTCTGACCAAGCAGTAGTTGCACCCACCTTGCTAGCACATGTCCAACGCACGATTCATACACGACTGTTAGGAAATATGACACATTAAAAAAAAGGCAAATAGGCAATGTTAGAAGAATAACTAGGGACCTGCTTAGACCACCTATTCAGAGGGACTGCATGGTGCAACTGCCATGAGAGTAGACCACCACAGCCTGACAGCCACAAAACCAGGGTCTACAGGTAAGGATTGACCCTGCTGGGACAGTGGGCAAACATCCACAAAAACATCTATTGCCGTCTTATTTATTTATTTAGCCATATAATGACCCATCAACCAGTGACCAAAAATAAATATCCTCCAATAAGGTCCCGATTAAAGACAGCTATCAATTTTTTGGCGGAGCTTCAAAACAAAAGAAGGTAGAAACCAACAACCACCTCCTCTTTGTAGCCGCTCCTTTTTAATTACATTTTAAAGTGAAAAAAACATTTCAACCACTTATCTTGAGCTTTTCTTCTCCAAATTGTGCTAATCACTGCCCAGTAGACAACAATGTGCCACATTTCGGGCCTCTACTCTCGACCCTGCATCAGGTTATGTGGAAGATTAAGTCCTGCAGTATCGTGAGCACAGGCTGAGAAACCAAAACGCTGCCAATCCAACATGCTTAAAAATGGCATCTGACATCATCATCGGTCAAGGAACTTAGACCGGCTAATCAATGCATCACTTTCACATGTCAACCAATAAGAAGGGAAGATCCCCTATTGAAAAGGGGGTCTCCAGATCTTATATATTAAAGGAGACCGATGGTAAAACATGTCACTTGCCAATACACACCAGTCTCTATAAAACTTAAAAGCACTTTAAAGCAAACTTGTCCATTCCAATGCTACATTTAAGTCATGAGGAGCAACCGTTCTTAGTCGGAAAATCCATTGCTGTTCCCTCTTCTGTAGCTGTAACATGATTTCTGCTTCGTGGATCTTGGGGAACAAGATCCAGGACTCACCATCGTAATTGCTCAAAACTATGGCCCAACTGAGACAATGCTCCACCATCAGAGCCAACAGAGTCCTTGTATGCAAACAGGACACAGGTTCTGCAAGACGAGTTTTAACAGGTCATGTTGTACGTCCCACATAATAAAGAGAACAGAGACAAATATTTAAATAGACCACATAAGAAGATTGACATGTGATATGCCATCTTGACACCATCACGCTGGATGTCCGAGAATCATACCAGGTAGTGCCAATAATGGAAATTGTTGGTTTTGTGCTCAAGGCCCAGATCAGGCAGCATAGACTCACCATGCCTTCCACTGATGCTGCTGGGGAGCTGGCTGATCCAGGGGTGGCTGTCAGTGCTTATTCCACCTCCATGGTGGAATAATCTGACCGTCCCCCCAGTGTCCCCAGGACGTAGAGGGCCATGACTGGAATCAGCCCTGTATGTCCGGGTGCCGGTCCCACCCATGCTCCTCCCACTCTCTGCCCCCATCCCCCACAGAACGCACAGCGGCTCTATGTTTGCAGGGGGAATGGGAGGCGGAATGTGACGAAGGCAGATAGCGGGGCATTCTAAATCATCCTAGTGACTATTTCCAGGAAAACCACTCATGATACCTCCTTACCCTCCCCATCTTAGACCACTGAATGTGACGGGACAACTTGCCACCAGAGAGGGCGACCAAGGCGAGCAGATCAGACTCCACATTAGCATCACTTGTGGCTATGGCTAGCTCACCAACTTACAGTTTTGCCTAAGAATGCCAACAAAAAGTCTATTTATGATTTAGAATATAGGGCTGCCCAAAATGCAGATACTGCAGCTACAGAAAGATTCCTTCTATCTGTGCCCTTCTCTTCTACTGCCAACTCCAGACTTTGATCCTTTCACCTTGCTGCTCCTTATGCCTGGAACAAACTACCTGAGTCTGTGCATCAGGCTTCATCTCTGGCTCTTTTCAAATCCAGGCTGAAAACTCACCTCTTCAAGGTTACTTATGGATCCTGATCCACTCAGTCTCCTATGTGTTTCCTTACCATTCCCCTAGATGTAGCCTTGTCCTCAGTTGTTGTATTGTCTGTCTTAACTAGATTGTAAGCTCTGATGAGCAGGAACCATCTTTTACATGTGTCTGTACAGCGCTGCATATGCTTTGTAGTGCTACACAAATGATAAATAGTAGTAGTAGTAGTGAGATCTGCCACAGATGGGTCAGTCTCTCATGGTCATAACTGCAGGGCATCCAGTGGAAACATAAGTGCCACGGCCAAGACGCTTCCACAGATCAATTGCAGCAATGGTGAGGGAAACAGAAAGCAGAAGGCCAGGGCATCAATCTTCCCTACCCACATTTAATTCCTCCACCTGTCTTCCACCTATGATCATACTTGGAATACTGACAGCAAATCAGCCTATTGCGAGAGAATAGCCTAGAACAAATGCATCTCTTGGTCACTTCTTTAATGGTAGGCTGTGCAATACCAGCTGCAGAAAGGTAGCATGAACCATCTCCCAACCCAACTGGCTAGTGAGCCTAATAGAACCCTCAAGTACACGGACATCATATTACTTGCAGAATATGTGCATTCAAGTGGCCAAAAAATTAAGGCAGAGTCCAAAATATCCAATATAATTTGATTGGTTGCTGTGTACACCACCTTGATTAAAGGAGAAGGTGGGATATAAATACTTTTAAATAAATAAATAAAAATATCAGAATTTTATTAGAAAAGTATGTGTTATTGTCACTTTCATGGTCAAAAGCTTTAAGAACCAAAGATATATATGTCATTTTCAAAGTTTTATTCAGGAAACAATATATGTGTCAATATTTGATAGGGTGTCCATGATTTTTCAGCACAGCCTGGATTCTTGTAGGCATACTGGTAACTAGCGTTTTACACTATGCCGGAGTGATTTCGTTGACCCATACATGCTTGAGTATGTCCTTTAAATTTTCTTCTGAAGTTGGATGGTGTGCTGCCACCTTTTTCTTCATAAGATTCCAACAGTTTTCAATTACATTGAGATCCGGAGAGTTTGATGGCCAACTTGGTAGCAGTTCAATCTTGTTGTCCACAAACTATTTTTTGACTGTTTTTGCAGTGTGGCACGGTGCCGAGTCCTGCTGAAATATAGTTGTGCCAGAAACATTCACGTGTATTTGAACTTTACTATTCAGCACGGATATGTATTTTGCAGCATTTATTTATTTTATTTATTTATTTAACAACTTTTATATACCGCGCTCTTTATTATCAGTGCGGTTTACAATTAACAATTCATCGCTCAATTCAGTCAAAACTGTCTTTACTCTTTCACCTTTCTCAAAAATGTGCAGGCCACATTGTCCATTCGCCGAGATACCACCCCATACCATGACCAATGGTGGGTGTTTAACAGTCTTGATCGTGTACTTCGGATTTAGTCTCTCACCTGCTGGTCGACGGATGTAGTTGTAACCACTCCCACATACTTGTTGAAATGTACTTTCATCTGTGAACATTACCCTCTCCCACCATTCAGCAGATTTGTCTTTCATCTTGCTACAAAACTGTATGCGGGCAGCAATTTTGTTTCCTGGTCATCATAGGCTTCTTGGCAGGTCTTCTGGCCACGAATTTGAATTCATCCACAAGCTGTCGTCGGACAGATCTGGCACTTATCTTTATTCCTCGATCATTAGCTAACTGAGCCACACGTTGAGATGAAGTATGTGGACTAGATGTAATAATGCTTTTGAGGAATCGGTCATCTCATCCAGTAGTTATCCACTTGCGCCCACATTTCGAACAACGTGTACGGCCACCTGATTTCAGGTGGGAGGAGTGGCCTAGTGGTTAGGACAAGGTACTTCAGGCCGGAGGGCCGGGGGTTCAAGTCCCACCTGGGGACAGCAATCTCAGGCCGGAGGGACTGGGATTTCTAGTCCTATAGGCACTCCTTGTGGTCTTGGGCAAGCCACTTAACCCTCCATTGCCCATGTTCCCTGTAAGTATTAGCATATGTGTGTCATATCCCCTCGTGTTAAATGTATCTCCCAATTGACCGCTTTGACCCGGTGAAAAGCGGGATATAAATACAGCTAAATAAATAAATTCTGAACTTCACACCTTGATATATGCAAATGTTTTGCAATAGCACATTGCGAATATCCTTCAGTATGGAGTGTGACAACTTGTCCTTTTACAAAGTCATTAATATTTCACTTTCTACTCATCTTGATTGTATATTTTACATGTAACTTTCAATCTTTTCCTAGTTGTAAAAATTCAAAACTTCATCCAAGAAACCTACTACAGAGTGTAAGTAAACTAAAATGGACGCCAGACGCATGGTGTGACTAATCGCCATGCTGATTAAATAAGTAAGCACGTGTGACATCTCCACAGTACATTATTTAACAATAAATTGTAGAAAAAGATACATGCCTTAATTTTTTAGCCACTACTGTAGAGATACCTTTTTCTTGCTGAAGGTTAAATATTTTTTTACAAGACACTTTTAGCTAATCTATTACCAATGACATCACCACTGAGCAATCGCAACCAACAGTCCCTAAAATGTGAAATTATTATTTTTTTTTATTTTTTTTTGCTATTTGATTCTCTACTTCTTTCCAACCTTAAATAAGTAAAAACAAAGCAAAAATGTTCCCCACTTCCCCTACTCTCAAATTCTTTATTTTGCTCACTAAAATACTCTAATAACTGCATGGATGTAGAGACAAACTAGGCAAAATGGGAGGAAAGAAGCAGCAAAGAAGAATATAATCTAAAATGATGTTTGCCTAAAGAAAGAAACGCTTAAATGAAAAATAACCATCACACCAATCTTTCCAAAAGAAAGCAAAATTCGAAGCACTTGACCATCTTTTCTACTAACGATGAACATTGTTCATGGCAGGAAAGATGCCTGCTGTGATACCGATTTAAGGCTGCTAACTATGAATTTTCTGGATCTTCACTGTGCATTAGCATTAAATCAAGCAATTGTTAGAAACTGTTCAGATCACCACCTCTGTGAAGGTTAAATAGCAGTGCACATTCTCTGTGATTTGAAGCATTCCCGTCTTCCTCGCTATGCCTCTGAATTTCCGAGATGAGAAGGACAGTAATATAACATATTAATACATTCTTTTTGCACCTTCCGAAGGTGGTAATGAGAAGCCTGCATGTGGCAAACTGCATAATTTAATTACTTTGTTTGATTTGATGAGTTCCAAAGAAAATAAAGCATTACGCTTTGCGGCAGTGAAAGAAAGTAGATGGCAAGTCAAGACAGCATGATCTCGAAGAAGGAAGCAGAGAAGGGTCTCTGAGTTAAAGAGCTGGGAGGGGGATCTTCCGAGCAAACTGGTACAGAGATTTTCAGCTCCAAGGGTTATGCTACAAATGAAACAATAAGTTCTGAGACACATTTTAATATTATTGTCTCTCAGCAATCAATATGTACTTTGCTGATTGCATTCCAAGAGAACGCAATAAATTCCCACCGCTGAAAGGAGCACCCTTGTATCAGACCAGGAAGAAAATTAAGCTATAGTTCTCTCTCTTTATAGTTTAATCACAGACAGCGAAATGAGTCAAATGGTCTTGCCTACCAAAATGCATTAGTGTGCTTCTTTATCTTCACTTTTTAAGGGAGCTGGTCTATTTATGTCTGCTTTCATCTTTTAGGTAATTACATTTTTGACCCTTATGTCATATTGTTTTATTCTCCAGCAGTCAAAATCTGCCACTCCTGCATGTTTAACTTCATACTCTGAGTCTTCTATCTTTAAAGGTGTTAAAAAAAAATCCTTATTCTATAGGGTTCAAACATAACAGCACTGAGGGCTTGTTTAATGTAGATTGAAATGACCTTTTCCTTAATGAAGTGGAACTAACTGTGAAAAAGAAGTATGTATTGGAGTTGGGCGACCCATGCTAGGGTCAAGCAACAAGTCTGGCTCTGACATAGTTTAAGGTCTTCACAGAGGATAACCCAAGCAAGATCCATGGCCAGGCCTGGATTTAAACAAAATCAACATAGGCAACTGCCAAGGGCTGAAAGAGAAACCTGCTCCATATACTTTAAGGCCATGTGCATGTAGTGCTTCAGAGGGGTGCAGCTGTGGCATAATAGTCTTCTGTTCCTCTTCTGACTTTCCAAACTTTGGGATCTCTGACATCCCCTCCCCCCTCCCCCCATAGTATCTGCTGACTGGTCTTGCCTATGGGTGCTAAAATCTTAAATCCGTCCCTATAGAAGGCAGAGGAATTGTTCAGGGATGCAGTAAATAAAACTGCTTTGACCCAGTTCCAGGACAATGGATAAAGGAGGCACGATTTCTTCTAAACAGGAAAAAAAAGAACAGTCAATAATGTTGGCTAGTATGAGCTCTGTCACCTGCGAAATCTGGTAGTCATGTAAAGTTACATTTTAGAAAGGCCAGGTAGGTGAAATTTAGATCAACCAAGTCAAAATACCTGAAATTCCATGGGATGGACAACAGAGAATATGGACACATGTAAGTGCCTTGTAAAACCAGTCTTTCCCCACCCTGGAAGATAAAGATGTCTGCAGCATAAAGGTGAAAACAAGGACATGCAAAGTAATGGGTCAGCATTTGCAGGTTTTCCCCTGGCTTTGGAAACTTGAATGTGTTGGATATGGGCACCATTGTTCCGGAAACATAAGCGTGCATGTGGCCTTCTATCCTCCTCCCCCCCCCCCCTTCACACCCCCATAGACATCCCAGCATGCCATTTTGCAACTGGGGACATGCAGCAGTGAGGGAGCCAGGAGAAATGGCTTTTTTATTTACAGAGGGGTACATTGCCTTGTTAAAGTATTCATCCCCTCGGTTTTTGCCCTGTTTTTGTCGCATTACAACCTAGAATGAAAATGGAGGTTCATTTGGATATTAGGTAATGGACTAACAATATAGTCCAAATTGGTGAAGTGGAATGACAAAAAAATACCTTGTATATATAAAAAAAAACAAGTAAAAACTGAAAAGTTGTGAGTGTATATGTATTCATCCCTTTGGTTATGAAATCCCTAAATAAGATCTGGCCCAACCAATTAACCTCAGAAGTCACATAATTGGTTGATTAGGGTCCACCTGTGTGCAATCAGTGCCACATGATCTGTCACATGATGCCTATTAAAATATACCTGCTCTGAAAGGCCCCTGACTCTGCAACACTACTAAGCAAGCAACATGAAGACAAAGAAACACCCAAAACAGGTCAGAGACAAAGTTGTGGAGTTGGGTTATAAAAGAATATCCCAAATTCTGAATATCCCACAGAGCACCATTAAATCCATTCTAACAAAATGGAAAGAATATGGCACCATTACAAGCCTGACAAGAGAAGGCCGCCCACCAAAACTCACAGACCAGGCAAGGAGGGCATTAATCAGAGATACCACAAAGATACCAAGGATAACACTGAAGGAGCTGCAAAGATCCACAGCAGAGATGGGAGTATCTATCCATAGGACCCCTTTAAGCCATATACTCCAAAGAGTGGGGCTTAATGGAAGAGTGACCAGAAAAAAGCCATTGCTTAAAGAAAGAAATAAGAAAACATGTTTAGATTTTGCACAACAGCATGTGGTGGATCCCCCCAAACACATGTAAGAAAGTTCTCTGGTCAGATGAGACGAAAATTGAATTTTTGGCCATCATGGGAAATGCTATGTGTGGCGCAAACCCAACACTTCCCATCACCCCGAGAACACCATTCCCAGAGTGAAACATGGTGGTGGCAGCATCATGCTGTGGGGATGTTTTTCATCTGCAGGGACCGGAAAACTGGTCAGGATTGAAGGAACGATGGATGGCACTAAATACAGGGCAATTCTTGAGGAAAACCTGTTTCAGTCTGCCAGAGGTTTGAGACTGGGACTAAGATTCATCTTCCAGCAGGACAATGACCCTAAACATACTGCTAAAGCTTCACTGGAGTGGTTTAAGGGAAACATTTTAATGTCTTGGAATGGCCTAGTCAAAGCCCAAACCTCAATCCAATTGAGAATCTGTGGCATGACTTGAAGATTGCTGTATACCCACGCAACCCATCTAACTTGAAGGAGTTGGAGCAGTTTTGCCTTGAGGAATGGGTGTAAATCCCAGTGGCTAGATGTGCTAAGCTAATGGAGACATACCCCCAGAGATTTGCAGCTGTAATTGCAGCAAAAGGTGACTCTATAAAGTATTGATTTTGGGGAGGAAATACATATGCACATTGCACACTCCTGATTTCTGGGGGGGAGGGGTCTCTTAATTATTGTGTCACAATAAAGGATATTTTGCACCTTCAAAGTGGTAGGCATGTTGTGTAAATCACATGGTGCTAACCCCCAAATCTCCATTTTAATTCCAGGTTGTAATGCGACAAAGCAGACCAGACACCGAGGGGATGAATACTTTCACAAGGAGTGGCGCTGCATTTTCAGCAGCGGCAACAGCCAGCACATTTAAAGCAGCTGGCCATTGCCGCTTTAATTTAAACCCAGATATTCAATGCCAGGGCCATATCCAACCACCAGCACTGAATATCCCGGTTGCCTGGTTAGTTGATTAGCTCACCAGTCAGCGGCAATATTCAACCGCTGGCAAGATAGCTAAACCAGCTAGTCAGGACAGCCATTCAGCTGTCTTAACTTTAGTCAGTTAGGGTTAACCGACCAGTGGCTCAATATCGTCGCTGACTGGCTAACTCCCAGTCCTGCCCCTGTAAAGGGCCAATACTAAATGGTTAGCATCAGGGCGTTCAAACCTGGGCTCAAAGTAGACTGACCATGGCCGTTCCTGGTTTCGCCGTGCAAACGGCTGCTTCAGAGCTGTATGTTAGACAAAAGACAAAACATTTAAACTCCAATATTACACTGTTGTTGTTGTTAAGTGCCGTCGAGTCGGAGTTGACTCATGGTGACACTCTGGATAGCTATCTTAAATTGTGTTCGGTCTTGAGTCAGGGGGCTCATTGTTGACAGACTGGTACCCGTAGCTGCTGTTATTGTATCAATCCATCTCATTGCTGGCCTTCCTCTTTTGCGCTGACCTTCTATCTTGCCAAGTATGATGTCTTTCTCTAATGATCTGTCTCTTCGCATGATGTGTCCAAAGTATGAAAGTCAAAGTCTTGTCATCTGAGCTTCTAAAGAAAGCTTAGGTTTGATCTCCTCTAGTACCGACTGGTTTGTTCTTCGGGCAGTCCATGGTATACACAGTATTCGCCGCCAGCACCATAATTCAAAAGCATCAATTTTCTTCCTGTCTATCTTTTTCACTGTCCAGCTTTCACCTCCATATGATGTTATTGAAAATACCATGGCTTGAACAAGTCGAATCCTTGTATGGAGAGAGACATCTCTGCTCTTGAGAATCTTATCTAGGTCTTTCATAGCCATTCTGCCAAGAGCAATGCGCCATCTGATTTCTTGACTGCTTGTTGCTTCTTTATTGATAGTTGATCCAAGTAGGTTAAAGTTGTTCACGATTTCAAATTCTTCTCCTTCAGCAATGAACCTGTTGATTATGCCACTTGTCATGATCTTTGTCTTCTTTACATTAAGGTGCAGGCCCATTTTGAGACTATGATTGTGAGAAGCAAATATTTCAGATCATCTTCATTTTCAGCCAGTAATGTGGTATCATCAGCATAGCGAAGGTTTTTGATGAGTCTTCCACCAATCTTCACACCTCTGTTGTCTTCATACAATCCTGCTTCTCTGATGATTTGTTCTGCATATAAATTATACAGTTAGGGGGAAAGTATGCAGCCTTGTCTTACACCTTTGCTTATTTTGAACCATTCTGTTTCTCCTTGTTCCGTTCGAACTGCTGCTTCTTGATCAATGTACAGATTGTGCAAGAGAACGATCAGGTGTTCTGGTATACCCGTGCTTCTTAATGTGGCCCAGAATTTCTCATGGTTTACACAGTCAATAGCCTTGCTATAGTCGATAAAGCACAAATAGAAATCCTTTTGGTATTCTTTAGTCTTTTCAAGGATCCATCTCACATCCGCAATGATGTCTCTCGTTCCTCGCCCTTTCCTGAACCCTGCTTGCACTTCAGGTAGTTCTTGTTCCAGGTAGTCTCTGCTGAATAATCTTCAGTAGAATCTTGCTGGCATGTGGGATCAGAGTGATTGTGCGATAATTTCCACAGTCCGTTGGATCACCTTTCTTTAGTATTGGTATAAACACAGATCTTTTCCAGTCAGTTGGCCATGATGTTGTCTTCCATATTTCTTGGCAGAGCCTTGTAAGTACGGTAACAGCTGCATCAGATTGCTGCAATACTTCTATGGGAATGCTATTAATGCCTGGTGCTTTGTTCTTTGATAAGGCTTTCAATGCTGCTTTAACTTCTTCTTTCATCACCAATGGTTCCCGATCATAAGGTACTGGTTGAAACAGCTGTTGGTCCACTTGATCTTTATCATATAAAAACTCTGTATATTCCTTCCTCCTTTTCTTATTCTTCTCAGCATCATTCAACATAGAACCTTGAGCATCTTGTAACATTCCAATTCAAGGCTGGAACTTTTTCTTTAACTCTCATAGCTTTAGGTAAGCCGATCTTGTTCTTCCTCTAATAGTTTCTGCTTCTATTTCCTTGCATGCGTCGTTGTAGTACTTTTCCTTTTCCTGTCTTGCTGCACGTTGGAAATCTCTGTTGAATTCTGTTATTGTCTTTCTTTCTCCTCTGGCTTTAGCTTCTCTGCTTTTCTGGGAAATTTTCAGAGTTTCTTCCGTCATCCATTTTGGCCGTTTTTTCCTTTTCACCTTTTGTAAAGACTTCTCGCTTTCTTCCAACACAACCTTCTTGATGTCATTCCATAACTCTTCTGGAGCTCTGTCATTTGTATCTAAAGCAGCAAATCGATTTTGCAGGCAGTCTTTAAATTCCAGTGGTATATTCTCAAGGTCATATTTTACTGCATTCATGAGTGGTTTGCTCTTTTTCAACTTTAGCTTGAGTTTGCATACTAGTAGTTGATGATCTGTACCACAGTCAGCTCCAGGTTTTGTCTTTGTTGATGTTATAGAACATTTCCATCGATGACTTCCACAGATGTAGTCAATTTGATTTTTATACAATCCATTGGGTGAAGTCCATGTGTACAGTCGCCGCTTGTGTTGATGGAAGAAGGTGTTTGAGATAAATAGATCGTTGATCTTGCAGAATTCTATCAGTCTTTCTCCAGCTTCATTTCTGTTGCCAAGTCCATATTTTCCAACTACTTTGCCTTCTTCTTTGTTGCCAACTTTTGCGTTCCAGTTACCCATGACTATCAGGATATCCAGTTTGCATGTTCTGTCAATTTCAGCTTGTACTTGTTCATAGAATTCTTCAATTTCATTCTCTTCTGCAGCTGTTGTTGGGGCATATACTTGAATTATAGTTCTGTTGATAGGCATTCCTCGTAGACGAATAGAGATTAAGCGTTCGCTGACTGCATTGTATTTCATTACAGTTCTTGCAAGTTTCTTCTTTATTATAAATGCAACACCATTTCTTCTTTGTCTTTCATTTCCAGCATAGTAGACGATGTGATCATCTGATGCAAAGTGCCCGATGCCAGTCCATTTCAGTTCGCTGACACCCAACAGTTCAAGTTGTACACGTTCCATTTCATTCTTGACCACCTCCAACTTCCCTTGGTTCATGTTTCATACGTTCCATGTTCCAATGCATAAGACATCTATATTACACTATAATCCTTAAAAAAACCCTTTTAATACTATAAAACTCACCCTCAGACGCCAGCCAATATCTTCAGAATAGCGCCATCATAGGAAGCCATCCCTCAAAAGCCTTCTTTAAAACCAGCCCTCGTTTCAAAACTACCCAATAGAACACATCCATTCTCAAACTACCAATCCAATTCCTCCATCAGAAATGCCATCCACTGCAGAAACCTTTCATTCACAAAAACATTCATTCATCAAAAACCCCTACATCAACAAATCTATAAGAGAAAAAAAATATAAATAGAATGTAAATGTGCTAGGAAAAATGCTAAAGTGTCAAAAACACTTCAGAATACAAAGTTACAAACTCTCCAAGAGTATTCAAAATTTTTACTAAAGCAATTCAAAAACAAATCACTGGTAAAACCATTGCCTTTCAGCTGGTCCATTGAGACTCCAGGATCTCTAGTGTGCCATCTGTAAATCAAAGTCTGTTCCCTTTGTAACAACTGAAGAGAAAGATTCCCACCACCCACCATTATTATGCAGTCCAACACACAGCAATGAAGGTCACTTAAAACATGGCTCACAGACTGCCAGTGTTCCACAAAGGGGCAGTTAACACCCCCCCCCCCATCATAAGACAGAGAGATGTGCAATTACCCTGGTCTTAAATTTATGTTTATTCTGCCCTATATGCAATTTATCACACGGGCAGACAATACAATAGACCACAGTCTCACTATCATATGTAGTACAAAATCGCAACTAATGGGGGGGGGTAAACTAGAATGTTCAAAAATATTAACCTCCATAGTGTATTTACAGATCACACAATGACCACATTTTGTGTGCCCCCCCCCCCCCCCGATTCTGTGCTGGGAGCATACGAGTTCAAACTAGCCAGTCTTTCAAATTACAGCCCCTACTAAATGCAAAACACAAGCCCTGAGTGAATGCAGAATGAATACATAACAAATTCCAATATTTTTAAATAATGTGTTTAATGCGAAACACTTCCGAGGAATACAGAGGGACACAAAACTGACCATCAAAAGGTAAATCCACAGATGACAAAAATAACAATTCTCAGCATACATTTATTTATCTATTTATTTATTTAACATTTGGTTTTTTTATATACCGCTTTTCAGGTTTATCAAAGTGGTTTACAGAGAACAGAACAATGTTTATACATAGAACAATAAAACTGTAACTATTCACATTTAACAATTGATAATTCTTCACAACATTTACAGCAATTTGTAACTACTTACAATAGGCTGAGGTTTGTTTGTGAGGTATCTAGTTGAAGGGGGCAGAGACTTAAAGGAGGGGTTGTGTGATTTCTAAAGTGTCAAAGTTTTCTGCAAATAAGTGGGTTTTTAGGTACGTTCTGAAATCAGTGATGTCAGTAGTTGCTCTCGGGTGGTAAGAGTAGTTACTCACCTGTAACAGGTGTTCTCCAGGAGCAGCAGGAATCATTCCTCACATATGGGTGATGTCGGCGCCAACTGAGCCCCCGTGCGGAGCATTTCCCCAGCTTTCAAGGAAAGCCTTTGGGAATGCAGCGCGCATGCGTGGTCCCCTTCCCACCCCAGGGTGCCATCTTGCTCAGTCTGATGACATAGCTAAAAGACAGCAAAAAACAAAATGAACTATATGACTGCAACTCCAGGGGAGAAGGGAGGGTCGTGAGGACTGATTCCTGCTGCTCCTGGAGAACACCTACCCTCCAGCCCTTGTGTTTTTTATTTTCTTTGTAAGAACCACAATAACACGAAGACGACTTCCAACGTGTGAATCTCTTAGAGGAAGCTACGTCCTGGATGAAATACGAGAAAAGGAATACCAATCACAGGAGATACACATAGGGTGGGTTCTGGACTGGCCTGGAGAGAACTCAAGGAAAGACAATTAGCAGGTAAGGTCTAATTTCTCCTTCCTATTCGTCTCTCCGGGCCAGTCCAGAACAGATGGGTAGTACCAAAGCAGTACCTAACCCTGGGAGGGACCTGTGAGCCCCGCTATCACGGCCGAAGCCCCCACACATGCATCTTGTCGTGCTAGCACATCCAGCCTATAATGACGGGAAAATGCATGGAGAGAAGACCAGGACGCCGCCCGACAAATATCCACCGGCGGAACCAAGGCCGACTCCGCCCACGAGGCCGCTTGACCCTGGTAGAATGAGCACGAAGACCGAAAGGAACGGTCTTGCCTCTGGTTTCATATGCGACCCGAATCGCATGCTTCACCCAACGCGCAATGGAGGCCTTAGAGGCCGCTTGACCCTTGGTTGGACCCCCATATAGTACAAACAACCGGTCGGACTTACGAAATGATGCAGTCTCCCGAAGATATCGACGGAGCACACGACCCATATCCAACTTTCGCAGAGAGCGATCGAAAGAACCCGCCCTCGACTCCGCGAAGGTGGGCAGCGAGACCGATTGATTCAGATGAAATGCAGACACCACTTTAGGTAGAAAAGACGGAACCGGACGCAAGACCACTTTTTCCGCCGAAAACTGAAGAAACGGCGGTCGACACGAAAGCGCCTGTAAATCTGAAATGCGTCTAGCGTAACATAAGGCCACCAAAAATGCCATCTTCCAGGATAACTCTCGAATAGAACCGGAGGAACGAGGCTCAAAAGGAGACTCCGTCAAGACTCCCAACACCAGATTTAAATCCCAAGGAGGAATAACCTGCCGAAGTGCCGGCCGAAGTTGCTTGGCCGCTCTAAGGAACCACAGGACATCCGGATGCGAGGAAAGACGAGCCCCACAAACCGGCCCCCGAAACACCGTAAGAGCCGCTAGCTGCACCTTCAAAGTGCTAAGAGCGAGGCCCTTCTCCAGCCCGCACTGAAGAAACGCCAGAATATCCGGAATGGAAGATAGCCTGAGCCTCAAGGTGCGCTCTGCACACCACGCCTCAAAAACGCGCCACACTCTAATGTATGCCAACGACGTGGACCGCCTCCGTGACTGCAGCAGCGTGGCTATCACTGACGCCGAATAACCTTTGCGGCGCAAACGTGCCCTCTCAAGAGCCATGCCGTAAGCAAGAATCGATCCGCCTGAGGCATTTGGACAGGCCCCTGATGCAGTAAGTCGGCTCGAGCGGGTAACCGCCACGGCGGCTCCACGAGAAGCTGCACTAGATCGGCATACCAAGGGTGCCGGGGCCAATCCGGAGCAATAAGGATCACCAGACCCCCGTGATTGGCGGCTCTCTGAATGACTCGGCCCACCAAGGGCCACAGAGGAAACACATACAGAAGCTGCCCCAATGGCCAGGGCTGAACCAGGCCATCGAGACCCTCCAACATATGCTCCTTGCGCTTGCTGTAGAAGCGCTCCGCTTTTGCATTGCCCAGAGTCGCCATAAGGTCCATGACCGGCTGACCCCAACACAATGTGAGCTCGTGAAACACTTCCGCATTGAGCTCCCACTCTCCGGGATCTAGCACATGCCGACTGAGATAGTCTGCCTGCAAATTGTCCTTTCCTGCCACATGAGCTGACGAAAGCGCCGCGAGGTGCAATTCCGCCCAGTGAAACAACCGCTGACTCTCCTCCAGGAGAAGGACACTGCCTGTTCCGCCTTGGCGGTTTATGTAGGAGACTGTCACCAGATTGTCGGAGAATATGCGCACCGGCTTCCCCTCCAGAAGACTGGCAAACGCCACCAGCGCAAGACGGACGGTCCTCAGTTCCAGGCGATTGATGGACCACAGACTCTCTTCTGCAGACCAGGATCCCTGCGCTATCTGAGTCAAGCAATGCGCCCCACCAACCGGTCAGACTGGCATCCGTAGTTACCTAAATCCACTCCGGCAGCGCCAGGGGGACTCCCGCCTGTAGATGGTCTGGAACCAACCACCACTGAAGACTGACCCTCACGTAGAAAGATCTGCTGGACCACCAGTGGATTTAACTGCCATTTGTGAGGCTGGAGAATCCTGCTTAGTTTGTCTGCCAAGAAGTTCTCCTGACCAGGTAGATAAACTGCTTTGAGAAACATGCCATGTTTGAATTCAAAGGAGCAAAGGGCCTGCGCCTCCTGACATAGGAGTCTGGACCCTGTGCCCCCTTGCTTGTTCACATAGAACATTGCTACCGGATTGTCTGTCTGAACTAAGACAGACTGGTGAGAGAGGGCATGAGAAAATGTCTGGAGAGCCAAGCGGATTGCTCGCAGCTCCAAGAGATTGATCTGCTGTGTGGCCTCCCGAGGAGACCAGGGGCCTTGAGTGCACATTTATTTATTTATTTAGCTGTATTTATATCCCGCTTTTCACCGGGTCAAAGTGGTCAATTGGGAGATACATTTAACATGAGGGGATATGACACACATACGCTAATACTTACAGGGAACATGCCCTGGCAATGTGCACCCCAGCCCTTTAAGGAAGGATTGCACCCTTGTGTGTGCTGGGGCCTGAAAAGGTACCACCCTGAGAAGGTTTGTGAGATGTAGCCACCACTGCAAGGAGTCCAAAAGTGGTTTGGACACCTTTACTCTGTCTCGGAGGTTGCCTGTGGCCTGCGCCCACTGAGCTCTGAGGCACCACTGAGCAGCTCGCATGTGCAGATGGGCATTCGGAGCCACATGTACCGTGGACGCCATATGGCCCAGGAGTCGCAGAAAGTGCCTGGCGGAGAACTGAGAATTGCTTTAGAACTGGTTGGCCAAGTCCCTCAGTCTGTGGGCCCTGTCCTCGGGCAAGTAAGCTCTTGCCTGCAGGGTGTCTAATCTTGTCCCTATAAACTCTAGGTTTTGTGAGGGGAGCAAAGTGGACTTTGCGTAGTTTATGACTAAGCCCAGATGCTGAAGAAGAGAGACAGTGCGAAGAGTGGCTTGTCTGGCCTCCTGGAGAGATTGACCCCTGATGAGCCAGTCATCCAAGTATGGGAAGACAAAAATTCCCTGATTCCTGAGATAGGCCGCCACCACAGCCAGGCATTTGGTGAAAACCCTGGGGGCGGAAGTTAGGCCAAAGGGAAGTACTCTGTACTGGAAATGGTTTCCTCCCACCACAAATCTGAGATATTGTCTGTGGTCTGGATGGATGAGGATGTGAGTATAAGCATCCTTTAGATCTAAGGAGCATAGCCAATCTCCCTGCTGGAGGTAGGGCAGCAGTATCCCAAGGGTAAGCATCTTGAACTTTTCCCTCTCCAGAAACTTGTTTAAGTTTCGCAAGTCTAGGATAGGCCGGAGGCCTCCTGTCCTTTTTGATACCAGAAAGTACCTAGAGTAGAAGCCTTGCCCTTTCAGGTGGTGAGGCACTGGTTCCACTGCCTGTTCCTTTAGAAGACTTGCCAACTCCTGAAGGAGGAGGTTCCTGTGTAGAGGGAGACTTGGAGGCTCCCCTGGATAGTAGGAGGGGGGTAGCTGGTGGAAGTGGAGCAAGTAGCCCTTCTGAACTATGCTCAGTACCCAGTTATCCCCTGTGATAGCTGGCCACCTGCAGGCATACAGGGTCAGCCGACCTTCTGTGCTGAGTGGAGTCAGCTGTGGAGAAGAGGCTATGCTGTGGGAGTCAAAACCCCGCTCCCTGCTATGCAGGAGCTGGAGCTGGTGGCTTGGGGGTCTTCTGCCTATGGGGCCCATGCCCCTGCCCCTTGGCCTGCTGGCCCTGTTGGGGAGCTGGAGAGGCCTGGTATTGAGGGTAGGATTTGTAGGCAGCACCCTTCCTCGGAAAAAGGGCTTCTTTCCCGAGCCCTTCTTTTTCTGAGAAGGGGCAGAAGTCTTCCTGGACAGCCTTGTCCTGGTGAGAGTCTCAGTCTCGATTTCTGCAGCCTTTTCAGTCATGGGCTTACCGAAAAGGTTTTCACCTCGGCAAGGGACATCGACCAACTTGTTCTGCACCCATGGCTCCAGGTCTGATGACTTTAGCCAGGCCTGATGGCGTACACCGATGCCGGCCGTGGCTACCCGGGCCGAAGCCTCAAAGCCATCATAGGCTGCTCGAGAGATAAACTTCGAGCACTCTCAAATCCCTGTTGACAAATCCTTGAACCTCTGCAAAGGTTCCTCGGAGAGGCCAGCTGAGAACCCAGCAATCTCCTCTTGTAGGTACATGCCCATGTACAGCTGGTAGGTCTGGACACGGCAAGATAGCATAGAGCCCTGGAAGCATTTTCTACCAAGGGCATCCAGGTTCCGGGCCTCCCAGCTGGGGGGCACCGAGGAGTGCATCTTCTGACTCTTCAGACGGTGCATGGCCAATTCCATAACCATGGAGTGGTGTGGTAGCTGTGCTTTTTGTAACCCAGGGCTCTTACGGACTCGATAGATGGAATTGACCCATTTTGCTAAGAACCGGCATCGAGGCCTGTGCCTCCCACATACGGAAGAGCAGCCGTTCCAGCATCGGAGGAACCAGTACAGTAAAGGCTTCCTTCGGAGGAAAATCATACTGGAGAGCATCGAGCTCCTCGGCTCGAGGCTCCTCCTCGGCGTCTGCAGGGAAGGCCAAGGCTTTGGCCATGTCCCTCGCGAATTCCGAGAACCGAGTATCCTCTGGGGGGGACCGCCTCCGAGGCTCGGACTCCGGTGAGTCCGAAGGGACACACTGGGTCCGGAAGGTGTCCGGGGACTCCTCGTCCTCTGTCTCCCACTCCGACTCCTCTGAGAAGGAATCGAGCGGCTCCGGCCGTGTGGGCCTCGGTGCCACCTGCCCCGACAACCTCGGCCCCGCACGGGAGGTCAAGGGGGACCTTGACTGAGGATCGACTCGAGACTTCATTGACTCGAGGATCGGTTCGATCTCCGGGGGTCGACTTAGACGTCGAGGTCCCGGTGGTCGAGGCAGATGCACCGGTCAGACCGGCGATCAGCACCCGCTGCTGTTCCATGAAGGCAGCCAAGCTGCTGTTCAAGGCCATCAACCTGAGTCCAAGCTCAGGAGACTCAGCAGCCCCCGACTAGGGCCCCGACGTCGTCGGGCCCGATGTCGGCTCCCCTGGAGGAGAGTCCATGAGGACAACTGCACTTACGTGACTCGGGGACTCTGGCTTCACATGAGGTAGCTTGGAAGGCCTCTCCGACTCCGAGAGCCCGGGGCGGCGGTCAGGGCTACGCGACCTGGCCCTCAAGGAACCAGGAGCCTCCACCGAAGCCAACCTCGCAAGCTTTTTCTTTCTTCTGTGCTCCCGTGTGGGAGACTCCCTTTCAGAGGAACCCCGACGGCGCTCAAGGTCAGACTCCCTAGATGTCGAGGCCTCTGATGAAGTCCGGGCCCGGCCGGACGCAGAGTCAGAGAAAATTCTCTCACGTTGATGCTGATGGCTCCGAAGCACCTTCGACGACATTTTGCTGCACGGGCCACAGGCCAGCAGGTCATGGTCGGGCCCGAGGCATCGGAGGTAGCAGTCATGTGTGTCAGTGAGAGACATAGGTTTCTTGCACCAATCACACTTTTTGAACCCGCTGGCAGCCATCGGGGGAAAAAGGGCCCCTGCAAGGTCAAAAGACCGGGCTGCCAGTGAAACACAAAAAGAGCATGGACGCTAGCCACAGAGGACAAAAACCAAAAATCAAAACTCCGGACTCGATACCGGTATACCGAGCCCAGACGGGAAGGGGAACCGGCATCGAACTGGATATGACAACACGAAAATCACAGAAAAAAAATCAACTTTTCCCGGGTGACACGAACACACGTCCGTCGGGCTCCACGGAAAAAGAAGACTGAGCAAGATGGCACCCTTGGGTGGGAAGGGGACCGCACATGCGCACTGCATTCCCAAAGGCTTTCCTTGACAGCTGGAGAAATGCTCCGCACGGGGGCTCTGTCAGTGCCGACGTCGCCCATATGTGAGGACTGACTTCCTGCTTGGTCCTGGAGAATGCCCTATTATATGCTCTTTTAATCACCCTACCTGGATAATGCTTCTGCGGGAAATGACATTGTATCTCTCTGGCCTGTTCATGAAACTCCACATCCATCGAGCACACCCATTTAACCCACAAAGCTGCCCCATGGGGATATTATGGGGATAAAGGATAGCAACCTTGGGCCGGAAGGACTGGGGTTTCTAGTCCCACAGGTGCTCCTTGTGGTCTTGGGCAAGCCACTTAACCCTCCATTGCCCATGTTCCCTGTAAAATAGTTATCTCCAAGTTATAATTCCCTGTTTAATGTAATTTCAGTTTGTTCAATGTAAACCGCCTTGATATCATGAAAGGCAGTATATAAGAAATGTTAGATAAATAAATAAAATAAATATTATCCCATAGATGTCATGGGTAAAAACTTGAATACTCCAACAAAATGTATAGTGTTGTATATTTAGGATACAGAAATCTGTAATATCTTTAGAATAGGCATCATTATGGAGCACTGCACAACATGTATAAGGGCAGCTGGGGACAAAATGTTGTCATCTTTGAAGACAACAATGTGGTACAGTACAGAATGGGGAGAGAGGCCATGATCCACCAGCAGTCAGGTGGGCCAAAGAGATGGGAAAAGAATGGGTAGATTTGGACCTGGTGAAATTATTTTCAGAGTTTTATGGTATGCCTGGAACTGCAGCTGAGCCTCAGTAGAGGAAGTTATACAGATATCGATGAACTGGGATTATGGTTTATTGCTACAAGGAGATGATGAACCTAAGCTAGAGAAGTCAAAATGTAAATTTGTCACTCACACATTTTTTGTTGTTGGAAACAGATGTGATAGTTAACCTCCATGGTGTTTAAATATAGGCCCTTTGAGAATCGGGCCCTATGTGTAAAGTGTGAATTAACTTTGCAAATGTGCCCTACATAGGGAAAATAGCACTAAACATGTCAACGTACACAAAATATGCTAAAGCACACAAGTGCACTTCTGCAAAGTCACTCCACAAAAATATACTTTGTGGTAGTAAATTGTTGACAAAGTCCGCTTCACATGCAGTTTAATAGATTTGGCATTAGCGAGCTTCTGCGATGTAAAATCATGTAAAACAGCGTATTAATGTACAAAAATGTGAAAACAAACTGTAATTATTTTTCCAAGAGCTGCCTAAGGAAAGCACGTGTTTTTAACCCCCACCTTCCTGAAGCCCTACCCCTTACAAAAATTAAACTGGGAGTCAGCCTGCCAGCCTGTCCCCTGTTCCCCACTTTGGCACCTGACCAAGAGGTTCAGGGGACAGAACTGTTCCTACTAGCTCTTGCCCTGGAATGCCTCTGGCTGACCTCTAACAGGAGTCTTGTAATACTACTGCCAGGGGTCAGATTGCCAAGTATAAGATAACTAAAAAACATTTAAACCAATACAGCTGCCCAGGTATGCTCTGTCTCCAGTAAACACAAATGCAGAATTGTGTTTAACAGAGAAATTAAAAACATAGGGCCTGATATTCAATTGGGATGGCTATGCGCCGTTGCCGCTGACCTCTAACACCAGATATTCAATGCCGGGGTCATATGCAGCCCCGGCATTGAACATCTGGGATCACTGCATAGCCTCCAATGCTGCAAAAGCTAACTCTAACCGGGTAGCAGTGATATTGCACCACTACCTGGTTAGCTCCCATGGGTAAAACTAGGCAGCTTTTGCTTCATCTAGTTTTACACGCAGATCGCTAACCGGGTAGCAGTGCAATATCACAGCTGCCCAATTAGCGACTGTCGCCACCCATGACATGCGCTGGAATGCCCACAAAATTCCTCAATGCTAAGCAGTTAGCAACGGGGCATATAGCAGCGTTAGTTGGGGATATTCAGCAGCACTAACCGTTTTAGTGCCGTTGAAAATCCCATTTACACGGTTTACAGGTCAGTACATCACATAAATGCCTTTAAAATATCAGGCCCATAATTCATTCAGTGCTGGGGTTTATTTCAATAAAGAGGGTATTTACAGAACTTGCTAGTTTGATCAATTTGGATAAAGTAGTGTGGTATCACCTTCTATTCTTTTTGTTTGTTTTGTTTTTATTTAGTTGTCCAGTTTGTCATTTTCCAGCAAATTATACCCTGCTGCACAACAGTTCAGAGTTCAGGAGCCAAGTTGGTCATGCTTTGTGAATTGAGATTCTTTCTGTTAACCAAAAAAGGTTGTATATAAGCTGCCGAGACCATGCAGACTGAGTGTAAAGATGGCATATTATGGAAGTGCTACAGATCAGCCTTCAAGCTTTCAATTAGATCCTGAAATTGTATTCCACTTTCAGCTATCTAGGAACCTTGGCCTGCCTTCCAGATGACAAAAGAAGTGAATGGAGAAAGCAGCTGTTCTGATTGCATGGTTTGTATTTAGCATCCATGCCTCCCCTTCTACTGTTCCTGCAAGAAATAAAAAAGAAGAAAATATTACTGAAGACTGATTTTTCAGGATGAATTCATGAATTCAGCCTTTTAAAAGGTTAGCGCTGAAATGAGGTGTGATTGGAAGGGAATGACAGGCACCCCAACGAGTGGCAGATTGACTCTGATCTTTCACAATCCACCTGAGACTTTTCACTCCTCTGCTATGGATGAAAGAGCTCATTATCTTGAAGATAATTACCCAGATGCCATACCAGTGAGGTCATGCTAAACAGGGTTGCAGAGTCCCAGCTGACACTGCCGTTAATTAGCGGTAAAAGCTGCAGGAAACTGCTCTGAACAGCAGTGTGATGAATGCCTTTCTCCCTAAATCAAAGGCTCTAACCATCTTGCTAACCTTGACTTGCCTGGTTATTGTGGGGACTGGCACTCATTGTCAGGCAGTATCATACAGAACTCTTTTGCATGTTATTTGCAATTAGCCAAGTGCTTCAGGACTCCGCCTCAGTGCTTTAGAGCTATTTTGCAAGGACTAGAAGACTGAGTTATAAGCGACTAAAAACCTAATGGCAGAAGCACAATACTGAAGGACAATGAACAAACTAGACGTGCAGCTAGCACAAAACACTTACACAACCAGCTCAGTTACACCTCCCCTCAGACCATAAGGCTTCATCATGCTGATTTTGTGCTGCTGTCTCTTCCTTAAAAATAAATCACTTTGGAGTCAATTAGAATTGGGTGACCAGACAGTTGGACCGAGGGAGAGCCCTAGATGTGGTATACCTAGATTTCAGTAAAGCCTTTGATACCATTCTGCACAGGTGACTTAAATAGAGCACCCTAGGGATGGATCCTAAAGTGACTGACTGGGTTAGAAATTGTTTGAGTGGGAGGCAACAAAGTGTACAGGTAGACGGAGCTCATTCTAAGGAGAAGGATGTTACCAGTTGTGTGCCGCAGGGATCTGTACTAGGTCCAATTCTTTTTAACATCTTTGTTTGTGATATTGAGGAAGGGCTGTCAGGTAAGATATGCCTCTTTGCAGATGATACCAAAATCTGCAATAGAGTAGACACCCAGGAAGGAGTCGATAACATGAGGAGGGATCTAGCTAAAATTGAAGAATGGTCAAGGATTTTGCAGCTGAGATTTAAAGCTAAAAATGCAGGGTCATTTGGGCTGCAAAAATCCAAGGGAATGGTACAGGGGGTGTAGGGGGTGAAGTACTTCAGTCTACGAAAGAAGAACGGGACCTGGACATGATTGTTTTTGATGATCTTAAAGTGAATAAGCAGGTAGAAAAGGCAATGGCGAAAGCCAGAAGGATGCTTGGGTGCATAGGGAGAAGAATGGCCAGCAGAAAAAAAGAAGTGATAGTGCCTCTTTATAAGTCTCTGGTGCAACCTCATTTGGAGTATTATGTGTAATTCTAGAGACCATACCTTCAAAAGGATATCAATAGGATGGAGTAGGTGCAGAGCGTGGCTACTAAAATGGTTAGTAGTCTTCGTTATAAAGAATATGGGGACAGATTTAAATATCACAATATGTATACTTTAGAGTAAAGAAGAGATAGAGGAGATATGATAGGGATGTTTAAATATCTCCAAGGCATAAAGGCACATTTAAATACCTCCATGCCAATTTCAATTGAAAGTAAACTCTACAACGAGGGGACATAAGATGAGGGTGAAAGGGGATAGACACAGGAGTAATATGCGCAAATATTCTTTACAGAAAGATGGTAGATGCGTGGAATAGTCTCCCAGTGGACGTAGTAGAGACAAGGACAGTATCTGAATTTCAGAAAGCATGGAACAAATATAGAAGGTCTCTAAAGGAGAAAAAGGAAATATAGTAGTTGATATGGAAGGGCAGACTAGACAGGCCATATGGTCTTTTTCTTCTATCATTTTTCTATGTTTCTCTTAACACCCAGTTTACCAAAGAGCATAGAATCTTTTGCAAATCCAGTGTTAAAACCAGTTTTTTATGACTCTGGTAACATCCATGTGTAAACCTGCTGGTAACACAAGGCCCTGTGTTAAAAGTGCTAATGGCAGGCCAAAAGAGGACTGTGATCCAACCCCCTCCCCCAGACTTCAACGAATACTTTCTCCATGTGAGACAACAAAGAAAGTCCAAAGCCTCCCTCCCCCAACATCCTTCTCGAGAGGTTTCATGGCCCTTTACCTCCTTCCCAACCCCCATCTATCCTTTTGCAGGTCTTTAAGTTGTAAATTGGGAGTACAAAGGATGAGTTCTCCCTGCTGTTTTGCAGATATCATGATATCAAATGGTGTTCTATAGGCACTCCTTGTGGTCTTGGGCAAGCCACTTAACCCTCCATTGCCCATGTTCCCTGTACGTATTAGCGTATGTGTGTCATATCCCCTCGTGTTAAATGTATCTCCCAATTGACCGCTTTGACCCGGTGAAAAGCGGGATATAAATACAGCTAAATAAATAAATAAAATTTCATGAACTCTTTTGCCCCATACAGTGCATAAAAAAAGTATACATATAATATGAATACAGCAAGACAAGACAAGGAGAAGGAAATAGAATCAGAAACTATTAGAGGAAGAACAAGAATGGCTTTCCTAAAGCAAATTAAAGAGAAAATTCCAGCTTCGAATTGGAATGTTACAAGATGCTCAAGGATCCATGTTGAATGATGCTGAGATCAAGAAAAGGTGGAAAGAATATACAGTCATTATACTATAAAGATCAAGTGGACCAACAGCTGTTTCAACCTGTACCTTATGATCAGGAACATTGGTGATGAAAGAAGAAGTCGAAGGAGCATTGAAAGCCTTATCAAAGAACAAAGCACTAGGCACTGATGGCATTCCTGTTGAAATATTACAGCAATCAGATGCAGCTGTTACCATACTTACATGGTTCTGTCAGGAAATTTGGAAGACAACATCATGGCCAACTGACTGGAAAAGATCTGTGTTTATACCAATACTAAAGAAAGGTGATCCAACTGACTGTAGAAATTATCGCACAATCGCTCTGATCCCATATGCCAGCAAGATTCTACTCAAGATTATTCAGCAGAGACTACAACCATACCTGGAATGAGAACTGCCTGAAGTGCAAGCAGGGTTCAGGAAAGGGAGAGGAATGAGAGACATCATCGAGGATGTGAGGTGGATTCTTGAAAAGACAAAAGAATACCAAAAGAATATTTATATGTGTTTTATCGACTACAGCAAGGCTTTTGACTGTGTAAACCATGAGGAACTCTGGGCCACATTAAGAAGCATGGGTATACCAGAACAGCTGATAGTTCTCTTGCCCAGCCTTTACATTGCTCAAGAAGCAACAGTTTGAATGGAACAAGGAGAAACAGAATGGTTTAAAATCAGCAAAGGTGTACAACAAGGCTTCATACTTCCCCCCTGCCTGTTTAATTTATATGCAGAATAAATCATCAGAGAAGTAGAACTGTATGAAAGACAACCAAGGTGTGAAGACTGGTGGAAGACTCATCAACAACCTTCGCTATGCTGAGGATAACACATGACTGTTTGAAAGTGAAGACAATCTGAAACATTTGCTTCTCTAGATCAAGGAACAGTCTTAAAATGGGCCTGCACCTTAATGTAAAGAAGACAAAAATCCTGACAACTGGCAAAATCAATAAGTTCATCGTTGATAGAGAAGAAATTGAAATATACAACTTTAACCTACTAGGATCAACAATCAATAAAGAAACGACAAGCAGTTAAGAAATCCAACGATGCATTGCTCTTGGCAAAATGGCTATGAAGGACCTAGACAAGATTCTCAAGAGCAGAGATGTCTCTCTCCAGACAAAGATTTGACATGTTCAAGCCATGGTATTTTCAATAACATATGGATGCGAAAGTTGGACAGTAAAAAAGATAAACAGGAAGAAAATCAATATCTTTGAATTATGGTGCTGGCGACAAATATTGTGTATACCATGGACTTCTTGAAGAACAAACCAATCAGTACTAGAGGAGATCAAACCTAAGCTTTCTTTAGAAGCTCAGATGAGAAGACTTCGACTTTCATACTTTAGACACATTATGCAAAGAGAAAGATTGTTAGAGAAAGACATTATGCTTGGCAAAGTAGAAGGTCAATGCAAAAAAGGTAGGCCAGCAATAAGATGGATCAATACAATAACAGCAGCTATGGATGCTACTCTATCTACAATGAGTCACCTGACTGAAGACCAAACACCATTTAGGACAACTATCCAGAGGGTTGCCATGAGTCGACACCAACTCAACAGCACTTAACAACAATAACGTACTTGTACTATTTTTCCAGTAGCAGTCAAATAACACCCCAATGACTCAAGCTTTCAAGTAATGAGCCACTTTGATCAAGGCACTGTGGACCATACACTGGCACACTAAACACGTAACTTATCTATTGGGGAAGAGATCTATCAGAGAATAATCACTACTCCAATGATCTTTTACGCATTTCCCATCAATAACACTGAACACTTAATAACCTCATATGAGTATATTAATACACAGAAAGGAATTTCTACATATTTGTCTTTTTAAAAACAATTTGTTCCTTTTTATTAAGTAAAGGTAAGGGAAAAGGCTTATGCCCATACCAGATGCATAGGGTTGCCAACTTTTTGAAAGAGAAAAATCCGGCATTGTCATTCCTGTGCTCTGCCCCACCCCTTGCCCCACTTTCCAAAATAAGTGCAGTGATGGTAGCAGTGCAAGCTTCAGCACCTGCTGGCCACATTGGGGTGGGGACAAAGGACGGGAGTACAAGAGGTTGCACTATTCAACTCCCACTGAATCGCAATCCTGTCCTCAATCTTCAAACACACACATTCTCCCCCATACTATACTGTATTAAATCCATACATATATTCTGTGATCACAGAGCCCCTCTCCCAATACCTCCTAAAAAAATGAGTGCTGAGCAGAGCCAGGACATTTTCCTCTTAGTATCATCTGAGTAACAGCAATATAAACCCTCTCAGTGCCAGGCATATTGTGAAGCAATTCAAAATGCTACCAAAATGTCGCTCAGGACCTAAAGCAAATCTACCATGCCAACATTAACTTTCAAACCTCACTCATCAAGATTTCTACTTAGGAAAAGACGGCACATTAAACATTGCAGTGAGCTCAGAGATGCCTGCAGAGTGCAGTGCCAGCACATGGAAGAAGCCCGCCACACGGCACATGGCACACATACACACACACACACACACACATATGTGCACACACACACATCTCCCGCACATGTGCCTGCTGCCACTTTAAGTCAGGCGATGATGGCCAGTTCTGTATGTGCATGTGCCTTCCTGCCTCGGGGCCCCAGAGGATACACCAGTCACTCACACAGAGATACCCAGGGTGTCCCATCCGAAGGAGTGAGATTTACCTCTCCAGTGAGTGAGACTGAAGGCCAATTCGAGGAATAATTTTGGAAAGATCTTGAACAATTTTCAGAAGACTATATTCATAAGGCACTAGCTAAACTAAAAGTAGACAAAGCAATGGGAACGGATGAGATACATCCGAGAGTATTGAAAAAAGTTGGAGAGATGCTAGCAGCTTCACTTTCCCTTTACACCAAAGCAGAAGTAAGTATGAGGTTGAGATCTACAGGCCAGTTAGTCTGACCTCAGTGGTGAGTACATTAATGGAAACGCTGCTAAAACAAAGGATAGTGAGGTTTCTGGAGTCCAATGGATTGCAGAATCTGAGGCAACATAATTTTACTAGAGGCAGGTCTTGTCACAGAAATCCAAGGAAGCAGTACAGAATAGGGGGGTGAAGTACTTCTGTCCACAAAAGAACGGGATCTGGGCATGATTGTTTCTGATTATCATAAGGTGGCTAAACAGGTAGAAAAAATGCCTGCAAAAGCCAAAAGAATGCTTGGGTGCATAGGGAGAGGAACGGCCAGGAGGAAGAAGGAGGTGATAGTGCCTCTGTAAACATCTTTGGTGAGACCTCATTTGGAGTATCATGTGAAGACTACACCTTCAAAAGGATATAAACAGGACTGAGTCGGTGCAGAGCGTGGCTACCAAAATGATCAATGGCCTTCATCATAGGGCTTATGGGGACAGTCTTATAGATCTTAATATGTGCACTTTGGAGGGCAGGTGAGAGAGAGGAGATATGCATAGGGGTCCATAGGGAGAGAGGAAATGTTTAAATACCTCCATGGCATAAATGCACAGGAGAGCCTCTTTCAATTGAAAGAAAGCTTTGCAACAAGGGGCATAGGAAGAAACTGTAATGAGATAAACTCAGGAGTAATATGCAGAAATATTTCTTTATGGAAAAAGTGGTAGAGGCATGGAATAGTCTCCCAGCGGAAGTAGTAGATAGTATCTAAATTCAAGAAAGTATGGGACAAACACAGAAGATCACTAAAGGAAAAAAAAAAAGGACTATCAATCAAAATCCGTAATCAAGAAGGAAAACAACAACAAGCCCACAAAAAAATCCTTCTCTTCAATGCAATATCTTGCTCCCACAAATCACAACGGGGGCACCTCTATGTGCAAAAAATGTGAAAAGGAGCCATGCTGGTGCCAATATCACCTTGCAATCTTGCTCCCAGTTTCAGTCATCAGTTCCTTAATACACCTATGTGTCATCACCAAACCATGTGAACATTTTTTTTAGTTTTATATTATTTGTCTTTTTCTTTTTCTTATTTTTATAATTAAAAACAGGCAACATCAACATTTTAATTGGGCCTGTCAAGGCACAATGGTGTCCCCACTCTTAAGGAGCAAGCAAACCTTTTGCTGACCACATGGGTTCATATACATACAGTTATATGAACCCATGTGGTCCATTAGATGATAGAGGGGTTAAAGGGGCAATAAGAGGCGACAAGGCGATAACGGAGAGACTGAATGAATACTTTGCTTCAGTCTTTACTGAGAAAGATGTAGGGATGTTAACCATGACTGAAGTAGTATTTAAAGGTGTGGAAGAATTGAAGGAAATATCAATACATCGGGAAGATGTATTACAACTATTAGATAAACTGAAGAGTAGCAAATCACCTGGGCCGGATGGTATACATCCAAGGGTGTTGAAAGAACTGAAATATGAGATTGAAGACCTGCTATTAGTAATCTGTGAATTTTCATTAAAATCATCTGTAATACCTGAAGATTGGAGGATCGCCAATTTAACGCCAATTTTTAAAAAGGGTTCCAGGGGTAATCCAGGAAACTACAGACCGGTGAGCCAGACGTCAGTACCAGGAAAAATGGTAGAAACCATCATAAAGTACAAAATTACTCAGCATGTAGATAGTCATGGCCTAATGGGAGACAGCCAACATGGCTTTAGACAAGGAAGATCTTGTCTTACTGATCTGTTATGTTTTTTTGAAGGTGTGAATAAACAGGTAGACAAAGGTGAGTCAGTTGATATAGTGTATCTGGACTTTCAGAAAGCCTTTGACAAGGTCCCTCATCAGAGACTTTTGGCAAAACTAAAGAGTCATGGGATAGGAGGCAGTGTACTATTGTGGATCAGGAACTGGTTAAAAGATAGAAAGCAGAGGGTAGGGCTAAATGGCCAATTTTCCCAATGGAGAAAGGTGAATAGTGGTGTACCCCAGGGATCTGTGCTGGGTCCGCTGCTTTTTGATATATTCATAAATGACCTGGAAAAGGGAATAACGAGTGAGGTTATCAAATTTGCAGGTGACACAAAACTATTTAAAGTTGTTAAAACCCAAGAGGATTGTGGAAAATTGCAAGAGGATCTTGATAAATTGGAAGACTGGGCATCAAAATGGCAGATGAAATTTAATGTGGACAAGTGCAAAGTTATGCAGCTAGGGAAGAACAACCCAAACTATGGTTACACAATGCAAGGTTCCACATTAGGAACCACCACCCAGGAAAACGATTTAGGTGTCATTGTGGATAACATGTTAAAACCCTCGGCCCAGTGTGCAGCGGCGGCCAAGAGAGCAAATAGAATGCTAGGTATGATAAGGAAAGGAATGGAAAATAAAACAAAAGATATTATAATGCCTCTATATCGTTCCATGGTGAGACCGCACCTTGAATATTGTGTGCAATTCTGGTCGCCATATCTTAAAAAGGATATAGCAATTTTAGAAAAGGTTCAGAGAAGAGCCACCAAAATGGTAAAGGGGATGGAAGGCTACTCCTATGAAGAAAGGCTAAAAAGGTTGGGGCTCTTTAACCTGGAAAAGAGACGGCTGAGGGGAGATATGATAGAAGTCTATAAATTAATGAACGGAGTGGAACGGGTAAACGTAGATCGATTGTTTACCTTATCAGAATATAGAAAGACTAGGGGACATGCAATGAAGCTACAGGGTAAACTATTTAAGACTAATAAAAGAAAATATTTTTTCACTCAACGTGTAATCAAACTCTGGAATTTGTTACCGGAGGATGTAGTAAAGGCTGTTAGTGTAGCTGGGTTTAAAAAAGGTTTGGACAAGTTCCTGGAGGAAAGGTCCATAAACCATTATTAAGAAGGGACCCAGGATATCAATGCTTGAACCAATACAAGCATTGTGGAACCTGTGTCCCTTGGGGAAACTGCTAGGTACGTATGACCTAGATTGGCCACTGTTGGAAACAGAATACTGGGCTTGATGGACCTTGGTCTGACCCAGTATGGCATATCTTATGTTCTTATGTTGTATAGTGGTGCCAGGGTATGTGTCTGGGTCTAAGTGGGGAATAATTCTTCGATTGGCTCTGAAGTATCAAAATGCTCTGTAAAAGATGGGTTTTGAGGCCTTTTCTGAAGGCTGCTAGGTCAGTGGTAGCTCTCAGTCTGTCTGGCAGGGCATTCCATAATGAAGGGGCTGAGAAGCTGAATGCTTTGTTAGTTGTTGCTTTATTGAATTTTCTAAAAGAATTGGGAATGAGTAGGGTGTTCTGGCTCCGTTGCCTCCTTGTTCTGTTCCTTGAGGGATTGCTTATTAGCCCAGATAGATGTGATGGTGCTATCTCTCTTAACAGTTTAAACATAGTCATGATTATTTTATATTTGATTCTGCTTTATATGGGTACCAGTGGAGTTTGTATAGAATTGGAGTAATGTGCTCAGATGCACTTGCTTTAGTGAGTATTCTGGCAGCAACATGTTGTGCTACCTTTAGTTGGTGTAGCGTTTGTTTTGGGAGACCTTGAAGGACAGTGTTACTGAAGTCAGTGTGAGGTAGAATTAGTGCTTGGAGGACAGATCTAAAGTCCTGTTGTGTAATAAGGATCTTAGATTTTTAAGGTATCTTAATTTATTATATATTATGTTAGTTGTGTTCCTGATGTGTGTTGTTAGACTCAATGTTCTATCAATAATGATACCAAGGTATCTGATTTCATTCTTTGTATAAATATTTGTATTTTCAATTTTTATTTCTGTCGGGGGAGTAAAGTTTTGGTTCCTTGTTACGAATAATACTTCTGGTTTTTTGAGGTTGATTTTGAGATTGTGATTATATAGCCATAGGGACATTTTGGTGAAGCAGGATTTGATGCCAGAGAAGTCAAGGGATTCTGTATCCATTGGAAGGTAAATCATTACATCGTCCGCATATATTGCATATTTTATGTTGCACTCCTGTATAATGTGGCAGATTGCCTGTAGATATATATTGAAAAGGAGCGCTGATAGGGCAGAGCCCTGTGGAATTCCTTGTTTTTGGGTGTAGGTTTTAGATGTATGGTATCCTATTTTAACTTTTGATCAGTCGATTGAAACCATGCGAGAGTAGTGCCATGTATTCCCACTGGTTTAAGTCTTTCTATGAGGATAGAGTGATTGATGGAATCAAAGGCAGCTGTAATATCTAAGAATATTAGCAGAACTGCTTGCTTTGGACTGTCAATTAATTTTAGTAGGTTATCGAAGAGTCCTGTTAGAAGTGTTTCTACACTGTGGTATGGCCTGAAGCCATATTGATAGGTGTCTAGGGGTGCATGCAATTCAATGTGGTTTTGTAGTTGTGAGTGCACAATTTTTTCAATGATTTTTGCCATAAATGGTAGGCTAGATATAAGCCTGTATGATGATGGATCAAGGTTGTCTTTTTTTTTTTTTCAGAATCGGCCTAATTGAGGTCCTTTTTAGAGTAGTGGGCATAGCTCCATTTGTAAGTGAGAGGTTTACTATATTTAGTATGTATGGGGCTAAATCTGATCAGGTGATTTTGATCCAGCTAACTGGGCACAGATCAAGGCTTGAGGTAGTAGTATTGATATTGGAAATGGTCCTATCAAGATCCTTAAGTATCACAGAATGGAGGTTTTGCCATATATGCTTTGGGTTTGATTGGGAGTAGTTGAATGGTACTGGAAGGTCTGATAATGGTGAGAGTTTTGAGATGTAATAGTTGACTAATGTTTGCGGGGTAATAGGGGTGTTGTCTGCCAGTGTTCTGTGTTGTGATCATGTTATGTTTGCCTGTGTGCCTTTTAATTACGTCGGTACTGATGTTTGACTGGCTGCAATGTGCCTTGCTGTTGCGTCCAGCATACCATGACAGTGTTTGTCCTTATTCTGACACAGGGCAGCGGACACACATAGCACATCTACTTACGTGCATCTGCGGGTGACATCACCCACCTGCTGCAGGACACAACAACACCATTCAAATATCCCTGGAAGATGGTGCCATAGGATGTTTGACCTCTGCGAGTGGGACACATGCCTATGATGAACATTACTGTTGGACTGCTACTTTCCGTATAACAGGCCTGTCCAACACACCGTTGCTACCGTGATCTGGCTGGGTGTCCTGTTGATTGCGCAAGACACACATGACCATTCGAGTACTGTGGCACATTGAGATATCACACTTGACTATGCATGCCCAATGATTCACGGACAGTCTTAACGGGACATGTGGTGTTGCAGACGCCCTTTGCACTGTGTACTGGTCCGTATGTGTGCATCACGGACTGGAATAGTCACTGTATGTTCTACATCCATCTGACATTTTGTTAGTGTGTGTTGGCCATGTGTGTAACATGCACCACAAGATATCCTCCTCTGTTGAGGTCACAGGAGCATACAGCCATGCATGTGGCACAGGGACAATATTGTATACGTATTCTTGTATATGTCAGCCTACCCTGTACTTGGACATGACACAATTGTTACCACCACACCAGTTTAATAGCCGTCAACATTTTGGATTGATGTTTGTCCTCACCAAGGGAGTTACAGTGCATGTGGGGCATCACTGTGTCATCGTTCACCCTACACGGTGCATGTGCATGTGACTGCATATGTTGGTACACAAGGGCATGTGGCAGTGTGGCTTCTGTGTGGAGTACTGGCCCATGTTTGACCTTTCTTTAACACTCCATATACAGGTCATTGTGTTTGGCTACTGTACAGCTGTACTGCTGTACATTGATTTACAAACATAGCATTGCATGTCTGCACAGTCCTCTTTGTCCCCTGACGTTCCGCCACTCACCTTCGCCTATGACATTTGCAGTGTGGCAGTGTGATTGTCCGTTTTTGTCCTTCATTTGTGCCCCATGTACCGTGATCTATGTATATGGTTCATGTATCCACACCACCCATTGCAGGGGACCTGCTGCATGGTGATATCTCTGCATGTCTGTGAGGCTCCTGTTTTGGTCTTCTCTGGGATCATGTGCCTCTTGTACCTGTTACCTTATCCTCATTTTGCATTTGGCCTTTGTTTTGGGTTCCATTGTTAACGCTTTCATTGCTATATCATGCATTCTGGGGCAGCTGTGAAATATATATATATATCTGTGTGTACACTTGCTTACATGTTGCTACTTATGCTTTTTCAGGCTTTTGCCACCTGTATTGGCAGACGGATATGTTTTTGGGGACAATTCATGACTGATGTGTGTTGATCCCTCATCATGCACTGCCTAGTGTCTACATGTGACTAGGGCATCTGGGACGTGCAGCAACAAGTGGAGGGTGGGGGGATACTGCATAGTGAACACCATGCAGCTACGGCACATTATCTCTCCTGCCCATCATCTGTAGATATGCCAGTGACTTTGGGGTGACATGTGGGTAGCTGGAATGCTCAATGTGTTTTCAGTTTGTTCACTGTAAACCAACCACCTTGATATTATGACAGGCGGTATATACGATATGTCTACTGGTGACCACAATAAAATTATGTGTTTGACCCATATTTCTCTCTGCTGCTGCTTGACCACACTGACACATGTCTTTCGTTATGTTCTGGTAATGTACATGGTCCACCTGTGCTCACATCCTTGTACAGTGGCAGCTGGCTATGTGGCAGCCGTCTGACACATCACAGGGTGCTACGTGTTTCCATACTGACATTCCCTTTGAGGGGACATATTTGGGTTGTGCTTGCTGTGGTTGTTTGGGGTAGTGGTTGCAGACATGTGTTGGTGCACCATAGGTTGCAGGTTCAAGTCCCACATGTTCCTTTGCTTTGCCCTTTTTTGGTGCTAACCTGACCAGGAGTTGCCTGACGATTGGTCACCTATCCGCACACCCTTCCATCTCTTCACCTTACACCACAGTATGTCCTCGATGCAGCCTATTCATCGCATATTAGCTGTTACATATGGCTCTTTCTTTGTACTGTCCATGTCGACTGGGGGGATTGGCATTGCTGTTGATTTGATGTGGTCCATGTCTGTTTGTAGGTTCATGTCTCACATGCTTGTTTTCCGTTCTGTTCCCCATTTTGCCCTGCTCCACAGAGCATCCCCTGCTGCCCATTGGGTTTAGTTCCTTTGCTCTTTTGCATGCTATGTCCACTGCGTAACATTTCATTGTGTGTGTGTGCATGTGTTTATATGTGGCTGTCGTCCCAATTACTGACTGTGATATGAGCTGTACACACCGGTTCTGCATGTGTATTGCATCTTCGTGACTGTTGGGGTTGCCCTATCCTGGCAGCCAGCTGTGTTTTGGTGTGGTGCCCTCCAGTGTTCTTGTATGCAGCCTTTGCTGTGACACTCATGTTGGTGTTGTAGCCTACTGGTTTGTGCATTTCCATTTGTGCTACTGGTGATGGGTTTGATTCCTCTCTGTTCTAATTATTTTATGCCTGTCGTCCACACGTACTTTGCATTCCTGTTACAGTCCTATCTGTGACGATCTGTGCTGCTGGCACATTATACCCTCATCACTGTTGCCAAACATCCTTCTGTCAGTCTATGTGTGTCTGCAAGCTCTATGGCGTCCTGCCCTACTGTGCAGGCTGCTACCCCATGTCCTGCACTGGCACACTTTTCTGCATTGTGGCTCTTCATGCTTGCCTCTCCTGTGTCTGCTCTGCATGGCACTGCTCTCCTCTGTCGTCCTGTCATTGCACTTATCCTGCCACCTCTACCTCCTCTGGTGGACACGTATCCCCATCCTCTGCCACACACTGTCATTGTTGCACTGTACATTACCATCACCCTGTACATCGGTACAGCTGCCCCCGATATGTTTGTCCACTTTACCTGCTGCCACATGGGCTGCATGCAAATTTGGCTGGTCCATGTGCTCCGCCATCTACTTCCTTCCATCACTTGTTCATTGCCTTTCCTTGGTGCTCTGTGCAGTGTTATGATTACATCTGTGTTTGAGCCATACATTTCATGCTTGTGACCTTGGGGCACCTTTGTGCCCCTGGGCACCATCACTTGTGTCACCTTAGCATCCCTGGGGCATCTTTCGCGGCACCTTAGATTTGGCCAGCTTATGGGGCGCCTTATATGCTGCTTTGGAGGGTGCTAACCTTTCCTGCCGCCCTCTGGGGCACATTATAACCTGCCTTGGATGACGTGGTGCTTTATGAAGTGCCTTATGGTGTGCCCTAAAATGTGCATTAGGTTGCGGCACTGGGGTGAGTCTTTTTTGGCTGGCAGTGCAGATTGTTGGGATGTGTCTGACTGTTACAAGCAGGAAAAGGGATTGCCTCAGACAGCCTTTTAACTGAGCCCACTGAGGGATTGAACTCATGACCACTGTATCAGTAGTCAATGTATTAACCAGTGTGCTACACCTCTGTTGTTGTGATGACTTAAACATCAATATAAAGGTCTAGATTTTTTATCAGCTAGTGTCAGCACCTACTCATATGGCTGGTCATATGTTGGATTTAGTGTTTTCCTCTAATTCTGTTGTTATTGGAAAGACAGATTCATATGTACACCAGTTTCCTGGTCTGATCATGCTTTGATTACTTTTGTGCTCAGACTATCTAAATTTAATCATGAAGCCAGATCCATTCTATATAGCCCTGAAGCATTTAGATCATGCCCAATTCCCCCTACAGTATATTGTCAGAATTTCTCTCCAGACTTTTTCACTCTTGTTTTGGGTAAATAGGCAGAGCAGTGGAATGTCATCCTTACTGAGATTCTAGAGCAAATCATCCCACTGAATGAGATGTACGCATCAACCAAAAGTAAATCCTTGGTTTCATGCAAGTTACATCTTCTGAAGTAGCAAGCATGCCAAACAGAGTAGAGGTGGTGGAAAAATCAGAGAGAATCAAATTTAAGCTGGTGTAGAAATCATTATAGATCCTACAAAGTGCAGGCTGGTTTGGTTAACAAGGCCCCTCTTTTTCTCCTTGGATTAAATGATGTGAAAATCATCAGAGGCAATTCTTTAGGGTTGTCTCTAAGCTCTCTACTATGACTTCTGCTGAGACTGATTCCTCTTCATCATCATAGAATTCTTTGAGACATTTCTCAGATAAAGTTCTTGAGGTTTGGTAAGCTCTTTTATCATCTATTTCTTGCTTAAATATTTCAGGAGAATCATTGAAGGTGCCTGTGGGATTATCTTCATCCCATTCTGGAGCAGAGATATTTTCTGTTCCTTTGGTGTTATCGAGGACCAGCCTGAGCTTTTGGTTGAAGGTGGTCTATCCACTTCTCAGAGCATACTTCCATGGCTCATGGGACTACTTTAATCTACCCACTGATAGTTATCATTCATACATAGGGGTATGTTTACTAAAACCCCGGTAAAGTGCGTGCCGCGGTAGTGTGCGTGTGCCATATAAGGAGTGGGCGTTCCGTCCTGAAAAAGAAAAGCCGGAATTTACATATGCGCCCCGCACCTTAGCGCATGAGATAGCTGCGCGGGAGGCATAAGTGGCACGCTGAAGTGCAAGAAAAAGAGCAGAGCCACAGCACAATGGTTAAGACACTGACCAACAATGCAGTGATCAGGGGTTCAATCCCCCACAGTGCCCAATGAAGACAGCTGGCTGAGCCATTAATTTATGAGGCGCAGAAATACTGGGTGGCATAAGGCGGCATGCTAATGTTTTTGGCGGCATATTAATACTGGGCAGCATAAGGCGGCGCGCTGATGTTTATGGAGGCATTATAATACTGGGCGGTATAAGTGGCGCACTGATGTGCAGGAAGAAGAGCAGAGCCACAGCACAATGGTTAAGACACTGACCAATGGTGCAGGGATCAGGGGTTCAATCCCCCACAGTGCCCAATGGAGACAGCTGGCTGAGGCATTATTTTAGGAGCCATTTAAATGATGGGTGGCATAAGGCGGCGCGCTGATGTTTTAGGAGGCTTTTTAATATTGGGCGGCATAAGGCAGCGCGCTGATATGCAATCACAGGAACAGAACCACAGCACAATGGTTAAGACACTGACCAATGGTGCAGGGATCAGGGATTCAATCCCCCCAAAGTGCCCAATGAACAAGGCTAGCTGAGGCATAACATACTATGGGGAAGATTGCTTTAGGGGGCATTTTATTCATATTTTAATTATCACTACTAGCAAACGCACTCTCAAAGCGTGTTAACATAAGGCGCCCTATAAGGCACATTTTAAAGTGCACTGTCAGCCAAGGCACCCTAGAATGTTGCTTATAGGGCACTTTAGAGGGTGCCGTATGAGGTACCGCAAGGTCAGTGTACTGTTTTTTATGGCAGCACTGTGCAGTTTAAGGAATGAAAAGCATAAGTAGGTGCGCTGACAGGCAAGGAGGAGCAGCAGTGGAGCACAATGGTTAAGGCACTGACTGCTGATACAGGGGTCATGAGTTTGCTCCCCAGTGTACCTAATACATAAGGCTGGCTGTGGCCTCAGCTTTGCATTGTACATATTTTGTCCTGCAGCACTTTAATTTTATGTTATTAATTGCTGCCAGCAAACACGCCCTCACGTGCCATAATTGAAGGTGCCGTATAAGGCACCCTATAAGGCACTCCATAGGGCACATTATAAATTGCACTGTCCACCACAGCACCCTAAAATGTCCCTTATAGGGCACCCTATAGGTTGCGTCACAGGATAATGTATAGTGCACCTTATATGGACGGGAACCATAAGGTGCCCTATAGGGCGCCCTATAAAGCACCCTCAGAGGCACCTTATGGGTACAGTACGCTGAGGGTGTTTTTGCTGGCATCAAAATATGTACATTAAAAAAAAATGCATTGGGCAACCCTATCAAATAACCCCACTGTGGGTTTGAACCCATGACCTCTGGCTTCAGAGGCAGTGAAGTAACCATTGGGCTACAGCTCTAGTGCTGCTAGCAAGCCCCTGGCTGGCTGCAGAAAGCATGCATGTCACCACACAGACAGTCTGCTGTGGTCACCAGGATAGGGTTAGCCCACCCATACCCATGATGCACTGCACATGCAAATCAGCTGTCCACAGATTAACACAAGATGGGCAATGCACCCCCACAGCACCTCGGCCTGGTAGGGGGAAGTGACCATGTGCACCCATACACCACCTCGGCCTGGTAGGGGGTACTGACCGTGTGTTTTACTGGCACAGAGTATCTACACACTGTCACATTGTGCAGGTACTGTGCTCACCCTGAGGGTGCGGTGAGGCGCCCAGGACCAGATCCACCACACCTTCCATGGCTGAAAGAGGCCATGCCGGAGGTCCAAAGCAGTGTTAATGTGTGAGATAGGTAGTTTCTGCACAAACACCTTGGATATCTCTGTCTGTTTCAGTCAGGTGCAGCCCCTAGGTGGGCCATGCACCTCCTCCTTCCCCCCCCCCCCCCAGGGCCGAGGGTGTCAAACAGGGTCTCCCATCAATAGATCCACATTCTACCTCCCTGCAAAGGTGGCAGTAGAAGGGACCATCAACCCCAGTCCTGCTGAGGAACAGACACCCCACAGGGCAATCAATGCAGCTCTATACACATCCATAACACAATAGCAGACAGACATTAGGCCTGGATATGGTGAGCTGCACCCCACCACTATCTGATATTCTCCTGCAGCAAGTCATCAGCCGCTGCACCCTGCAAGCTGCTCCATCAAGACACATACCAGCTGCAAACAGTGTGCTAGTTAGTCCACAGTGCATATTCCCAGTGGAGATGCATGCACCCAGAACTGGGATGTCAGCATACACAGCAAGCAGATAAATCAGTGACTGGGCCCCAAAAGAAAACCCATATCTATCACATGAGAGAAATACTATATAGCACTATGGGGGTGCCTAGCCATGCTGTGGTCACTGCACAGTCAGGGTGAGAGTGATCTCTCAGCAGGACATACTGAGGTCACCCTGTCTGTGTAGGTGGTGGCCGGGCACTAAAATGTCCCAGTCAGCGCCCTGTGCCCTGTGCAGATGCACCCTGGCCAGGCCACCCTGTCCGGCCTGTACCCATGGTACCTTGCTCCTCATTATGCACATTGTCAGCCCAATACTGGCAACATTGCTGGCAGTGTGGGCTGTGGAAGGTGTTTGCAGCCACCACACACTGGATAGACAGACAGCCACCCCCACACCTATGCCAGCATTGTGCTACTATAGAGGAGTCCAGCAGCCATACCCACCACACCAGTCCTGGGCACAGTACAGGCATGGATATGGTACACAATACTGTTGGGGGTCACTCCCCAGGGTGGTAAACACTGTCAGAGACCAGACCTGCAGCGCACACCGCAGACATCACAATGATTGTTATGGTGGAGATCAATGAACAAAATGTGCTTAATGTAGGAATTGATATCTGCCAGTTATCATGGGCAACGTTTGATAGCTGTGTACCATATACCCAGGTGTAGGGTGGCATTGCTAAGGTATGCAACTGCTAGTATTGGGAGATACAGGCAGGGCCCAATGTCCTGCCTCTCCATGAGGCATTGGCCAATGGGGCCTGTGGGGGTGTGTGTGGGTGTGTCTGGCCCTGTTGGCTGCTGCTTTATGGCAGAGTGTCCCAACTCCAGTCCTGGTGTTCCAACCACTGTTCGGGTTTTCATGCTGTCCCTCATAAATATGCATGAGCTACATCAGCATACCATGGGGGTGGTGCATAGATATGCAGCACAGGCATCTTTATTAGAGGCAGCATGGATCCTGAATGGTGTGGGGCCCTCCAGGACTGCATTTGGGAGACTCTGCTCTAGGTAATGCGGCTGTGTATGGTGTCTGTGTTTGGTGTGGTAAAATATAGGCGTATGAACCATGCGTATGTTCTCAGCAATAAAGGTTTGTCCTTACTATCACGGTTTAGTTGTAGGAAAAATATGTGGACTGGCAGTAGCCCCAGCTGGGCTTTGAACCTGTGACCTTCTGTTCCTGCACACACTGTCTGTGTGCACTGCACCACTGTGTTGCCACAGATATGCTGTGTTCCCTGGGGAGTCCATGACTGTACATCCGACAGAGCCTGTCTGTTGCGGTGGATGGTGCCAGCCTGCACAGGCCTAGGCCACTGTCTGCTGTGGTTTGCAGCCACTGCCCCCTCCACCACCTGTACCCTTCCGCCAACATGCAGACATGTCCCTATCTGGGAAAAAGCATATGACCTGATTGAGTTGTGGCACTCCAGGACTGAATTTGGGGGACTCGGCTGTAGGTAATGCCCATTGTTATGGTTTGTGTGCGGTGTAGGGTAAAATATAGGTGTTGGAACCATGATTATGTTCTCTGCAATAAAGGAGTGTCTGTACTATCACTGTTTAGTGGTGGGTAAAACTATGGGGACTGGATTGGCAGGAGCCCCAGCTGGGATTTGAACCTGTGACCCTCCTGTCCTACAGGCACTGGCTGTGTCTGCTGCACCACACTGTGGCCACAGAGACAGTGCAGTTTCTGGAGATAGGAAACCTGGCCGCACGAGTCAGACACCCTGCTGTGCACAATTTTACTGTGGGCTCGTTTATCTTGTATGGGGACAAAGGTGCAAATAAACCTCAAAAATGCCCTCCAAAAAAGGGGAAAAAAAACAAAACCAAGCTGCGCAACAGTGATATCAATGGGCAACCTGAAAAACACTCCCAGGAAAGCTCCATTAAAATGCAGTGCTTTTGAAAGAGTCAACGGAGCGTAGACCCTTCCAAAAATCATTTCTTTTTTTTGGAACTTTCCTGGGAGTGTTTTTTATGGTTGCCAATTAATATCACTGTTGCCCAGCTGGATTATAATTTATTTGGAATTTGTTGTGGTCATTTTCAATTTATATTTGCTATTTTGCTCTGTGCACATGTATCACAATGCTCACGTTTTCAGGTTTCCCCGGTTTTGCTGTACATTGCTGACGTAAATGGTTTCTCTTCCCTTTAAATCGGCTCTAACGCGAGGTTTTCACTCGCGGTATTTTGTTCCGAAATTCAGCCACGCTCCTGTGCGGGGAGCCTCTCCCCTCCCACTCTCCACCCATTGACCCCGTCCCTCCGCCCCTCAGGGGCCTTCCTCCGCCTTCCGTACGCCTTTCCCCGCCTCTATCGCACATCAGCGCCCCGCACACTTGCGCGGGCCCGTTAGTGTGATGCGCACGCGTGCGGGGAACTTAAGAGCATTTAAGTGCATCATTAGCGTACGCTACTGTGCGCCACGCACGTGTGCGCGGTTTAGTAAACATACCCCATAGTAATATAGTATATGATGGCAGAAAAGACCATTATGGTCCATCTAGTCTGCCCAGCAAGGTGGCAAGAGTAGGTGCACTTGCCGCTCTGTGCAGGTCATCCCTCCCCATGCCTTTGTTTAGGGGTGTACCCACCGCTCCATGTAGGTCACCCCTATTTGTTCAGATATAAGAGATAGTTATGCTTATTTTCATTTTATCCTGTTGCTATAAAGGAATCATAACAAAATAAGAACATAAGATAGGCCATACTGGGTCAGACCAAGGTCCATCAAGCCCAGTATCCTGTTTCCAGCAGTGGCCAATCTAGGTCATAGGTACACAGCAGTCTCCACAAAAGACACAGGTTCCTCAATGCTTGTATTGGGTCAAGTAGTGATATCCTGGGTCCCTTTTAATAATGGTCTGTGGACCTTTCCTCCAGAAACCCGTAGAAACCCTTTTTAAACGCAGCTACACTAACAGCTTTTACTACATCTTCCGGTAACAAACTCCAGAGTTTGATTACACATTGAGTGAAAAAAATATTTCCTCTTATTAGTAGTAAATAGGTTAACCTGTAGCTTCACTGCATGTCCTCTAGTCTTTTTATATTCTGATGACGTAAACTACATTTACCCGTTCCACTCCATTCATTAATTTATAGACCTCTATCATATCTCCCCTCAGCCGTCTCTTTTCCAGGTTGAAGAGCCCTAACCTTTTGAGCCTCTCTTCATAGGAGTATCCTTCCATCACCTTTATAATTTTGGTGGCTCTTCTCTGTATCTTTTCTAATAATGCTATATCTTCTTTAAGATACGGTGACCAGAATTGCACACAATATTCAAGGTGCGGTCGCACCATGGAACGATACAGAAGCATTATAATATCCTTTGTTTTATTCTCCATTCCATTCCTCATGATACCTAGCATTCTATTTGCTCTCTTGGCTGCTGCTGCACACTGGACAGAGGGTTTTAACATGTTATCCACAATGACGCCTAAAACTTTTTCCTGGGTGGTGGTTCCCAATGTGGAACCTTGCATCGTGTAACCATAGTTTGGGTTGTTCTTTCCTAGGTGCATAACTTTGCACTTGTCCACATTAAATTTCATCTGCCATTTGGATGCCCAGTCTTCCAATTTATCAAGATCCTCTTGCAAATTTCCACAATCCTCTTGGGTTTTAACAACTTTAAATAGTTTTATGTCATCTGCAAATTTGATAACCTCACTCGTTTTTCCCTTTTCCAGGTTATTTATGAATATGTCAAAAAGCAGCAGACCCAGCACAAATCGGTGTGGTACTCCACTATTTACCTTTTTCCATTGGGAAAATTGGCCATTTAACCCTACCCTCTGCTTTCTGTCTTTTAATCAGTTCCTGATCCACAATAGTACACTGCCTCCTATCTCATAACTTTTTAATTTTGCCAAAAGTCTCTGATGAGGGACCTTGTCAAAAGCTTTCTGAAAGTCCAGATACACTATATCAACCAACTCACCATTGTCTACCTGTTTATTCACACTTTCAAAAAAACATAACAGATTAGTAAGACAAGATCTTCCTTGACTAAAGCCATGTTGGCTGTCTCCCATTAAGTCATGACTATCTACATGTTGAGTACTTTTGTTCTTTATGATGGTTTCTACCATTTTTCCAAGTACTGACGTCAGGCTCACTGGTCTGTAGTTTCTCGGATCACCCCTGGAACCTTTTTGAAAATTGGAGTTACATTGGCGATTCTCCAATCTACAGGTATTACAGGTGATTTTAATGATAGTTCACAGATTACTAATAGCAGGTCTGAAATCTCATATTTCAGTTCTTTCAACACCCTTGGATGTATACCATCCAGTCCAGGTGATTTGCTATACTTCATTTTATCAAATAGTTGTAATACATCTTCCCGGTGTATCGATATTTCTTTCAATTCTTCTGCAGTATCACCTTTAAATACCACTTCAGTCATGGGTAACATTCCTACCTCTTCCTCAGTAAAGACCAAAGAAAAGAATTCATTCAGTCTCTCAGCAATACCCTTGTCCCCTCTTACTGCCCCTTTTACCCCTCTATCATCTAATGGTCCAACTGACTCTCTCACAGGTTTTTTGCTACAAATGTACTTGAAAAACTCTTTATTACACATTTTTGCTTCCACAGCTATTTTATCCTCAAATTCTCTCTTTGCCTGCCTTATCAATGCCTTGCATTTAACTTGCCAGTGCTTGTGCTGTTTCCAGTTTTCGTCATTTGGCTCTTTTTTCCATTTCCTGAATGATGCTTTTTTGGCAACAACAACCTCTCTGACCTCACCTTTAAACCATGCTGGCAGTTTTTTGGACTTCCTTCCACTTTTCTTAAAGCGTGGAATATAGCTGGTCTGGGCTTCTAAGATAGTATTTTTAAACACCCAAGATTGATGTAAGTCTTTAACCTTTGAAATGGCTCCTTTTAGTTTTTCTTAACTATTTTACTCATTTTATCATAGTCTCCCTTTTGAAATTTAAAAGGTAGCACTGTGGATTTCCTTACCATCCCTCCTCCATTAATTAAATCAAACATGATCATGCTATGACCACTATTGCCAAGTGACCCCAACACCCTTATCTCTTGCACCATATCTGGTGTTCCACTAAGGACTAAGTCCAAAATGGTTTCCCCTCTGGTCGGTTCATGAACCAGCTACTCCAAGAAGCAGTCATTTATTTCATCTGGAAAATTTATCTCCCTAACATATCCAGCCGTGACACTGACCCAATCAATACCGGGGTAATTGAAATCACCCATTATTATTACTGTTCTGTAACGTTTGTTAGCTTCCCTGATTTCTTTGAGCATTTCATCATCCATTTGTTCATTCTGGCCGGGCGGTCGATAGTACAACTGCACTGCCATTGCCTTTCCCTTTTTACATGGAATTTCAATCCATAGAGATTCTATAGCAAATTTTGTTTCCTGCAAAACTTTAATCCTTTGTGACTCAATGCCCTCTCTAACATAGAGCGCAACCCCTCCCCCAATTTGATCAGCTCTATCATTACGATATAATTTGTACCCAGGTATCACAGTGCCCCACTGGTTGTCCTCCTTCCACCATATCCCTGAGATACCAATCATATCTAACTTCTCATTTAGTGCTATATATCCTAACTCTCCCATCTTATTTTTTAGGCTTCCAGCATTTCCATACAAGCATTTTAGAGACTGTATTTTATTCATATTAATCTGGTTATTGGTAGGCAGGGGTAATTCGGAATCTTTAAGTTCTGTATGCTCTGTACTCAAGGGCATTTTGGATACATTTGTCTTTATTGGAACCTGTCTGCTGATGTGCCCTAACTTCATTTTTTTGTACTATCCTTCAAGGATACATTATTCCGAACTATGCGCTCTTGGGCGCCTGTTGGCTCTCCCCTATTATCTAGTTTAAAAGCCGATCTATCTCCTTTTTAAAGGTTAATGCCAGCATCCTGGTTCCATTCAAGTTACGGTGAAGCCCATCCCTTAGGAAGAGCCCCTCCTCTCCCCAGAATATTCCCCAGTTCCTAACAAATCCAAAACCCTTATCCTTGCGCCATTGTCTCATCCATGCATTGAGACTCCAGAGCTCTGCCTGCCTGTTGGGTCATGTGTGTGGAATGGGAAGCATTTCGGAGAATGCTACCCTGGAAGTTCTGGATTTCAACTTCCTACCTAAAAGCCTTAATTTAGCCTCCAGAACTCCCTTCCACATCTTCCTATGTCATTGGTACCGACATGTACCAAGACAGCAGACTCTTCCCCAGCACTATCTAAGACCTTGTCTAGGTGGCGCGTGAGGTCCGCTACCTTCGCACCAGGCAGGCATGTTGCCAGGCGATCCTCACGTCCACCAGCCATCCAGCTATCTACTTGCCTAATGATCAAATCACCAACTATAATGGCTGTCCTAACCCGTCCCTCATGGGCACATGGCCCTGGAGAAACTTCCTCGGTGTGAGAGTGTTTTACATCACCTGAGGACAGGTCCTAGCTATAGGATCACTTCCTGCCACACCAGGGTGATGCTCTCCTGTCACGTGACCTCTCTCCTCCATGGCAACAGGGATGCTGCCAGACTGGAGGTGGGACTTCAGGACTATATCCCTGTAGGTCTCGCCTATGTACCTCTCTGTCTTCCTTATGTTTTCCAAGTCTTGCCTCCAGAGATCGGACTTGCCTCCACAGATCCACTGTGTCTGTCCCATGCCATTATGAATTCTGTCACTGGGTTTTCCCCCACTACTTCTATCAGGAGGGCATTCCAAGCATCCACCATGCTTTCAGTGAAAAAGTATTTCCTGACATTGCCTTTCAGTTTACCCCCTTGCAGCTTCATGTTATGTCCTCTAGTTTTACAGCTTCCCCGTCTTTGGAAGAAGTTAGTTTGTCCATTAATACTCTTTAAGTATTTAAAGGTCTGAATCATATCTCCCCTGACCCTCCTCTCCTCTAGAGTGTACATATTTAGGTCTTCAAATCTCTTCTCATAAGTCTTCTGACGCAGGCTCCAAATCATTTTGGTTGCCTTCCTCTGAACCGCTTCCAGCCTTTTTATATCCTTAGCGAGATACAGTCTCCAAAACTGAACACAATATACCAAGTGAAGCCTCACCAGCGACTTGTACAGTGGCATTAGTACCTCTTCCTTTCTGCTGGTAATTCCTCTCTGTGTACAACTCAGCATCCTTCTGGCTTTTTCCACTGCCTTCTCACATTGTTTCGCCACCTTGAGATCATCAGAAACAATCACACCAAGGTCCTTCTCTTGGTCCATGCACATCCATCTCTCACCCCCTATTGCATACAGTTTCCTTGGATTTGTGCTTCCCAAGTGCATGACACTGCACTTCTTCACATTAAATCTTAGCTGCCAAGCATTAGACCATTCTTCCAGCTTTTGTAGATCTTTCCTCATGTTCCTCACTCCCTCAGGGGAGTCCACTCTGTTGCAAATTTTGGTGTCATCTGCAAAAAGACAGACTTTTCCATTTAGCCCTTCAGCAATATCACTCACAAATATATTGAACAGTATGGGTCCCAAAACCAAACCCTGGGGCACACCACTAATCACCTTCCTTTCATCCGAGTGAGTTCCATTTACCGTCACCTTCTGTCGTCTGTCTGTCAACCAATTTCTGATCCAGTTCACCATCTTGGGAACCATCCCCAAGCTATTGAGTTTATTGATAAGCCTCCTATGAGGAACAGTATCAAAGGCTTTGCTGAAATCTAGGTAGATCACAACCATGGCATGCCCTTGATCTAGTTCTCTGGTCATCCAGTCAAAGAACTCAATCAGGTTTGTTTGGCAAGATCATTCTTTCGTAAAACCATGTTACCTCGGATCATGCAATCTGTTGGTTTCGAGGAAATCCACTATTCGCTCTTTCAGGAGCGCCTCTATTACTTTTCCCACCACCGAGGTAAGGCTTACTGGGCTTGTAGTTTGTCACTTAAGAACATAAGATATGCCATACTGAGTCAGACCAAGGTCCATCAAGCCCAGTATTCTGTTTCCAACAGTGGCCAATCTAGGTCATATGTACCTAGCAGTTTCCCCAAGAGACACAAGTTCCACAATGCTTGTACTGGGTCAAGCATTGATATCTTCGGTCACTTCTTAATAATGGTTTATGGACCTTTCCTCCAGGAACTTGTCCAAACCTTTTTTAAACCCAGCTACACTAACAGCCTTTACTACATCCTCCAGTAACAAATTCCAGAGTTTGATTACACATTGAGTGAAAAAATATTTTCTTTTATTAGTCTTAAATAGTTTACCCTGTAGCTTCATTGCATGTCCCCTAGTCTTTCTATATTCTGATAAGGTAAACAATCAATCTACGTTTACCCGTTCCACTCCGTTCATTAATTTATAGACTTCTATCATATCTCCCCTCAGCCGTCTCTTTTCCAGGTTAAAGAGCCCTAACCTTTTTAGCCTTTCTTCATAGGAGTATCCTTCCATCCCCTTTACCATTTTGGTGGCTGTTCTCTGAACCTTTTCTAAAATCGCTATATCCTTTTTAAGATACGGCGACCAGAATTGCACACAATATTCAAGGTGCGGTCTCACCATGGAACGATATAGAGGCATTATAATATCTTTTGTTTTATTTTCCATTCCTTTCCTTATCATACCTAGCATTCTATTTGCTCTCTTGGCCGCCGCTACACACTGGGCCGAGGGTTTTAACATGATATCCACAATGACGCCTAAATCTTTTTCTTGGGTGGTGGTTCCTAACGTGGAACCTTGCATCGTGTAACCATAGTTTGGGTTGTTCTTCCCTAGGTGCATAACCTTGCACTTGTCCACATTAAATTTCATCTGCCATTTTGATGCCCAGTCTTCCAATTTATCAAGATCCTCTTGTAATTTTTCACAATCCTCTTGGGTTTTAACAACTTTAAATAGTTTTGTGTCATCTGCAAATTTGATAACCTCACTCGTTATTCTACTTTCCAGGTCATTTATGAATATGTCAAAAAGCAGCGGACCCAGCACAGATCTCTGGGGTACACCACTATTCACCTTTCTCCATTGGGAAAGTTGGGCATTTAGCCCTACCCTCTGCTTTCTATCTTTTGACCAGTTCCTGATCCACAATAGTACACTGCCTCCTATCCCATGACTCTTTAGTTTTGCCAAAAGTCTCTGATGAGGGACCTTGTCAAAGGCTTTCTGAAAGTCCAGATACACAATATCAACTGAATCACCTTTGTCCACCTGTTTATTCACTCCTTCAAAAAAACATAACAGATTAGTAAGACGCGATCTTCCTTGTCTAAAGCCATGTTGGCTGTCTCCCATTAGGTTGTGACTATCTACATGCTGAGTAATTTTATTCTTTATGATGGTTTCTACCATTTTTCCTGGTACTGACGTCAGGCTCACCGGTCTGTAGTTTCCCGGATCACCCCTGGAACCCTTTTTAAAAATTGGTGTTACATTGGCGATCCTCCAATCTTCAGGTATTAGAGATGATTTTAATGATAGTTCACAGATTACTGATAGCAGGTCTGCAATCTCATATTTCAGTTCTTTCAACACCCTTGGATGTATACCATCCAGCCCAGGTGATTTGCTACTCTTCAGTTTATCTAATAGTTGTAAGACATCTTCCCGATGTATCGATATTTCCTTCAATTCTTCCGCACCTTTAAATACCACTTCAGTCATGGGTAACATCCCTACATCTTCCTCAGTAAAGACCGAAGCAAAGAATTCATTCAGTCTCTCCGCTATCGCCTTGTCGCCTCTTAGTGCTCCTTTAACCCCTTTGTCATCTAATAGACCAACTGACTCTCTCACAGGTTTTTTGCTACAAATGTACTTGAAAAGGTCTTTATTTCGCGTTTTGGCTTCCGCAGCAAGCTTCTTCTCAAATTCTCTCTTTGCCTGCCTTATCAATGCCTTGCATTTGACTTGCCAGTGCTTGTGCTGTTTCCAGGTTTCGTCGTTTGGTTCTTTTTTCCATTTCCTGAAAGATGCTTTTTTGGCAACAACAGCCTCTCTGACCTCACCTTTAAACCATGCTGGCAGTTTTTTGGACTTCCTTCCACTTTTCTTAAAGCGTGGAATATAGCGGGTCTGCGCTTCCATGATAGTATTTTTCAACAACACCCAAGCTTGATGTACGTCTTTAACCTTTGCAACTGCTCCTTTTAGTTTTTTCTTAACTGTTTTCCTCATTTTATCATAGTCTCCCTTTCGAAAGTTAAAAGGTAGTACTGTGGATTTCCTTACTATCCTTCCTCCACTAATTAAATCAAAGGCGATCATGCTATGATCACTATTGCCAAGTGGCCCCAACACCCTTATCTCTTGCACTGGATCTGGTGTTCCACTAAGGACTAGGTCTAATATGGCTTCCCCTCTGGTCGGTTCATGAACCAGCTGCTCCAAGAAGCAGTCGTTTATTTCATCTAGGAACTTTATCTCCCTAGCATGTCCTGACGTGACACTGACCCAGTCGATACCGTGGTAATTGAAATCACCCATTAATATTACTGCGCTGTAACTTTTGTTAGCTTCCTTGATTTCTTTGAGCATTTCATCATCCATTTGGTCATTCTGGCCAGGTGCTCGATAGTACACCCCCACTGCCATTGCCTTCCCCCTTTTATATGTCATTTCAATCCATATAGATTCTACAGCAGATTTTGTTTCCTGCAAAACTTTAATCCTTTCTGAGTCAATGCCCTCTCTAACATAGAGCGCAACCCCTCCACCAATTTGATCAGCTCTATCATTACGATATAGTTTGTACCCAGGTATCACAGTGTCCCACTGGTTGTCCTCCTTCCACCATGTCTCTGATATTCCAATCATATCTAACCTTTCATTTAGTGCTATATATATTCTAACTCTCCCATCTTATTCTTTAGACTTCTAGCATTTGCATACAAGCATTTTAGAAAATGTATTTTATTCATGTTAATTTGGCTATTGTTAGACATGGGTAAATTGGGATCTTCCCTATTACCACTTTTGTGGAGAGGTACCACATCAGCCCTTCTCCAGTCCTGTGCAACCTCTCCTGTCTCCAAGGATCTATTAAAAACATCCTTTAAAAACCATGCAAGAATCTCTCTGAGCTCTTTCTGTATCCTGGGGTGTATCCCATCTAGTCCCATAGACTTGTCCACTTTCAGTTTTGCAAGCTATTCTAACACATCATCTTTTGTGAATGGTGTGGTATCTACTCCATTCCCATTTGTATATTTGTCAATCACAGGTGGCTCTTCTCCATGATTTTCTCTAATGAAAACAGAGCAGAAGTATTTGTTTAGCATTGTCACTTTTTCAATGTCACTTTCCACAAATCCGTTTCTAGCACTTTTGAGTCCTGCAATTCCACCTCTGATTTTCCTCCTCTCCCGAATATACCTGAAAAAAAAGTCTTGTTGTCACACGTCACCTTTGGCTATCTTTTCTTCTGCCTTTGATTTTGCTATCCTTATTTCTCTTTTTGTCTCTTTTAGTTAGATCTTGCATTCTTTTCGGTGTTCCTCTGTTTGCGAGCTTCTGAATTTTGTGAAATTTGTGGTTTTTGCCTTTATTTGTGCAGCTACTTCTTTGGAGAATCAAATAGGTTTCCTTTTCCTCTTGTTTCTATTTACTTTCCTTACATATGTATCTGTTGCACCTTTTATTGCTTTCTTTAGTTTAGGCCATTGCAATTCCACTTCCTTTAACCCCTCCTACTCTACAAGCTCCTCCTTCAGGTACTTGGCCATTTTACTGAAGTAAGCATTTTTGAAGTCTTAGGGGCATGTTTACTAAAATCCGCAAAATAGCGCGCCGCAAAATAGCGCACGGCAACGCGGCACTGAAACGCGCAGAAACGCGTTTAAACGCCCCGCACACGTGCGTGTCACCCCCGCACAGGTACGCGGCTCACTAACGGGCCCCGTACAAGTGCGGGCCCGCAAATGTCCGATAGAGGCGTGGAACGGCGAAAGGAGGGCGGAGGAAGGCTCCGGAGGGGCGGAGGGACGGGGTCAATGGGTGGAGAGTGGGAGGGGAGAGGCTCCCCGCACAGTATCGGGCCCGAATTTGCATGTAAAAACTACCGCGAGTGAAACACTCGCGGTAGAAAGCATTTAAAGGGAAGAGAAACCATTTCCGTCAGCAATGTACAGGAAAACCGGGGAAACCAGCAAAACGTGAGCAGTGTGATATATGTGCACAGCACACAAGTGAAAATCAAAATAGAAAATGACCACAACAGAACTATTAAAAATAGTAATTCAGCTGGGGAACAGATATAGTGATGGGCAAATACAGAAATCACACCCAGCAAAGCTCCAGAAAAAAGAAATGAAGTTTGGAAGGTTCTACTGAGAGGAGACTCTTCCAAAAAACATTTCCACGTTTTGGAGCTTTCCTGGGAGTGTTTGCTATGGTTGCCCATTAATATCACTGTTGCCCAGCGTGGTGATATTTTGTCCCACATTTCCCGTGGTCATTTCCGGGGTTTATGTGCACGTTTGTCACCAGACAGGGTGCATATGCCCACAGTAGAATTGCGTAGAGCAGGGTTTGTGACTCCATCCTGCCAGGCTTACTGCCTCCAGGGGCTGCACTGTCTCTGTGGCCAAAGTGTGGTACAGCGGACAGAGTCATTACCTCTAGGACCAGAGGGCAGAGGTTCAAAACCCAGCTGGGGCACCTGCCAGCCCAGTCCCTATATTTTACCCACCACTAAATAAAGATAGCGCAGACACCCCTGTATGCATGGGGAAAACACCCATATTTTACCCAACACCGCACACACACCACAACAATGGGCATTACCTACAGCCAAGTCCCCCAAATGCAGTCCCATACTGCCACATTGCAATCAGGTCAACTGCTTTTTCTGAGAGAAGTTCATGCCAGCATGTTGGCGGACAAGTACATGTGGTGCAGGGGGCAGTGGCTGCTAACCACAGAAGACAGAGGCCTAGCCATGTGCAGGCTGGCACAGTCCACTGCAACAGACAGGTCCTGCCGGATCCACAGTCATGGACAGTCCAGGGAATCCAACCAATCTGTGGCTACACAGTGGTGCAGTGCACACAGACAGTGCATACAAGAACAGAAGGTCACAGGTTCAAAGCCCAGCTGGGGCTACTGCCAATCCTGCCCACGTATGTTTCCCACAACTAAACAGTGATAGTAAGGACACACCTTTCATGGCAGGGACATATGCAATGGTAAGACATCTATCTTTTACCCCACTGAGCACAGACACCATGAACAGGGGCAGTACCTAGAGCAGAATCACCCAAATGCAGTCCTGGTGGGCCACACACCAGTCAGGTTCCATGCTGACACTCATACAAATGCCTGTGCTGTATATCTATGCACCACCCCCATGGCATGTAGATGTAGCCCATGCATATTCATGAGGGATAGCAGGAACACCCGAACAGTGTGATGCAAACCTGGACTGGAGTTGGGAATCTGTGCCGTAAAGCAGCAGCCATCAAGGGCAGACACACCCACACCCACAGGCCCCATTGGCCAATGTCTCCTGGAAAGGCAGAACATTGGACCGTGCATGCAGCACCCAAAACGAGCACTTGCATAACTTACCAATGTCACCCTACACCTGAGGTATACGGTACACAGCTCGGAGACGTTTGCTAGGAGCACAGGCAGGCAGTTATCCATACGTTACGTACATACTGCTAGTTGACCCCATCCAAACAATCTGTGAGGTGTTTGCGGGGCATGCTCCAGGCCTGGCCTCTGACGGTGCTTACCACCCTGGGGAGTGACCACCAGCTGTAATGCGTACCATATCCATGCCTTGCTGTGCTCAGGACCGGTTTGGTGGGCAAGGCTACTTACCCCCTCAATCGTAGCACCATGATGGCAGAGGTGTGGAAGTGTGTGTCTGTCTATACAGTGGGTGTTGGCTGCAAGCCCCTTCAACAGCCCGCACTGCCAGCACTGTTGCCAGTATTGGCCAGTCAATGTGCATAATGAGGTGCAAGGTACCATGGGTATAGCCAGGGCAGGGTGGCGTGGCCAGGATGCATCTGCACTGGGCATAGGGCCCTGGCAGGGACATTGGCTGGGATATTGTAGTGTCCGGCCACCACCTACACAGACAGGGTGGCCAAAGCATGTCCTTCTGGGGGATCACGCTCACCCTGACTGTGCAGTGACCACAGCATGGCTAGGCCCCCCCATAGTGCTGTATAGTAGTTCTCTCATGTGATAGGTGTGGGTTTCTCTTTGGGGCCCAGTCACTGATCTATCTGCTTGCTGTGTATGCAGACAGCCCAGCTCTGGGTGCATGCATCTCCATTGGGAACATGCACTATGGACTAACCAGCAGACTGTTTGTAGTTGGTAAATGTCTTGCTATAATGGCTTGCAGGGTGCAGTGGCTGTTGGCTTGCTGCAGGGGAATATCTGGTGGTGGAGTGCAGCTTACCATACCCTGGGCTTATGTCTGTCTGCTATTGTGTTATGGCTGTGTATGGAGCTGCCTGCCTTGGGGGGGGGGGGTGGTGTTCCTCAGCAGGACTGGGGTTGATGTTGCCCTCTACTGCCACCTTTGCAGGGAGGTAGAGTGTGGATCCCTTGATGGGGACCATGTTTGCCACCTGGGGGGGGGGGTGCCTGATGGTGGCAGACAGGGATATCCATGGTGTTTGTGCAGAAACTAGCTATCTTACACATTAACACTGCTTTGGAACACCCGCTTGGCCTCCATCAGCCATGGCAGGTGTTGTTGACCTGGTCCTGGCCACCTCATTGCACACTCAGGGTGAGCACAGTACCCGCACGATGTAACGTTGTGTGGCTACTCTGTGCCAGTAAAACACCCGGTCAGTGCCCCCTACTAGGACAAGGTGCTGTGTGGGTGCACCCGGTCACTTCCCCCAACAGGGCCGAGGTGCTGTGGGGGTGCATTCCCCATCTTGTGTCCATCTGCGGACAGCTAATTTGCATGTGCAGTGCATCATGGGTACGGGTGGCCTAACCCTATCCTGTTGACACCAGCAGACTGTCTGTGAGGTGACGTGTAGGCTATCTGCAGCCAGCCAGGGGCCTGCTTACAGCTATGGAGCTGTAGTGCAATGGTTACATCACTGCCTGTGCAGCCAGAGGTCATGGGTTCCAACCCACAGTGGGGCCCTTTGGTAGGGCTGTCCACAGATTTATTTTTATTTACTGTACATATGTCTATGCCGGCAAGACCACCCTCAGCTTACTATACCCATTAGGTGCCTCTGAGGGTGCTTCATAGGGCGCCCTGTAGGCCACCTTATGGTTGCCATCCCTATAGGGTGCACTATACATTATCCTGTGTCGCAACATACATGCTGCCCTATAGGGGTCATTCAAGGGTGCCTTGGCGAACAGTGCACTGTAACATGTGCCTTATGGGCCGCCGTATGTTAACATGCTGGGAGAGTGCGTTTGCTAGTAGTGATAACAAAATAACATTATACAGCCTCCTACAGCACTCCACAACATAATGCATACTGCCTCAGCAGGCATTTTTCACTGGGCATTGTGAGGAGTTGAACCCCTGATCCCTGTACCATTGGTCAGTGTTTTAACCATTGTGCTGTGGCTCTGTTCCTGTGCTTGTGCATCAGCGCACCGCCTTGTGCCTATCAGCACGCCGCCTTCTGCCGCCCAAGGGGACCAGTGCGCCGCCTTCTGCTGCCCAAAAATAACTGTGCGCCGCCTTATGCCGCCCAAAAAGCACTGTGCGCCGCCTTCTGCCGCCCAAAAATAACTGTGCGCCGCCTTATGCCGTTCCAAATTAATTTGCCTCCTAAAACAATGTTAATCATTACAGTTACTGCCTCAGCTGACCTTTGTCGTTGCGCACACTGGGGGATTGAACCCATGGCCCCTGCACCGTTGGTCAGTGTCTTCACCGTTGTACCACGGCTCTGTTGTTTTGTATACTCAGCAGCGTGCCACTTTGCCTTTCCACGCGCTAATGTCGACCCCCGCACATTAGCGCGACGCACACACGTCCGGTTGCTTACTACCGTTATTTTTCTATTTTCTGCCTGAACCGCCCACTCCTTATATGGCACAGGCACACTAGCACGGCCCCGCACGTTAGGAATGTTTAGTAAACATGCCCCTTAGACTTTGAGTTTGCTGTGATTGGATTCTACCTTGGCTTTTATCTCAAACTACACCGTGTGATGATTGCTGCTGCTCACATGGGCACCTACCTGGATATTCGATATGCTATCTCCGTTGGTGAGCGCCAAATCCAGCACAGAGCGCTCCCTGGTAGGTTCCATCACTGTTTGTTTAAGTAATGCATCTTGGAAGGAATCCACAATTTTTTTACAGATTTGCAGAAGGAATACTCCAATCCACATCGGGTAGATTAAAGTCACCCAATATGATCACTTCCCCCTTCATGGCTATCTTTGCAATATCAACAATTAATTCGCTATCCATTTCTTCAGTTTGAGTTTGAGGCCTGCAGACCACACCTATATAGATGACAGTGCCATCTCCTCTTTCCAACACAATCCAGAGCGCTTCTTCGTTTCCCCACGTCCCCTGCATTTCAGCAGCTTTGAGATACAGGGCTACTCCTCCTCCTTTTCTACCCTCTCTATATCTTCTAAATAGATTATAGCCAGCTATTGCTATATCCCATTCATGTGACTTGTTAAACCATGTTTCTGTAATGGCCACAGTGTCAAAGTCCATTTCCACCATTAGGGTTTCCAGATCGGGAACTTTGTTGGCTAGGCTTTGAGCATTTGTACTCATTGCTTTCCAGCATTTGTTGAATGGCTTGCCTGCCTTTTGCATGGGTTTTGTTCTATACACTCCTTCCGCTTGCCATTGACGTGTTGTTCAAAAGTGTAGCTGTTTCCAATGTTGTTTTGCTTTTGCTGGAAGTGCCATACTGAACTTGTTCTTCTCCATCCATCACCCCCTTTCCCTAGTTTAAATACCTGTCCACATACTGCCTGAATTTTTCACTTAGGATCCTTTGCCCTGCGGCGGAGAGATGTAGTCCATCAGTACACTATAGTCTCTTGTTGATCCATATGTTTCCCCTGTAGTCTATATATCTAAATCCTTCTTGTTTGCACCAGGTTTGGAGCCATGTATTAAAGATGTTTATGCGATGCAGCCTTTCTGCCCTCTTACCAGAACTTCTGAGAATGCTATAGTGTTAGCAGTGGGCTTGAGTTTCTCTCCCAGTCTAGAAGTCCCTTTGAACTGCATGGGCACTGTTTCTAGCGAGGTCATTTGTACCCAAGTGGATGACAATATCAGTTTTGAAGTATTATTGTCTTTGAAGCCAACTACTTCTTCAGTGATGTTGCGCTTTGTCTTTATTTGGTTATCTTGTTGATGATTGCTGCTAGTTTGACACAAGAAACTGCAGAAATTGCTGGAAAGAGATCCAAATCTGTCCCCTGCTTAAGAAATCAACACCGAATATACAAGTTGTTATATACTCTCAGCCAGTTTCCAGTCTCCCATTTATTTCAATGATCTTGGAGAAAGTTGTTTATTGGCAATTACTATACTACAGTACTTTCTGTTGATGTGTGAATAGAGGTCTCCTAATAAAAATTTAAAGCATGGCTTAAAACCTGATAGATTAAGCAAGTTTTTAATATTTAACTTTTTTGTTTCCTTGTTTTGGGCTTGTAGCATTGCAGCCAGGTTATTTGGTCACCAGAGCTTTTTTTTCTCTCTCCTATTTTTATTTATTCATGTAACTATTTTAATTTATCATACACTACCTTGCTGTATTGTTTTCAAAAGGTGTTAATCAAGTTTACTAAACAAACACAATCAAGCTAATTCTGATCAGGATGTAGATCCCCTCTATACGTCCGGTCTGAGCTGGACGTACAGAGGGGATCGTGATTTTGATCTTGCGGGGCACGTCTAGCCCACGGGATCAGAATCGCGAACAGGTATGTACGTGCAGTGTGGAACTATGATTCAGCCCGGCTAACTCAGTCAGGGCTTTAAATGGAGCTGCGGCGCCATGGCATCCTCTTGCTATGGCACCATGGCTCTATTTAAAAGCCGCAATGCCGGCCGCCTGCAAAAAGTGTTTATTCCCCGCAGTCTGATCCCCGATCTGGCCTCCTAAGGCCATGGTCAGGCTGCGGAGAATGTCCCCTGGCCCCCCCCCCCTGCCCCATCCGCACCCTGGCATGTTAAAAAAAACATGTCCAGTGATGTTATTCCACCTCAGAGATGGAATAACTTCCACGCACCTGTCACCGGCCCTGAACATATAGGGCCGAAATTAGAATTGGCCCTTTATTTCCAATACTGGCAACCGCCCAACTGCCCGGTCACAGTTGGAAGGTTTCCGCTACACCACGTTTGCGGTTCTCATGGTTGTAAGTGGTTCAGTCCTTCAAGTTACTTTCATAAACTGCCAATTTTCCTGTTACGGCAACGTTTGGAGCAAAAGTATAACACATGCAGCAAATAGAGCATATTGGATGCACTAGTAGCTCAAGACCCTGCCCCTGAAGAAGGCAACGAAACACGGCCTGTGTCGGGCTTTAGGATTTTTTATCAATAAAGAACATCCTTCCTTTTGCTGTCCATGACTTTGACTGGGTAACCGCCCACTGCCCGTCCAGACTCTGCCCCTCGGCTGCCCATTTCCCGCCCTCGTCTAACTTCTCTGCACAACCGGCGGGGAAGTTATTTGTGAGGTGGGGAAAGCATGAATAGCAGGGATGGCTGTCCATCCCCACTATTCGTGGTTCAGAATAACCCTCAATGTGCCTAGAATGACCTACCTTTTCATGTCGGACTTCTAGCCCTTCAAATATTTATTGTACATTGGAACATATTTCAAGGGCTTTTACATTAAAAAAAAATGTAACTTCCCCAGTATCTGAGCTGGAAACAGAGATCACCTGTTTACTGAATATAGACTACGCACTACAGTAAATTCTAAGCCAGTCAAAGGAATCAGTTTTAAAGTAATTTACACACACAAACCACTCCTTTGAAAATGGCTTATTAAAATATTGTCCAGTCTAAGGGAGTTATTTTAAAGGCCCTATTTATGCTTTGGATGTCCAAAAATGGATATACAGAAGTCCAAAGGATGGAGACATCCCCGGAGCCATTTTAAAAAGCAGTTTTAAAGATATCCCTGGCGCAAGGACATCCAAGTCAGAACAGGGGCATGGTGTCGGCATGTCTGAGATGTAAGCATGTCCAAGAACACGGACGTCCTCACCTGATTTCAGAAACACCTTGCACATCCCGAGTCATGTCAAAGTTTATACTGTACCTGCTCCAAACACGAATAGCAAACAGAAAAGTGCTCATTTTGCCAACCAAGCATTCCAGAGTGTGGAGAAGAAGGTACACTTATATCCCCAATATTTTCCTTGCTGACACACAAACACTGATGGGGAATGAGGGTTCTTGTTTTTGTTTTTCCACACCAATGGATGTTCCCATATGCAAACTAGCACGTAACAGACGTCCCCGTCCCACGTTTTGGTAGTGGGGACATCTATGTGGATGCCACTGCTGTCCTCCATATCTAGGGCGCCAATATTTTTATAATCAGGCTGAAACATAGATGTTCCCAGCATTTCTTTTGCATGTTTTGCCCTGGACATCCCAGACTGCACGCGGACACCCTTTCTAAAATGGCACTTCGCATGAGTGAAAGTATGTGTGTTATGCTCTTTCAGGCATACGTTTACCCGCAGTAAGCAGATGCATTTCCAGGGGCTGAGATAAGACAGAGTTTGAACTTCTGTGCATATGGCTGGATTTTCAAAAGCATGCATGTCAAATTTGCAAGAAAGGTTTGTGCATACGTCATAACAGATGTGATCATGTGTGGGTATTTTTGATTAGATCATTTTCAAATGGATTCTCTTTGAAACATAGAAATATAGAAGCATGACAGCAGAAAAAGACCACATTTATTTATTTATTTATTCACTCTTATATACCGCGCTTTTCAGTATCAGTGCGGTTTACAGATAACAAAAAAACTCTGCATCAGAACAAGTGATCATAATGCTTACATTGTAACAGGATAGCTAAACTTGGTCTGAAAAACAGGGAGACTATATACACATCAGTAACAAGGTTATTGAAAAACTATTTAGAGTTTATATTACAAGCTAGTATTCATAATGCAATGGTTAATAGATTAAGAGGTCTGTGAAGTATGCCTGACATGGTGATCAAAGTCAGGTTGTGGGAGAGGCAGAGTTTGGGTGAGAGAGTTGAGGTGTGCTGGGTGGATGTGTAGGGTTAGGATGGGCAAAATGAAGGAGAAATAAATGATGCTTTAGGTCTTTTCTAAATTGTGAAAGGTCGCTAATTGATCGAATGTGTGAGGGGTGGTCATTCCAGCATCTCGGGGCGTAGAATGCAAAGGATCTGTTCCTGGTTGAATGATTGCATTTTGTAGATTCAAGGGGTACAGTAAGCGTGTTGGAGGCTGCTGACCTTCTCAACCTGTTATTGGGGGTGATGGTGAGGAGAGCGGAGAGGGGTGAAGGAGATAGCCGGTTAATTGCTTTAAAGGTTAGGAGTAGCGTCTTTATTTTTATTTATTTATTTAGCAAACACTTATATACCGCTACTTCCAGCGATCAGAAGCGGTTTGATTAAAGTATTGGGATATGTCACAAAATCAAGACAGGAAGATTGGGGCATAGATAGAAAGAAGAGGGGTAATACACAGCACACATCGCAGGGTCTAGATATAGCCCTCACCTTATAGTCTTATAGGAGAGTCTACTGTGCAGCGGTAGCCAGTGTAATTCCATAAGTATGGGCGTGATGTGATAATTTCTGGAGATGCTGCAGAGAATGCGAGCTGCTGCATTCATGGCCATCTGAAGAGGGTTGAGGGTGCTCTTAGGGAGACCGTGCAGGATGATGTTTGCATAATCGAAATGTGGAATTACGAGCGTCTGGAAAATAGTTCTGAAGTCGTCCGGGGCTAGTAGTGCTCTTAGGTGCCTTAATGTCATGATTTTATTGTAGATGGACTTGGTGGTGTTCTTTATGTGTTCTTTGAAGTCAAAATGATTGTCAAGTGTGATGCCCAGGTAACGAATCGCAGATTTACATGGGAGTTCTGCATCTTGTACCTTGAAGGTGGTGGGGGGGGGGGGGAGAAGCTCTTGTTCCTAGAGATTTATTTATTTATTTATTTATTTATTTATTTAAAGTCTCTTTTATACCGCGCTATTTGAAATCAGTGCGGTTTACAATGAACATTAAACTACACATATCAGTTTGGTGAGATGAATAAGACCTCAGTTTTCTTGAAGTTTATCCTTAGATTCTGAGATAGGAGCCAGTCGGTGATTGCGTTGAAACACTTGACTAGTGGGGAGAAGTCAGGACACATGATTTTGACTGGGGTGAAAAGCAGGACGTCATCTGTGTAGATAAGGCTGGATATATTGAATGAGAGGATGATATTGCAAATTGGTTGCATATAAATATTGAAGAGTAGAGCCGACAGGGAGGAGCCTTGGGGAACTCCCTGCTGTTGGTGGAAAGGCTCCAATGTTGAATATCCTATCCGAACATAAGCTGGACATGGATCGTTTGGTGCTGTGGTGGTGTTAATTGAAGCAATAAGGTCAGAGATATATTTTTCTGCTGGGGGATGAATTCTGTAAGTGGAGGCTGTGTATGAGAGATGAGACTAGGAGTGGGGATTGAGACATCGTTTGTTTTGAGTATTTTGGACTGGAGGTAACTTGCATAGAGTTGAGGTTGAATTGGTACTGTCAGAGGGGGAGATGTTACCTTGGTTAAGGATTTAACAATGTCAAAAAGGTCACGTGGTTTATTAATCGATCGGAGAAGAAGCTCAGTAGGGTGTTCTCTCCTCTTTTCGGATATAAGCTCGCGGTGATGCTTTAGGAGGTTGTTGTAAGACATTTGGTCCAATGAGGAATGGGAACGACGCCATTTTCTTTCATGCTTCCTGAGAAGCTGAAGGGATGACCGTAACTCAGCCGAGTACCATGGAGCTGGTATCCTGTTCTTCGATGGGCGGTTGGAGGCGGGTGTTATATTTGAGGAAGGTAGTTTTGAACAGGATTTCAGAGTAGTGTTCCATCTCTGGATCATATCTTCCAGATTCAGAGCAGGTTGATGCAGTGCTGGAATGGTGTTGTTGATAAACTCATCCCTGTCCGGGGGCTTGAAACGGAATGCCTTTCCTGCTGGGTCTGTCTTTGTGTGGGTGGTTGGAGTTGATGTTGTTGAGAGGGGATTAGGAAGGTGATTAAGTTGTGGTCTGACCATGGAACAGGAGTGAATGAAAGGTTGGAGCTGTGGTTTGATGCTGACTGGGGGGCAAAGATGAGATCGAGAGTGTTTCCCTTGCAGTGTGTAGGAGCGTTAACCAACTGTACATAGTTAAGGTCAGCCATAGCATCAAGGAAAGTGTTAGAGTGTGTAGGTTGCAGGGAAGTGAGGTTAAAGTCACCAATTAACCAGTTGTGTTTGCCTGGGCTTTCTGGGTTGCAAGCCATATCTATGATATTAGAAAGGCCTAATGGCCTAATCTAGTCTGCCCTTCCATATCAACCACCACAACAGTCCCCTTTTTTCCTTTAGAGATCCTCTGTGTTTGTCCCATGCTTTTTTGAATTGAAAAACTGTCCTCATCTCTACCACCTCCACTGGGAGACTATTACACATCTACCACTCTTTCCGTAAAGAAATATTTCCGCATATTACTCCTGAGTCTATCCCCTTTCACCCTTATCCTATGTCTCCTCATAGCAGAGCTTGCTTTCAGTCGAAAGAGGCTCTCCCCCTGTGCATTTATGCCATGGAGGAATTTAAACATCTCGATCATATCACCTCTATCCCGCCTTTCCTCTAAGGTGTACATATTAAGATCCTTAAGTCTGTCTTCATATGCTTTATAATGAAGACCAGTAACCATTTCAGTAGCTACCCTCTGCAATGACTCCAACCTGCTTCAGGCAGAGTGTTACAAAATTTTCTCTAAAGAAGGTAATTTTATAAACCTTTTCCAAGTATAAAACACTGATTTAGGCACATCAACACCCTCTTATAAACTTCGGTCATGCCTAGAAGTATACAGGGTGCTCTTAAGAAAGGATTTGTAGAGTAGGCTTCCTCAAGGGAGGAGTCTGGGGGATTGTAGACAAAATCATGATATCTGTAAATGTCAAACACTACCCTTTATTACTTAAATTATTGTACCCAATGCCCAAGAATCTGTATACAAAATTTGGAGGCATCAAATCGGCATAACAAGGTCAATGCTCAGCTCTATGAAATTTTTCCTTATTTTCATCACTTACCTCTCAATGTATATAATCTTATTTTCTTTTGTTCAGTAGGAATCTCAGTTCTCTTAGTGACTTGATTTGCTGGTTTGATACCGCCAATATTTTTATATAGATCCTTGAGTGGTTATAAAGACATATAGGGGCATGTTACTAAAGGATGTTAGGCTTTTACAACCAACCCCATGCATTAGTACAAATAGCGATGCATTAGCTGCAAAGGTCATGCATTCTCTTTTGGGGGCATGCCCAGCATTTCTCCAGCAGATACTGTGGTAGAAATGCAATGATTGCAGTGATTGCAGCGTGGCAGCATCGCCCATGCAGATAACGCTACCCATTGATGTGACGTAAGTCCGCACCTGCGATATCTGTAACCTGTGCTGTTACAGCATACTGTTAAAATGCCAGCGGTAACCTACAATACAGGCACATTCACTCTTCTCCCACACCCGCCCACAGTATGAAGATAGTGCAGGAAATTCCCTGCACTATCTGCATTTGGTCTGCGTTAGCTGTTACCACGGTGTGAATTTCCTGTGCATATTCATCCAGCATAAGTCCTAAGTTATCCGGACTGAAAAGCAACACTTATCCGAGTAGTGCTGACACCTCACTCACTTAATCCATGGACCGCCCCTGCCCTAACCAAGTAGTTAATTTACCAAGTTTAAGTTACAATGTAAACTGCTTTGACTGAAATGATTAAAGTGGAATTAAACTCTGTTAAATTAATAAATAAATGTTTTATATATAAAAAAAGGTTTGATCATGCTCATTTTTGATGACTGACAGGCAAGCGATCAGCCTTCAAAGAGTAGGCTCCTGATCTCAGCTTCTGGCAAGCAAAGTCTAGTATCATGACTAGTATCATGATCTATGCAGTTTTGTGAGTTTATGCCACATCTTAGTAAGTAGAACTTGAACGTTTTCAGCCATCATGCTATGGCTTTCTTCAGGGTGAAGTGGTTATGCAGAGGATGTCTGTTGTTCTCCCCCATAAAACTGGATTAAATGACTCTTAGGGGTATGTTTACTAAACTCCGTTGCTGTGCGGGTCCCCGTTAGTGTGTGGTGCCATATAAGGAGTGGGCGGGCCCAGGCAGAAAAAAGCAAAAAAACGGACCGTACGTGTGTGCGTCGCGCTAATGTGCGGGGCCCACATTAGCGCGTGGGAAGGCTAAGTGGGGCGCTGCTGCAAAACCAAACAACAGAGCCATAGTACAACAGTGAAGACACCGACCAATGGTGCAGGGGCCAGGGGTTCAAACCCCCATTGCGCTCAACAAAAAAGACCAGCTGAGGCACCAACATTTATGGGCAAAAGTGCTTAGGAGGCATATTAATTTAAGGCGGCGCACTGTTATTTTTATTACGGCATGAGGCGGCGCACTGTTTAGTGTGGGCGGCAGATGGCGGCGCATTGGTAAGTTTGAGCGGCAGAAGGCGGTGCGCTGATAAAATGTGGGCAACAGAAGGCGGCGAGCCGGTGGGCAGAAGGCGGCGCGCTGATGTGTGAGGGGCACAGTCCAATAGTGGGAGGGAGACCAGAAGTGGCGCGCTGATGTGCAAATAACAGGAACAGAGCCATAGCACAATGGTTTAAGACACTGACCACTCGTGCAGGGATCATGGGTTCAATTCCCCACAGTGCCCATTGAAGACAGCTGGCTGGCATTATTTTAGGGGCATTTCCATGTTATGCGGCATAAGGCGGCGCACTGTTAATTTAGTGCGCCACAAGATGGCGTGCTGATGGCTACAAGGCTGCGCGCGGATGCCACAAACACAGGGAACAGAGCCACGGCACAATGGTTAGGACACTGACCAATGGTGCAGGGGCCAGGGTTCAACCCCTCACAGTGCCCAGTGAACAAGGCTGGCTGGGGCAGTATATATCATGGTGAGGAGTGCTGTAGGAGGCCTTCCATTTATATTTTATTTCCCACCACTAGTAAACCCGCTCTCACAGTGTATTAACATACGGATGCCCGTAAGGCACATGTTACAGTGCACTGTTCCGCCAAGGCACCCTAGAATGTCCCCTATAGGGCACCATGTATGTTGCGACACAGGATAATGTATAGTGCACCCTATATGGATGGCAACCATAAGGTGGCCTATAGGGCGCCCTATAAAGCACCCTCAGAGGCACCTAATGGGTATAGTAAGCTGTGTGTGGTTTTGCCGGCATAGACATATGTACAGTAAATAAAAATAAAGCTGTGGACAGCCCTATCAAAGGGCCCCACTGTGGGTTTGAACCCATGACCTCTGACTGTACAGGGAGTGACCATAACCATTGGGCTACAGCTGACAGCAAGCCCCTGGCTGGCTGCAGAGAGCCTGCACGTCACCCCACAGACAGTCTGCTGTTGTAGACAGGATAGGGTTAGGCCACCCGTACCCATGATGCACTGCACATGCAAATCAGCTGTCCACAGATGCACACAAGATGGGGAATGCACCCCAACAGCTACCCAGCCTGGTAGGGGGAATTGTCCATGTGCACCCACACAGCACCTCGGCCTGGTAGGGGGTCCTGAGCGGTTGGACTACCAGCAAAGAGTAGCTACACAACGTCACATTGTGCGGGTACTGTGCTCACCCTGAGGGTGTGATGTGGCGGCCCAGGACCAGGTCCACAACACCAGCCATGGCTGGATGAGGCCATGGACAGAGCTCCAAAACAGTACTAACCTGTGAGATAGGAAGGTGCTGCAGAAACATGTTGGATATCTCTGTCTTTCTCAGTTAGTGGAAACCCCGAGGTGGTCAAAGAACCCCCCCAACAGATCCCCATCCTACCCCCCCGAACCAATGGCAGCAAAGTGGACCATCAAACCCCAGTCCTGCTGGGGAACAGACACCCTACAGGGCAGTCCAAGCAGCTCCACACACAGCCATAACACAATATCAGACAGACTTTAGGCCTGGATATCCAAAGATGCATCCCAGCACTATCTGATATTCACCTGCAGCAAGCCATCAGCCACTGCACCATGCAAGGCACTCCATCAAGACACATACCAGCTGTGAACAGTCTGCTGGTTAGCCCTGAATGGAAATGCATGCACCCAAAACTGGGGTGGCAGCACACACAAGGCAGAGAGTTCTGTGAGGAGGCCCCAACAGGAAAACCCATATATATCACAAGAGAGAAACACAATACAGCACTATGGGGGTGCCTAGCCATGCTGTCATCACTGCACACTCAGGGTGAGAGTGCTCCCCCAGCAGCACATACAGAGGTCACCCTGTCTGTGTAGGTGGTGGCCTGGCACTACAATGTCACAGCCAGTGCCCTATGCCCTGTGGCAGATGCATCCTGGCCAGTCCCACCATGTGCTGACCTATACCCATGGTACCTTGCTGCTCATTATGCACATTGGCAGGCCAATACTGGCAGTAGTGCTGGCAGTGTGGGTTGGGGAAGGTGTTTGCAGCCAACACACACTGTATAGACAGACACACACTCCCACACCTATGCCAGCATTGTGCTACTATTTGAGGGGGTGATTTAGCCTTGGCCACCACACACGGGTCCTGGGCACGGCACAGGCATGGATATGGTACGCAGTACTGCTGGGGGTCACTCCCCAGGGTGGTGAACACCGTCAGAGGCCAGGCCTGGAGCACGCACCGCAGGACACCATACAGATTGTTCGGTTGTGGTCAACTTGCAGTATGTGCGTAACGTAGGGATATCTATCAGCCTGTACTCTTAGCAAATGTTTCAGAGCTGTGTACCTCAGGTGTAGGGTGACATTGCTAAGGTATGCTGGTGCTGGTTTTGGGAGATGCACGCAGGGTCCAATGTTCTGCCTCTACAGGAGACATTGGCCAATGGGGCCTGTGGTGGTGTGGGTGTGGGTGTGGGTTGTGTCTGCCCCTGTTGGGCTGCTGCTTTACGGCAGCGCTTTCCCCACTCCAGCCCAGTTTTTTGCATCACACTGTTCGGGTCTTCCTGCTGTCCCTCATGAATATGCATGAGCTACATCTACATGCCGTGGGGGTGATGCATAGATATACAGCACAGGCATTTGTATGAGTGGCAGCATGGAACCTGACTGGTGTGTGGCCCACCAGGACTGGCATTTGGGGGATTCTGCTGTAGGTTCTGCCCCTGTTCATGGTGTCTGTGCTCAGTGGGGTAAAAGATAGACGTATTACCATTGCATATGTCCTCGTCACGAAAGGTGTTGTCCTTACTGTCACTGTTTATTTGTGGGGAAAATATGTGGGCATGATTGCTGGTAGCCCCAGCTGGTCTTTGAACCTGTGACCTTCTGTTCTTGCATGCACTGTCTGTGTGCCACTGCACCACCGTGTAGGCCACAGCTTGGCTGTATTCCCTGGATAGTCCATGACTGTGGATCCGGCAGGGCCTGTCTGTTGCTGTGGACTGTGCCAGCCTGCACATGGCTAGGCCTCTGTCTTCTGTCGCTAGCAGCCACTGCCCCCTGCACCACATGTACTCGTCCGCCAACATGCTGGCATGAGCTTCTCCCATAAAAAGCAGGTGACCTGATTGGAATGTGGCAGTACGGGACTGCATTTGGGGTACTTGGCTGTGGTAATGCCCATTGTTGTGGTGTGTGTGCGTTGTTGGGTAAAATATGGTGTTTTTTTCCCCCCATGCTTATGTCCCCTGCAATCAGGGGTGTCTGCGCTATCTGTGTTTAGTGTGGGTAAAATATAGGTACTGGCGCTGGCAAGTGCCCCAGCTGGGCTTGTTGAACCTCTGACCCCTAGAGGTACTGATTCTGTCTGCTGCACCACACTATGGCCACATAGAACAGTGCATCCCCTGGAGGTCGTAAGCCTTGCAGATGGATTCCCAAACCCTGCTCTACTCACATTTACTGGTGGCAGATGCACCCTTTCCTTGGTGACAGACGCTCACATAAACCCCGGAAATGACCACGTTAAATGGGGGACTAAATATCACCACGCTGGGCAAATCAGTGATATTAATGGGCAACCTTAGTCCAACACTCCCAGTGAAGCTCCACAAAAGGAAATGTTTTTTTGGAAGAGTCTCCGCTCCGTAAACCCTTCCAAAATTTATGTCTTTTTCTGGATCTTTGCTGGGTGTGTTTTCTGTATTTGCCCATCCCTATAACTGTTCCCCGGCTGAATTACTATTTTTAATAGTTGTCTGTTGTGGTCATTTTCTATTTTTATTTGCAACTTTTGTTCTGTGCATCATGTATCACACTGCTCACGTTTTGTTGCGGGTTTCCCCGGTTTTTTTCCTGTACATTGCGGACGGAAATAATGGTTTCTCTTCCCTTTAAATTCTTTCTACCACCGCGAGTGTTTCCCTCGCGGTAGTTTTTACATGCAAAATTCGGCGGAGCCCGATACTGTGCGGGTAGCCTCCGCCCCTCCCACTCATCCACCCATTGACCCCGGCGCCTCCACCCGCTCCGGAGCCTTCCTCCGCCCTCCTTTAGCCCGTTTCAGTTCACGCCTCTATCGGACATTTGCTGGCCCGCACTTGTACGGGGCCCGTTAGTGTTGCGCGCACGCTTTGCTGGGTGACACGCCCGTGTGCGGTGCGTTTAAAAAACAGCGTTATTAGCGTTTCAGTGGGCGTGTTTTCCGTGCGCTCTTTTGCAATCGCGCACATTTCCGGTTTTTAGTAAACATCCCCCTTATGCTTCTGTGGCTGGGGTTACCTCAGTGCTGCATGGAAAAGTTCAACCTAGGACCACCTGTAAAAGAGCATCTTGCTATTGATATGACAGAAATGATCCTGTATGCTCATGAGCACTGAGGATGCATCTCGTAGCAGGATCACTGAGGGTGCATCTCCTAAGTAGTCCAGGATCACTGATAGGATGCAGTGATGCCTGGCATACAGGAGATCATCCCCCCACCCCCCCCCCGCCCCCTTCCCCGCCCAGCCCCCCCACACCCCCCTCCCCCACCCCCCCCCCCCCCCCCCCCCCCCCCCTCCCCGCCCCCCCCCCCCCCCCCCCCCCGCCCGCCCCCCCCCCCCCCCACCCTCCGTGATCCTGTCTACAGGAGATGTAGGTCTACCCTGCATGTGTCAAACGGTATACAGGAGAGCATCCTCAGATGATCCTGGCTTAGCAGGCTCATTTTTCCTGTAGCAATCAATGAAGATGCCTCTTTTTCAGGCATGGTCCTTCTTTTCCATGGGCAGCAACTGAGTAACCAGCCAAAATCTACATGAAACGCCTAAGGGGGAATGTTTACTAAAAACCGGAAATGTGCGCGCTGCAACAGAGCGCACGGAAACACGGCACTGAACCGCTAATAACCTCGTTAAACGCACCGCACACGTGCGTGTCACCCCCGCAAAGGTGCGCGGCAGCACTAACTGGGCCCCGTACAAGTGCGTGCCCTCAAATGTCCGATAGAGGCGTGACACGGCTAAAGGAGGCGGGAGGAAGGCCTCCGGAGGGGTGGAGGGACGGGGTCAATGGGTGGAGAGGTGGAGGGGAGAGGCTCCCCGCACAGTATAGGGCCCGACTTTTGCCATGTAAAAAAAAACCTACCGCGAGGGAAACACTCGCGGTACTAAAGCATTCAAAGGGAAGAGACACCATTTCCGTCCGCACTGTACAGGAACACCGGGGAAACCAGCAAAAGGGGGTCGTGAGCAGTGTGATACATGTGCACAGCACAAAAGTGCAATATAAAAATAAGATAAATGACTCACAACAGAACTATTAAAAAATAGTAATTCAGCTGGGGAAACAGTTTTTATAGTGATGGGCAAATACAGAAAACCCACCCAGCCAAGCTCCAGAGCAAAAGAATTGATTTTTGGAAGGGTTTACGGATCGGAGACTTCTTCCAAAAAAAACATTTCCTTTTGTGGAGCTTCCCCTGGAGTGTTTGCCTATGGTTGCACCCCATTAATATTCACTGTTGCCCAGCGTGGTGTATTATATTTGTCCCCCATTTCCCAATGTGGTCATTTCCGGGGTTTAATGTTGCACGTTGCAAATGTCACCATACAGGAGTGGCAATTTATAAGCCCACAGTAAAATTTGCGTAGAGCAGGGTTTGGGACTCCACATTCTAGCCAGGCTTACTACCTCCCGGGGCTTCACTGTCTGATGGTGGGCACATAGTGTGGTGCCAGCAGACAGAATCAGTTACCTACTAGGGTCAGAGGTTCAAAAGCCCAAGCTGGGGCACTTTCCAGCCCATTCCCTTATATTAATTAACCCCCCATCTAAACACAGATGAGCGCCGACACCCCTGTAGTGCAGGGAACATAAGCTGGGGGAAAACACCCATAATTTACCCAACAACTCACACACACCAGAACAAATGGGCATTACCCACAGCCACGTAACCCAACATGCAGTCTCCCCCTCCCGTACTGCCCACATTACCAATCAGGTCACCTGCTTTTTATGAGGAGAAGCTCATGGCCAGCATTGTTGGCGGACGCGGTACATTGTGGTGCAGAGGGGCAGTAGGCTTGCTAGCGACAGAAGACAGGGAGGGGGAGGGCCTAGCCATGTGCAGAGCTGGCCACCAGTCAGCAGCAACATACAGGACCCTGGCCGTATTCCCACAGTCATGGACTATCCAGGGAATTTACAGCCAAGCAGAGGGAGGATTGTGGCTACACAGTTGTAGACAGTTAGACACACAGACAGTGACATTGCAAGAACAGAAGGTCACAGGTTCAAAGGGACCAGCTGGGGCTACTGCAGCAATCCTTCCCAGCATATTTTCCCCACAAATAAATAGTGACAGTAAGGGAACACACCACTTTCGTGACGAGGACATATGGCAATGGCATACGTCTATCTTTTCCCCCACTTGAGCACAGACACCATGAACAGGTGGCAGAACCTATTCAGCAGAATCCCCCAACTGCAGTCCCTGGTGGGCCACACACCAGTCATGGTTCCATGCTGCCACTCATACAAATGCCTGGGCTGTCTATCTATGCACCACCCCCACGGCATGTATATGTAGCTCATGCATATTCATGAGGGACAGCAGGAAGACCCGAACAGTGTGATCCCAAAACTGGGCTGGAGTGGGGAATCGCTGCCGGTAAAGCAGCATCCAACAGGGGACAGACACACCCAAACCCACCCCACACCCACAGGCCCCATTGGCCAATGTCTCCTGTAGAGTCAGAACATTGGACCCTGCGTTCATATCCCAAGACCTGAACCTGAATACCTTAGCAATGTGACCCTTAACCTGAGGTACACAGCTGTGAATAGTTTGCTATGAGTACAGGCTGTTAGATATCCCTACGGTACGCACATACTGCTAGTTGACCCCATCCGAACAATCTGTTTGGTGTCTGCGGTGCGTGCTCCAGGCCATGGCCTCTGACTGTGTTAACGTCACGCCTGGGGAGTGACCCCCAGCAGTACTGCGTACCATATCCATGCCTGTGCCGTGCCCAGGACCGGTGTGGTGGCCAAGGCTAATCACCCCCTCAATAGTAGCACAATGCTTGCATAGTGGTGGGAGTGTGTGTCTGGCTATACAGTGTGTGTTGGCTGCAAACACCTTCCCCAACCCCCACTGCCAGCACTACTGCCTTATTGGCCTGCCAATGTTCATAATGAGCAGCATCGGTAACCATGGGTATAGGTCAGACATGGTGGGCTGGCCCTGATGCATCTGCACAGGGCATAGGGCACTGGCTGTGACATTTGTAGTGCCAGGCCACCACCTACACCGACAGGGTGACCTCTGTATGTGCTGCTGGGGGAGCACTCTCACCCTGAGTGTGCAGTGATGACAGCATGGCTAGGCACCCCCATAGTGCTGTAATTGTGTTTTCTCTTGGTGATATATATGGGTTTTTCCTGTTGGGGCCTCCTCACAGAACTCTCTGCTTGTGTGTGCTGCCCCACCCGTGTTGGGTGGCATGCCATTTCCATCAGGGCTAACCAGCTAGACTGTTCACAGCTGGTATGTGTGTCTTGGATGGAGTGCCTTGCCGTTGTGCAGATGGCTGATGGCTTGCCTGCAGGTGAATATCAGATAGTGCTGGGATGCCTCTTTGGATATCCAGGTCTCAAGTCTGTCTGATATTGTGTTATGGCTATGGATGTGTGAGCTGGTGATGTGGACTGCTGGCCCTGCCCTGTAAGGTGTCTGTTCACCCAGCAGGACTGTGTGGGTTGATGGTCCACTGTTTGCTGCCATTGGTTCGGGGGGGGTAGGGATGGGTATCTGTTGGAGAGGGGGGGCCCTGTTTGCCACCCTACAGGGGGGGGGGGGGAACTTTGACACACCTAGGGGTCCCATGGGGGTTTTCCACTAACTGCGAAAGACCGAGATCTCCAACATGTTTTCTGCAGCCCCTTCCTCTCTCACAGGTTAGTACTTGTTTTTTGGAGCTCTGTCATGGCCTCATCCCTCCATGGCTGGTGTTTGTGGACCTGGTTCCTGGGCCGCCACATCACACCCTCAGGGGTGAGCACATTACCCGCACAATGTGAAGGTGTGTAGCTAGTCTCTTTGCTGGTAGTCCAACCGCTCAGGACCCCCTACCAGGCCGCGGTGCTGTGTGGGTGCACATGGTACAAATTCCCCTACCAGGCCTGGTAGCTGTTGGAGAGCATTCCCCATCTTGTGTGCATCTGTTGACAGCTGATTTGCATGTTTCAGTTCATCTATGGTTACGGGTTTTGCCTAACCCTATCCTGTCTACAACCGCAGACTGTCTGTGGGGTGACGTGGCAGGAACTCGCCTGCAGCCAGCCAGGTGCTTGCCTGTCAGCTATAGAGCTGTAGCCCAATGGTTATGTCACTCCCTGTACAGTCAGAGTTCATGGGTTCAAACCCACAGTGTGGCCCTTTGAATGAGGGCTGGCCACCGCTTTATTTTTATTTACTGTAACATATGTCTATGCCGGCAAAACCACACACATCTTACTATACCCATTAGGTGCCTCTGAGGGTGCTTTATAGGGCGCCCTATAGGCCACCTTATGGTTGCCCATCCATATAGGGTGCACTATACATTATCCTGTGTCGCAACATACATGGTGCCCTATATGGTACATTCTAGGGTGCCCTTGGCGGACAGTGCACTGTAACTTGCGCCTTACGGGCCTCCGTAGTTTAATACACTGTGAGAGGCGGTTTACTATTGGGTGGGAAATAAAATATAAATGGAAGGCCTCCTACAGCACCCCTCACCATGATATATACTGCCCCAGCCAGCCTTGTTCACTGGGCCCTGTGAGGGTTTTGAACCCATGGCCCCTGCACCATTGGTCCAGGTGTCCTAACCATTGTGCCTGTGGCTCCTAGTTTCCTGTGTTTGTTGCATGCCTCGCGGCGCAGCCTTGTCAGCCATCAGCTAGCGCCATCTTGAGTTGGCGGCACGACATTTCCAACAGCGTGGCCGCCGCCAGTTTATGCCGCAGCATAACATGGAAATTGCCCCTAAATAATGCCGTCCAGCCAGCGGTCGTTAATGGGCACCTGTGGGGAATTGAACCCATATACGGGAGCCCTGCACGAGTGGTCAGTGTCGTTAACCATTGTGCTACTGTGCTTCTGTTCCTGGTATTTTGCACATCAAGCGCGCCAGCTTCTCCCCTCCCACTATTGGAGCTGCCCCCTCACCCATCAGCGCGCCGGCCTTCTGCCCACCGGGGGTCCCGCCGCCTTCTGTTGCGCCACATTTATCAAGCGCCAACCGGTCCTCTGGCTTCCTGCCGCTCAAACTGACCAATGCGCCGCCATCTTGCGCGCCCACACTAAACAGTGCGCGCGCCTCATGCCGTAATAAAACTAACAGTGCGCCGCCTTCTGCCGCCCAAAATTTAATATGCCTCCTAAGCCACTTTTGCCCATAAATGTTGGTGCCAAACTCAGCTGGTCTTTTTTGTTGAGCGCATGGGGGGTTTGAACCCCTGTCCCCTGAACCATTGGTCGTTGTCTTCACTGTTGTACTATGGCTCTGTTGTTTTGTTTGGTGCAAGCAGCGTCCCCACTTAAGCCTTCCCACGCGCTAATTGTGGGCCCCTCACTTCAGCGCGACGCCACACACGTGACGGTCCCGGTCTTTTTTTGGCTTTTTTCTGCCTGGCCACGCCCACTCCTTATATGGCACCAGCACACTAACGGGGGACCCGCACAGCAAC